>OY723389.1:43479690-43872190 GCA_963210295.1 Ophion ellenae
TGAAATTTGTAAAAAAGAAAAAAAATTACGAATGCACATGCCCTCGAGTTTTGTCCCTCAGTCTATATGGCACTCTCGCAGTACGATGACGCAGTTAGTTCGTTTTTGCGCGAGGTGAACGCGAGAGACACCAAGATCGTCCACGACGGAGGCTGGACAACAGAAAGATGAGGAACGGGGCACATTTCCTTATGAGGATCCTACAGATCGTGTATTACGGATCTTCGACCCTCTTCTATCCCTCTCTCTCTCTCTCTCTCTCTCTCTCTCTCTCTCTCTCTCTCTCACTCTCTCTCTCTGTCTCTCGACTTCTGTCGGATCGTACGTTTGTCTCCCTCTCTTTTTCTCCACTTGTATGTCTGTCTCTTTGTCCCTCACCCCGTTTGCTCGACCGTCTGTCTTCCTCCCTCCCTCTCTTTTGCTTGCATCAACTTCACGGTCACCGCGTGAACTACCGCGATCTCTTGAATTTTCCGCGAGTGCGTTCCCAACGCATGAGACATCGGCCGATTTTTTACAATTTTTCGTTATTTTTTATTGCGGCACCCAAAGCCAGCATGGAAAGAGGCAGAAATCATTTCGTAAGAAATTGTGCTGCCAATCAATGGTTCGCTTCTGCAAGAAAAATGTTTTTGCGCGTCAGCAAATTCTTTTCCCCCGGCATAACTCGAGAACCGAATGAATCGGAGCCTTTTAAAAACTAATAATAATGATTATAATAATTCCGCATTCGATAACACGCCGAAGCCGCGCTCGAGGAGCAATTTCGAGAGATCCTCGAGCTTCGGTTCTCGGCGAACAAGCGTTTGACGTTTCTTTTTTTTTTTTTTAATATATATACGAAGCCGTGAATCGAATTAGTCGAGAGCCGCGCGCGTTTTACGTTTCGAGACTTTTGCCGTTGTAAATTTAAACGCTGAGTCAAAAGTCGCCCCACTCTCGAGGTAAATGAGGTTTAAAAATATATACTCGCTTCACAAGCTCTCGATCGACGATCTGAATTCCACTCTCTTTCTCTTTCGCCTCTCTTTTCCTTGTCTCGAAATAATCGGTATTGGTATACGATCGGGGGACTCGGGACTCGATCGGGCTTGAACTTTGAAGAGACGATAACAATAATGATTGATGAGTAATGATTGCAATAATCACAATTGTTTGCAATGATTGCAATAATCACAATTGTTTGCAATGATTGCAATAATCACAATAAAAACATTGTTAATCGTGTGTAAAAATGATTTAAAAAACGTTGCTCTGTGTGTGACGAGCAGCAAAAAATCGAGAGGTACATATTGATCATATGGCCAGCCAAATAAGTGTTATCATCACTTGAGGGCTGCCAGGATATATCCCGATAACCTTTGACAGGAATTTTCCGTACTGACAGGGGAGATGAAAAAAGATGGCGATGCTCTTCTTTTTAATATCTCATCACCTCCAATTTTCGATACCACTTTCTCTTCCGTTAGAGTTATCTTTCCGAGGGTCCTTATCTTGATGGGGGTGAAGAAAGGCTGTTGGCGTTGATTTATATTTTCTTTTTACTCCAAACGGTAGACAATTGGTTCTCTTTTTTTGTTTATTACTTATAGTAAACATCTTGTGAAGTAATATTAAAAAAATATTTTTAACACGCGTATTTACATAACAATTATATATTTAATTTTTTTACAGTATTTAATTATGTCTATTAAATATTGATTTATAAATTTATTGAATTTATTGAATTGTAAATATCACGGAAAGTATTGCAGAACTTATGAATTATTTTGAAACATTTAGCAACTTATAGGAAAATAGATTAAACATATCCATTAAAATTTTTCATTTTGATTCGATGATAAACTCTTGAATTTAATGACCCATCGGCGATTTACCGAAGGTTCCCTACAAAATGCAAAAGTTGCTTTTTTCCGATTTTCTGATAACTTTTCACTCTTCATCTATGATTTGAGCGTGACTGTACATGTTCGATTATTTCAAAGCCATATACCGACGCCGGTATCCGTTATAAAAGCCGAGACGGAACAAACTGCGATCTAAAGTTACGTACGGAATTGTTGGTTTTTCCTTAACGCGAAGATTTCACGATATAGTGACGGATGGGGTCTATAAACAAGCTGATGGTCAAAGATATCCCAAGGCGAGTTAATGGCCAGTGCGGGGGAAAAGAGTTGCGCAATGGTGGTAGGACTCAAACGTATCCTAAATGAGAAATCGATATCTCGTATCCGTTTAATTTAGAAAGAACCTCGACAGGAATATACATACATACATAAATATACACAAACCCAAACAAATATGAGATGTACATCTATTACTTTTTTAAATGTTCATCGAAAAAGGCAGATAAATAATAATAAAAAAAATAATTGGGTCATACGGTTAATGAACTCAAATACAAAATAAAATAAAAATAAACACAGAATACAAATTTTGCATTTATTTTCAACCTTAATTTTTTCTATTTAAACTGACGAGAAAACTCTCGACGGTAGCCACAGTTTCGACATAAAATTACATACGTACAAATGTCAATATTCGAATTTTGTAAGCACTTCTGAGTATTTTTATTGTATTATTATTTTAATTTTTACAAGCATTTTTTTTATGATTGGAATAAAATATAAAAAATGCAAACAAGAATTTCATTTTTTCATTTTACAAGTACCTATATTTATTCAACAATGTTCATTAAATTCCACGGATTGAATTGAGACAGGGCAAAGCTTAGAAACGATGCGGGACTATATTTGGATACTTTTGAGGGGGAGATGCCTTTAGACGAGGAAAAAATTTGCTGATTTTCATGATTTTTTTTCTAAAGGAAAGATTTCTTCACCATTTTTGAGAGTTAGGGTATGTTTTATTACTACTTTTCGCTGTTACATGGTATTTTTTTTATTAATCTTCGAAAATGGCGGAGATATGGCACGTTCTTCTAAACTGCAATTTCAAAACTGGCGTGACGTATAACTAAAAGAGTAATGAACCGATTCTGTGAAATTTGGTATAAACCTTTCTAACCTCATTGTCTAAAACATGATTCTAAATGTTTTTGAAAATAAAAATAAAACGTATTTTTTAATTGCACAATGTAACCATTTTTTTCGGAAAATGCAATCTTTCGTTTTAAAGCGTACCATTTCATCGATTTTTAACATTTTTCACCTTTTCTTGGTTCATATTCTGCGTATGAGTGTTAATCAAAGAAAAAACTTTGTAGGTTTTCTTTCAGATCAATTCCGACGACGCTACGTGTCACGCCGTCTCAAAAGATTCGCCACAACCCCTTTAAAAGAACATACCAAACCTCATCCACTTTTAAAAATTAAGAAAAATAAAGAATACCGTGTAACAGCCAAATGTAGTAAAAAAAACATACGTCAAGACTAAAAAATGTTGAAAAAAGCTTTCCTTAAAAAAAAAATTATGAATATCAGCAATGTTTTCTTCGCCCCCTTAAATCAAGCATCCGCCAACAATGAACTTGGCGATCACGAAGGATTATTTTTCGCGCCTATCCTCGGGCTTTCCGTTTATTTTTGCGCGATCAATGGAAATTGTATAGTCGATTAAAAAAAATATAATCGACGAAAAGAGCGCGCTTCTTCGTCACTGTTACGAAAGAACATACTCACGTAGTGCGCGTCAGTTTGAATCGTCACCGCGGAGTGAGAAAATGCAATTGCGTTTCACCTGTCGTACAAGCCGCACTCGTTTATTTTTCCATCGATTAAAGAGAATCGGTTTCGAGGAACTTCTCGTGATCTCGCGACGGAAAAATGATTTCAAAATTTCGGAGCAGGAAAGAAAAAACAATTGATCGATCCGCGAACGATCGAACGGTCTGTAGGTGCACGGACGAGAAGTTGGGCTCCTCTCGCAATAGGAGATGGCCAGAAACTGTGCCAAGAACAGTATAGCAGCGCGCCAAACCGCGATTCGTGATCCACCTACGTATATATGAGCGCGTTACATTCACAAACACGTTCTCGCGTTATTCCCGCGCACAAACACACGCCCATTGAAAAGCGACCGCGAACAAACATTTACGCACACAAGCTATCAGAACATCGCAGTGAGCACGAACGCACAAGAGTACACACTTGGTCGTAAAAACGCGTGTGAATCTTTCGGAGCTTCGTGCACAAATTGCACGCGAGTTTGCGAATGCAAAAAAATGAAAAAAATCAAGTCTCGAGGTAGCAAGAACATTTTCCCTAATACGAAAATACGACTTGGTGTTATTTGTTGAAAATAGAGAACTTTTAGTGAATAGCAAGAACTTTCATTCAAGGCCTTATATACGCGATTTCGCCGAATTTCGAAGGTACTTTTCTAGACGCGGTTAAAAAAAATGACGCATATATTGACATTTTTTTTACAGATCATTTATGCACATGGTTGAGTATATGTAAAAACCAGAAATATTAACAAATGGCGGAGATATAATACAATAAAGCAATGTATTTTTTTGCGCGCGCATTGATGGTGAAAGTTCTCGGCATCGATGTGGGTGTTGGAAGAAAAAAGAACATATTTATAATTGCATAATGAATGTATCTTCAGTGTGAACCAACAATATTATAAAAAAGTTATTATAATAAAAATTCGAAACATAATGTTTTTTTACTCGATTTTCGGTCGGTATTTTATTTGTTATATTTTTTTGTGTCATTGAAATTTTTGTTTCCGTGGTTCACACGATAGGTGATGATACTAAGAATATGTTGTAAAAATTTCAAAGCGATCTGAACGTTCGTTTAAGAGTTAGAACTTTCACAAGGTTCAAAAAAGTGAATCGTGGAAAAACGGCTTTGAAGTTGGCGGTCGGGCGCGCCGCGCGGTATCTATTATCTAGCTCTAAATGCTGTAACTTTGACAATTTTTGGAATTTTTTAATTCTGTAAAGCTTAAAATGTTCCTAACCGTTCAAGCTAATGGAATAAAAAATAAATAAAAAATGAAAAATTTTGCAATTTTCCGCGTACATAAGGCCTATACGAAAATATGACGTCTCATTTGAAAAAAATTTATTGGGTATCTTTAATGTTATAATTCATGTTTAATGTCATTTTTACGGAAACGTGACAGTGTAAACCGTTAAAAAATGTAAAATAAACGTTTAAAAATTTATTTTCTGTCCTTCATGAGTGCTTTGATTTGAAAGAAAAAAATCAGACTGATTAGCGTATTTTAACCATCGGAAAAAAATCGCGAAAATCTGCTATTTTTCGACCTGTTACACTGTTATGATCTCTCAATTCCACTTATAGAGAATAGCAAGAACTTTCTTTCTACGACAAAAATGCGACAACGTCCCATTAAAAAAAAATCATGCATCTTTACTGTTATAATTCATGTTGAATGTCACCTTAAACGTTATATATCATTTTTAATTCAACTCGCAGGGAATAGCAAGAACTTTTTCTCTACTACGAAAGCACGACGACGTTCCAGTTAAAAAAAATAAATCATGCATCTTTAGTATCAAAATGGTAATTAATCTTTAATGTTATTTTTAATGTTGTATCTAATCTTTGAATCAACTTATAAAGAATAGCAAGAACTTTTTGTCTAATACGAAAATAAGACTTCGTCTACTTTTTAAAATAAATTATTCATCTTTAATGTTATACTCCATCTTAAATCTCGTCTTTGATGTTATATATAATCTTTAATTCACATCATAGAGAAAAGTAAAAAGCAAACATTTTTTATCTAATACGAAAATACGACTGCGTGTGTTTTTTTTCAATAAATTGTTCATCGTTGACGTCTTCGTGAAAGGTGCGAAATGTTGAGGTTCTGTTTGCCTGTTAAATTCATTCCAAAAGTAACTTTTTTATCATGCACGTGTTAATTGGGAGCTTGAGTTTGCGAACGATTAATTTTACTGAAATCGCAGCCGTATAATGATAAAAAATGAACACGCCAAAAGAGCCATACAGAAAGTGAATAAAACGTCGGATTGATTTTTTCAATTGAATTTTTTTTATTGCAGTGTTTATTTTTCTGGAAACGTGTTGCGAAGAAGCAACACATGCGATAATTTAATATCCGATGGTTGGAATTTGTGCATGTAGGTATGTGTGTTTTATGCTTAGTCGAAGTATCACGAAGTTTCACTCGTAATATTATGCACAAAAGCTCTCGAGCCTATGAAATATCGCTAAGACGCTTGTGTTGCTAATACAGAGCACGTTTGTTCACGGGTCCATGAGATCGAGGCACTGCAATGCATATATGTATACTGGGATGCATGATGTACGTTTGTCGGTCAGTATCATGGCTTTCGCGTGTTTTGCCTCAAGATGCAACAGCGAATGCACTCGCGCCCTCGCTTGTCTGCTTGGCAAGATTTCGTAATATTCTCTACAAGCAAAATCGACGGTGGGCAATTTTTTAAATATTTCCTACACTATCTTTTTAGACAAAAATTCATCGACGAATATTGATAAAACAATGTACAACAAATTCAACCTCAGCGTTGTTTTTTAATTGATTGAGCTTGCTACTCACTTCAATTCAATTTGGATCGATCTTACTGCTCGTTTCAGTTTTAGCGTACCAGTGGCTTCAAATGATCGTCCAATTGTGCTCGACTTGGCAAATATTTCTTTACCGCAATTCAAAAGCTAATTGTTTCAGCTTAATTATTCTCCGTCTATTTTTATATTTTTATCATTACCATCATTAATTGATGGAGGGCAACATTTTTTTCTAATATTTAAATAATTGTACGAAGAAAGTAGCTCATTTGGTGAATTATTTTTTTTCAATTGTCTTTAGTCGTGTTCTCATTAGTGTATGGATATTTTTTTATTTGTACAAAGGTACGAATTTCCTTATTCATAACTTTTTGATTTTCCAGCGCTATGCAGTGTCATTGATGAAAAAAATTAAGTTTCCTCAACAATATTTGTATCATGAAAATATATAAACTCGGAAGGATACGCAGATCGAGGAAATGTAGAAAGAAAAAATGAAATGTTAGTTCTGCATTAAATTCCGTGAGTTCTTTGGTGTAAGGAACTTCGGCTTTGTAATGGAAAAACAACGAAAAATAAGTAAAAAAATGATAGTTTTCTCTAAGCAATTTGTTTTGGCAATTTACGTTTTTACTTTAGCTCATTAATGGTCATTGAAAACTTAAACAACTATAAACACACATACACACTTCTGGCCAAAAGTTTCCCCTCCCCCCATATTATTTGTATACTGTAAATATACGAAATTTCACATAATAATTATTGGTCGTTTTTTAAATCAGGGGAAGTGTGTATTATATATATAAATATATAATACACGCTCTATAATATTAATATTTATAATATAAATATAAATATAAATAAATAAATATATATATATATATATATATATATATATATATATATATATATATATATATATATATATATATATGAGAAGAAACAATGAAATAATAAACTATGGCATTAAATTTTCTGATTAATGACTTTAACTACATATTTTGCAATGTTCAATGTATTTTGATTTCACGGATTTTTCATTGAAATCGGACCGACAGGTTACATATTCCATTACGGTTGAAAAAATTGCCGGGCTTCATTCGATCCTGGGTGGAAAGGGTAGAACTCTTGAGATGTATGACAATGAGGGGGTAAAAAATGCCGTAAATAACAATTCATTTTGGCAACCACCAGTTATAACATAGTAAGGCTGAATGAACTTGGTCTCACATTAGTCACTGATAAATCAGTGCTTTCATTTGTTGCATGTCTACTGAATGTAAGTAGCGTAAACCGGCGGTGGAGCTATAATTTTGCCGATATGTGCCTGTGTACGACGTTGCGATTCGTTCCCTACTAGTTCTTGGTAGTAACTGAACACGGCGAGCCAGAAGAAGAAATTCACAGCTGCAGGATAAAAATAACAAATAATTATGAGAAAGAAGATTGTTTCGCAATAAAAAAAAAACAATTGGGGGAAAAATAAATCGTGGTATTTTGGTTTGAAAGTGTGAGCACAGTCTTACATATAGCTCTGGAAACTTGTACGGCAGAAAAGGAAGGGGAATTGACTGCGTTTGTTAAATTTCCTTTGGAAATTTCCTTCGACATTAGGATTTGCCTCGGTGAATGTTGCATCGTTAATACATAATTTCGTAGCCAAAAGTTCGATTTGATCGGAATTTCAGTACGTGATTCTGAATTCAGTGGTGATTGGATAAAAATCTGATAAAACTCAAACAATGGAAGATATGGACATCGATTTCTAATAATAATAATGCTAAAAGTAGTTTGACGAATTGTTTGAAAAAACAATGGTTTAACGAATAATCAGTGAAATTGGTTTCCTTTATATAGAATGAAAGAGTCGAAATCCTCGCTCCTTTTTTACAACATTTCTTTTCGATTTTTAAAAATGTTGATTTTATGACCCTTTCTTATGGATGACTTGGAAAGTTCTTAAGCTCTTAGGATAAAAAACCGCAATGGTCTATCAATTTTACAGAAATTAAAAAAAGTAACGAAGAGAACGAATTTTGATGAAAGTTAATTAGTAGTCAGAAGTGCGGAGGGATTTTTTTACCGATTATGTGTTAAATTGTTGAAGATATTCGTTGAATTGCGAAGTATTGAAATTCTGAACAAATCGATTTCTGGCTGGGAACGTATGTATGATATGACCTCAACGTTGACACTTTCATCCCCTAAGAACAGGCAGAGTTTCCAGACCTTTGTGTAAGACCATGATTGAGGGTATTGGCAGTTTTCTCTAACGCGGTTGATAAAGTAGAAATCTTACCTGTTCCCAGAGCCGTACTAGCGAGGGAAGTCAAGGATTCCGTCCGTCCTTGGCTTGCAGCCATCATGATGGTAACTGCCACCACGGCGCACGGAAGGTACACGTTGATGGCGAAAGTAAGCGCGAGCCAAGGAAAAACGCACTGGGAAATTCTCTGAAAGGTTACGCAAGTACACGTTTTGACAACATTGTGACAGGTAAAATCCTACGACAGGTACGAAATCGGTAAAAATCGAAGACGAATAGAGAGGGAAAAAAATCGTCATCACACAGCGATGCATTAAATTGGCCAAAAAGTGGTATTTTCCAAAAATATCTTTATTCGATAGTATCACCTTTCATATTCCGTGAGAAATTCATTGAAATATTTCTAAAATGGAATGAGTTGCAGCTTGTAACAGTCGGTCGGGCTAGCAGTAGCAACACCATACTTCAAACTATAAGGTTGTTATAGGGATAAGTCAACATGTTACCACCGAGCTGACATTTTTTCTGGACTTTTATAACCTCTTTGCGGATCATCCTGTGCAGTTTGAATACGATCCACAGTAACGTTTCTTAGAAAAAAAATCGGCAACCCGACGTAATTCGTGGGCTGATTACATTACGCTTATGGAAAATTCCCGATCATTTTTCAGTACAATATTAAGGGGCCAGTCCACTTTGAAAATTTCAAAAAAGCGAAAGCAAGCTAGACTCGAAGAAGTCGGCGATTATGAGCAATCAGAAGGGATTTTGTACGGTGCAAGAATTGCCGATTGAGTCTAGGTAAGAGTTTTTCATAGTATAAACTTCAAACGCGTTTTTCTCCAAACGTTTTCAAAATCTAGTTCCATCGTATCTCTAAAACTAATAAACCGATTCTCTTGAAATTTGAACCACATATTGTAAGCATGATTCGTAAGATGAACCTCGATGGATTTAAAAATTTGTATTTTACTCTTTTTTTGCGCCAAACTGCGAAAAAAGGCGTTTTTTTTACTTTTTTCGTTTTTCATCTGCCATTTTTTTATTTTTTGATAAAACTTCATATCCGAGGGTCATTTTGTAACTGATGTCATACTGAATCTAATGGACTTTGAATTTTTTTGTTTCAGACAAGCCGTTGTCGAGTTGTGATAGAGCTACCTAGCCCACCTATTTTTAAGGCGTTACGTTAAACTATAGTTTTTGTACTTAAAAAGGAATAAAAATGAATAAATTAAAAAAAAATGTATTTCAAGACTTTATTTATGAAGCCCAACAACTTTTGAATTCATATCTTTTATAAAATCCTCAAAAAAAATCGCGAGAACAGCCTTTTTTCGTGGCTCCAAAGTGGACTGGCCCCTTAATATCTGATAAGTGAATGTTACCACGAAGCTGAAAACATAGGTGAAAACATAGATCTTCGTTTTTAATAGTTACGTAAAAATGACGATTTTTTTCCATCGATTTTGTATGCTCGAGTTAAAATTCGTCGTCAAGTTGTTAAAAAACCGATTTTAATAATTGACGATCGTCAACGATTCGTATTTATTGTTAACTCGAATAACCCGTTTGGTTTTTAGATTTCAGATGGACCGTTTAAGGTAGAGAGTGTCGACCGCCAAACGTAGCGAAAAAAATTTCATCATTTGCCGGTTGCCATGTTTTTGCTGTCTTTCTGTATTTTATGGTGATTTTTTTTATAGGTCTTAATATATGTGCCTTTGTGTGAAAAATGCTTTTCTTTTTCACCAACCGTTTCCCAGAAAAGAAATTCGGAATTTGGCTATTTTTTTCGAATGGCTATTTTAACGAAGTCTCGAAAATACTTACTCGGATGGCACCAAAAATCATGAGAGCAGAAGTAAGTGCAGTCACTATGAGGTAAACGAGCGCGACCACGGCTATAGTATCGCCGACTATTCGGTCCAATCTGTTCGTTGCGAACACTTGATTCGCAGGCTCATAAGCCCCCACTGATTCATCAAAACTTGATGGAAAGTGTGCTGGATGGATAATCTCCTCATGAGCCACTGGAATGGATGCTATTGCTGGCGTGATCATTATTATCCCAACTATTGATCCGATCTGTTTTTGCGAATCGACAAATTTATTGTAAAACACATCATCGCATAATGTTTCCGTACTTTATTTGATCAGCTGTACCTGGTCGGTTTTTTTTATCACTTTCGGATCATTTAAATCATACATGGGCGTATTACATTATTAAAAAAAAAGATTCCTCTCCCCCCCCCCCGCTGTTTCCATGTTACCATCTTGTCCAATAATTTGCACACTTTTGTAATGTCATAAATTGTTAGCTCACTGTTGTTCTTCTTCTATGAAGAAGGGGTGAAAAAGTTTAGGGGTCTTGGCGCTAAAAAGGGCTATTTTCATTAATTTTTTTTGATAGGTTTATATTATCGATATTGATATAAAAGTTGTTACACTTAATACATACATTTTCGAAATACATTTAAAAAAAAATTGTTTAAGGGATTAGGCCGATCCAGAGGCCGAAAGAATACGCTTTTTGGGGATTTATTTTTCAGAAAAACTACAAATCAAATCGAGATTACAAAAAAGGGTGTTTATCATACATATCGGTGACTGTATACAATAATTTTTTTGGAGCGATAAATTTCAAAATGGCGGCTGTGCAGCGTTTATCTCAAATTTGGGCAAATTTTTCACTTTCCAAGAATTTGCCTATAAAATCGTCAGATAATTGTCAATAATAAATGAAGTATGCAATTAAAAAAAAAAACCTACGTACTTCCACAGACAATGTATTTTTCAAGATATATTCAACATTTCAAGTGAATCGGTTGGAAATTGTCTGACCCAGGTAGGGAATCAAAAGGCTGACGATGGAAACAAACTTGTGCGAGCCTTGTTTCACCGAGCCTGAGTGAGACAGACCTGGGCCAGGTTTCATTGCATCGTTTGGAGCAGCCTGGAAGCAAGACTGGCTGCTTAGCCTAAACTCAGGGTTATTTCAAGCTTTATTCAGCCAGTGAATTTTAAGGCTAAAAAATCAAGGCTGAATGCAGGCTTGTTTCAGGTTGTCATAAAATAAAATAAATTTTAAATAATATTTTTTCTGTACTTTTATGAAAAAAAAAAATTAGCAATAAATTTGTCGGGTGCGAAGGCACGAAAAACGAAAGCGAAGGAGGCAGCTCAGAACATTTAAACATATTCTCTTATCGATATTTATGAGGTACACAAAAAAGTTTTTTTCTCGTCACATACACATTTCGTATATACTCACTCTCTGGGGTTTGCGGTACACTCTGTGTATTACGTGTCCCATAGACAATAAATAAAATAAAGTATTGTGTTTAAAATATTTTATATATATTTTATAACAAATAATATAATGAATAATAAATATATATAATAAATAAAATGAATTCTTTACAAATTTATTAAATTTACCCCAATGTAGAATATAGAAAACTAAAAACAGGCCTCATAGAGCCTCGAGAAGAGTTTGGGATAAGCCTGGTCATAAATGCTCGTGAAGGCTTCATTGAGGCTCGTTTTGAACCTTGTTGTTTCGTCGTTTCAGGCTTAGTACAGGCTTTTCTACCAGCCTTTGATCAAGTCTGTGTACAACAGCCTGAAACCGCGTTATCATTCAGGGGTTCAGCTAGGCCTGAAATCAGGCTGGTGCTCAGCCTGAATAAAAAAATGTGAGCCTTGTTTCAGAGCTTGGCGAGCCCTTTTTTCATCGTTAATTCCTACCTGGGGAGATATGTTTCCGGCCAACTTAAAAAATGCAGTTGTGATAAACGCTGCACAGCCGCCATGATGAAATGAATCGCTTTAAAAAAATTATTGTATACAGTCACTGATATGTATGATAAACACACTTTTTTGTAATCTTGATTTATTTTGTAGTTTTTCTGAAAAAAGTCCCCAAAAAGCCTATTTTTTCGGCCTCTAGAGTGGCCTAAGGCCTTAAGTCACTATATATAGACGAAAATGGTAGGGCTGCGCTGTTGATCAAATCTCGGAGATGGATCATCCGAAACAAAGAAAATCAAACGGTTTTAAATTCAGTATGTTAATGGCTATAGCGCGTATCATACGATTTTTTGTCTATGCAAAAATAACAAAATGGCGGACATTATTAGAAAAAGACAAAAAAAAAAGCTTTTTTTCACCGTTTTTGGCAAAAAAAAATTAAATATCAAAATTTAAAAAAATCCTTGTTATGCGCTATAGCTATAGTTGTAAAGAATATGTGGTTAAAATTTAATGAGGATCGGTTCAGTACTTTCGAAGATTTGACCATCAAGCCGTCGAAAATCGTTCCTCTGAGAAAAACGGATTTGAAGTTTGTTTCGGTTACATAAAGACATGAAAAAAATATTTTGATGTATTTCGAAAGTGTATTTATTAAGTGTAACAACTTTTATATCAATATCTATAATATAAACCGATCAAAAAAATTCATGAAAATAGCCTTCATTAGCATCTAAAGTGAGAAGACCTCTCAATGAACCGGCATCGCATGAAATTTTGATTGCGAGAGCGAAGGTACCGAGACGTTTAATTAATTTTTCAATCACTCACCAGGTTTAGGACCCCCATCGTCACGGTGCCCGCCCGCAACGAAATACAACAGCAACAATATTTCATCTGCAATTATTATTTTTGTTTGTTTAAAATTCATTAAAAGAGACTGATCGTGTTTTTTTACCTTTGTATTTGTTTCTCCCAAAGTTTAGGGTATTCGTTCCAAATGTTCGTGGCCGCTCAGTAAGGCAATACGTTCGTCACTGACCGAAGGTGAGATATCTGTCGGTCGGCATATCGGTCGGTCAAATCTCATAAACTACACTTCGCGATCCAACCGCGATTGATTCGCTCCGTACGGGTACAAATTAATCAGCTCTACACGTATCTCTAGCTTCCGCGTTACTTTTCATTTTATCATTTAATTATTATCTCCATTAACCATTCCCAAGTTATCGAAGAATGCGGAGTACTTTTCTTATAAATATACCGCAAGGATCGCAAATGGTTACATTTAATCGAAACGTTAGGTAAGAACAATGACGTCATGATTTTTTCGTGCCCCACGATGTCAGTTGACATTTTTATCGTACACGGTATTGAGCATCGTTTCATTTCACGAAGATAAAGCCATTTTTTTACATCTACGTGTCGCAACATATCTTATCGTGGTGACCGTTAATCTGATTTCTACGTAAAAGCATCTAATCAAATTTTGTGTAAAAAACCTACGGATATTATACAAAGTGCAAGTATTTCGTGGCATTGAAAATGCAATCAGAAAGTTCGAGTAATAAAAACAGGCACATGTAAATAATATGAGTTGGTTTTTATTATTTTTCAAAAAATATTGATACATCGAGGTAATATAATTTATAAATTAATAACAACATTAGAATGGGACGGGGCGAGGGCATTTTTCAACCGATCACAGGCATTCAGCATGTCGCAGCTCAGTATACAGTTTTAAAAGCATTTTCAATGCTGAAAATAAAAAATTAACGACGTTATTGAGGTATAATCACATCGATAACTTAAATATGGTTGGTCTGAAAAATAAAGACAAAAAAGTTTTATAATCTATATAAACGTAGTTCTCGGTGTGCGTAGTCCTCTTCCGGAAAAAATGTCACAAAATGACGGGTGATCAAAAAAGGTGTAATTTTGGCGAAATTTTGCCTTGCATTCGGGGGTTTAAAAAACGTACAACGATAGCTACTGTCATTACGGAAATTGTGGTTTTTTTTAAATTAAAAACTGGACCATTATAGCTAGAGTAATGATTTCGGCCATATGTCGAGAAAAGTCATGTCGCGAAAAACACAATTGAAAGTTTTAGTATACGTAAATCGTTGCGCTGCCTCCCCTTACTAGATGGCCTGTAACCTGGTCAATTTTCGATATTTTAATTTGATTTTTTTTCACATACTCTTGAATATGTACACTTTGAGAAAATGAAGAAAAAAAGTTGATTTTTTTACCCGTCACAGTGGTGTACCACCTTAAGGAATATCTCGAATGTAGTTAAAAATACGGTTTGATTTATCTGCATGGAACGTAACTTGAAAATATCTCGGCCGATAGTAGATATCATTGTTATTAAATTGATGTATTGTAATATATTGTGAACGTATAATAAATGCACATTGACGTATATTCACGGAATAGTATTTTTTTAGAGTTCTTCTGTACAGAAGAAATTACAACCAAATGTATTTTCTACAGACCAGACTGGTGGACGGACACTGGCTCGATACTTTCGGCGGTGAGCCCTCTGCTGTGAAACCAGCTGGCGCATCAACCAGTCAGCGGAAGGCTAATTTTTCTGACAAGGAACATCACTTTGGTGTCCTCTGATTTCGGTGAAAGTTTTTTATGTGGAAAAGTATCAAAAACTATGAGACACGTATTTTTTTTTATCGGCGGAGAAACGGTTTTAAGGGGTGAAACGCACCTTCAAAAATGGGGATGTTTTTCGTCGAAAACGTTTTAACGGTACGAGATATAATAAAAATTTCAAATCACAACAATCTTTATTTTTTGTGTACTATACACTGGAGATGAGAACGATAACGTTATCGACGAGAAACGAAAAACACCCCTATTTTCGAGGGTGCGTTTCACCCCTTAAAACCGTTTTTCCGCCGATAAAAAAAAATACGTGTCTCTTAATTTTGATACTCTTCCATATAAAAAAGTTTCAACAAAATCGGAGGAGGACACCAAAGTGATGTTCCTTGTGACTCCATGGTGTGGGGCCGTCTATACCGGTACGGGTTTTCCATAATTTCCCCGTACCCCGACAAATGCGGTATACTCAAGCTTAAGGGGGGAATACCTTTAGACAAGGAAAAAATATGCTGAATTTCATGTTTTTTTTTTAAGGAAAGATTTCTTTTGGCTGTTACATTGTATTTTTTTATTAATCTTTAAAATTTTTGGAGGTTATGGCACGGTCTTCTAAACTGCATTGTCAAAACTAGCGTGACGTATAGTTAAAAAACTAATCGACCGATTCTGATGAAATTTGGTATAAATCTTTCCAACCTCATTATCTAAAACATGATTCCAAATGTTTTTGAAAACTTAAAAAAACAGTATTTTTTAATTGCAAAATGTAGCCATTCTTTTTCGGAAAATTTAATCTCTTTGTTTCAAAGCGTACCATTTGGTCGATTTTCAACATTTCTGACTTTTTCTTGGTTCATATTCTGCGTCTAAGTGTTACTGAACGAAAAATCTTCGTTGGTTTTTTTTTTCAAACTAATCCCGCCAACGCTACGTGTGACGCCATCTGACAACAGCCGCCGCAACCCGTTTGAAAGGCCGTGCCTCTGCCATTTTTAAAGGTAAAAAAATTGGTATGTAACAGCCAAGAGTAGTAATAAAACATACTCTAAGTCTCAAAAATGTTGAAGAAATCTTTCGTTTAAAAAAAAATCATGAAAATCGACATTTTTTCCTCACCTAAAGGTATCTCCTCCCCCTTCAGAAGGCCGTGGACGCAGCGGAAGTTAGGTTAGATTAGCGAAGTGCGGCTAGGGAGCGATAGGAAAGCGTAAAAACCCGCGAGGGTATACTTTGGAACTCAGCAAATAAAAAAACGATAAAATAAATGTATATTTCCTACAGCCAGAAAAATTCTATTTCATTCATAGACAATCACGTCGTATTTCAAGATGGTTTGTGCTTAACAAAATTTAATTGACAATTACGCAAATTACATAGTTTGCAAATACATTTCGATTTATTCAAGTTTCCATTTGTCGATTTGCGAGCCCTCTTCAGGAACAAGGTAGACATGATAGTGTCAATGGACATAGTAACGTGCAGTGACAACCTTCCTTACCGATCGAGCCAGCACTTTGACCCGCGAAATTTGAACGGCAGGCTGCTGCGACACGCCGTCATTGTTATTTTCTTTTTCTTCCAATAATCATGCATGGCAAAAATATCGAAAAAAAAGTTAATGTCTTTCTTTATTATTAATTGCGGAAATTTTTTATTCCCCGTACTTTTACGTGCATCGTATAAAATTGGTCGATAGTATTGAAGAATAATCATTGTTGCTTACAATAAATCACGAATTTGCGTGGCTTACGAGTAATCAAAGGTATTAATAGAGTTCGTGGACCGTAGTACGATTTTCACGAAAAGTGACAAAATTTCGTTGTGCAAGTAAAGCTCCAAGGAAAAAAAAAACAAGGATCCGAAAAGTTCTCAGACTGCACGGTGTCAATGCTAAAAAATTGTTGACCCTTAAACGTTTTGATAAGGCGGTGAGAACATAATCTTTCCGTCTTTTGGGGGTGACTGATGTCCAAATTTCTCCGCTACGAGTTCCTTGTAATAGCTGTAGACGACTCGCCAGAAGTACATTGGCACGGCTGAATAATAAAGAGAAAATAATCGATTATTATGACGGTTAATGTGGAGCAAATAAATCTTCTCCTAATCTTTAAATCGTTTTACAAAAGAAATTTGTTCGACTCTTCGAAGATTCTTTACTGAGTGTACTCAACAATGTTTTCATTCGTTTAAAATATAATAACTGTTCGAACCATACTGCATTTGTACGTCGCTATGAATTAAAAAATTCATACTATACGAAATTCATTTTTGACTGCGATAAATATGAAAAAAATGTATACGTCACAGAAAACCAGTGGATCGAACTATATTTCAACAATGTCGTTCATCGTTCTATCTCTGTGAGCCCAGTACAAGAAACGTTCAATCGCAAGTAAATGTAAAAGCAGATGACCGAGTACTTTGTAAGTGAGCTTCATAGGTGTCACATTCTTTTTAATCCTTCCGAATAAGAATTATTTTGCGAGCATATAGTGTGAAGAATAATCGAACAAGATTTTTTGTTGTCCTTTGGCTCTCAGCTAGTTCCTGTTGGGAGCTGAAATTAAGGCGGGACACCACTGTGACGGGTCTAAAAATCGAATTGGTTGTATTTTTTCAAAGAATACATATTCAAGAATATGTGAAAAAATTTTCAAGTTAAAGTATTGAAAATTGACCAAGTTACAAGCGATCTAGTGAATGCAACGATTTACGTATACTAAAACTTTCAATCGCATTTTTTTCGAAACGACTTTTCCCGACCTGGCCGGAATCATAACTCTAACTATAATTTTCCGATTGTCAGTTTTAAAAAACCAAAATTTCCGTTATCGCAGTAGCTATTGTTGTACGTAGCTCATTTCTCAAATTTAGTATTTTTCAAGCCTCTGAATATAAGAAAAAATGTAGCCAAAACTACACTTTTTTTATTGAACATTTTGTATCGCCATTTTGTTATTTTTTTCGAAAATCAGCTACGTACAACGAAAACTACATTTATATAGATTATAAAACATTTTTATTTTTCAGACCAACCATTGTCAAGTTATCGATCTGGCCGCTGGACTACATTTTTTATACAGAGGCACTATTGTACCTCAATAACGTTGATAATCATCGATTTTTTTAAATAAAAATTTACACGGAATAACTTCAATGTATGCTTAAGGGACCAGTCCATTTTAAAAGTTTGAAAAAATCGAAAGCAAGCACGACTCGAAGAAATCGACGATGATGAGCAATCAGAAGGGATTTTGTACAGGAATTACCGATTGAGTCAAGGTAAGAGTTTTTCATAGTATAAACTTCAAACGCGTTTTTCTCGAAACAACGTTTTCAAAATCTAGCTCCATATTATCTCTAAAACTAATAAACCGATTCTTTTGAAATTTGAACCACATATTGTAAACATGATTCGCAACAAGATGACCCTCGATCGTTTAAAATTTTTTAATTTTACTCTTTTTTTTGCAAAAAAACGCGTTTTTAATAACTTTTTTCGTTTTTCGTCTGCCATTTTTTAGTTTTTTGATAAAACTTTATAACCGAGGGTCATTTTGTAGCTGGTGTCATACTGAATCTAATGAACTTTGATTTTTTTGTTTCAGACAAGCCGTTGCCGAGTTGTGAGGGAGCTACCTAGCCCACCTATGTTTGAGGCGTTACGTTAAACTATAGTTATTGTACTTAAAAACGAATGAAAATGAATCAAAATAAATTAAAACATGTATTTCAAGACTTTATTTATCAAGCCCAACAACTTTTATATTCATATCTTTTATAAAATCCTCAAAAAAAAATCGCGACCATAGCCTTTTTTTCGTGGCTCCAAAGAGGACTGGCCCCTAAATAACATACCTTTTTTTACAAATCGTGAATAAATAATCCAGTAGACTAAAAAAATCGGAAAAATGACCTTTTTCGGCCGGTCACAGTGGCGTCCTTCTTTAAGAAAAAAAAACTCACCCACGGCCACAGAGAAGAAGAGCAAGATCAAAAGTAATTCAGTTACGGGACATTCTATAGCGGCGATGAGTGAAAATCCCACGGCGGCACAAAACGTGGATACGATACTCCCGAAGCTAATGGCGAGCCAGGGGAAAATATGACTGGAACGCCTCTGAAATTCATAATTTTTTAATTCAAAACTTTTCTATGTTTCTCTTTCGATTAAACAATGATGAATATAGCATTTCATAAGGGTCGTCCTATAAAAAATGTCGATTTCTCTGTTTTTTGCTCGCACTCACCTTGGCGGCGCCGGCGATCAAGAGAACAGAAACAATAATGCTCAGTATGCAGTAGATCAAGGTGCTCACGATGAACATCTTTAGGGCAATCAGAGAAACGCCGATCAACGGTTCATTTGTCGGTTCGTGTATTGCACTTAGGTGCAGCCCCATCACCACCATATTCACTATTCCGATAATCTGTTGTGATAACAAAAAAGTTTAACAATTTATCTCGATCAAACATTTCTTAAATTCAATTTATCATACACAACCCTACAAATCAGCATTTTTATGTATGTGTTGTTTTTTTTGCTTGCAAGAATAGATTATTTCGAAATTTTCAATACTGAGTGCAAAACATTTTCAGCTCTCCAATCCGTTCATTCTTCGCGGTATGACTCAATTCTGCGAGTGGAATTTTTAATAAATTTTGCATAATATAAATTGGAATGACCGATCAGTAGATCGACAGGTAACTTTCCCAAATGGTAAAAATAAAAGTGAAATTGGAGAAAAAATTAATGTAGAAGAAAGTTGAGGTGTGAAGTATTATTGAAATTTCAAACAGAATGTACTTTGGACAATTGAATAAACTCACCAGCGACAAGGTGCCGATCACTATAGTTCCTTTTTCTAATGAAACACAACCGCAACATGTTTTCACCAGAATCTGTAACAACAATTGATTTTACGTAAGAACTCCTCATCATCTGACAAAAGTTGAATAAATAAGCTTTGCAATTTGTCGTTGACATCGTTCGTGAAAATGCGTGAAATTTTCTCAGTCGTATCTCGAATGCGCACACCACAGAGTTTCTCCAGAATTTTGAAAGCCTGTTTTTTTTTTCAATTCTAACTAACCGATAAGCTAATCGGATAATTGTTATTTAAAATGAATGTCCACAGTATTTTAAAGTAGCCGCTGTGTGGGACTTGGTTGCGGTATCCTTCACCGTTGCAAATATAGATACATCCGAGTGTAGTTTGCGTGGTCATCCAACAGCGTTTTCCCCAACAAGGTTAATACGTGCGCCTGCACGTTGATTGAAAAATTACCAAGCCAATGTAGCTTTTTCTGCGCGCCTCGTTTCACTCGACCATACTATTCTTCTCGTGAAACTCTTTTACGAGATATTTTCTTGTACATGGCAAGCTGAGAGAACGTCTGGACCATAATTTTTTTCATCGAAACTCGCACTTTTCATGACATCTTCTGAGGCTGCATTCGCGATATAATTGAATTTGAACAATAATTCAGATGTACATTATTTCTTTTTTATTAGATATTTTATTGATTTATTTTGTATTATTTTTATTAAGATTTTACGTATTGCCCTTCCCAATTGTATATCCCATATCACTCCCATATCACTCCCTACCTGCACTCATCTAATCTAACCTGACGTTCGTTTGCGACCACAGCCTTCTTGAGGGGTCTTCTCAATTTAAACGCTAAAAAGGCTATTTTCATGATTTTTTAAATATGTTCATTTTATAGATATTGCTATAAAAGTTGTTATACTTAATAAATACACTTTCGAAATATACAAAAAAAAATTTGTTATGTATTTATGTAACCCAAACAAACTTTAAACGCGTTTTTCTCGAAAAAAACGTTTTTCGACGGCTTGTTGATAAAATCTTCGAAACAACTGAACCGATCTTTATGAAATTTTAACCACATATTCTTTACAACTATAGCTATAGCACATATCGAGGATTTTTTTTAATTTTGATTTTTACTATTTTTTGTTGTTGCCAAAAACAGTGAAAAAACACGTTTTTTGTTGTTTTTTTTTCGACAAATGTCTACCATATTGTTATTTTTGAATATATAAAAAATCGTATGATATGCGCTATAGCCATTAACATACTGAATCTAAAACCGTTTGATTTTTTTGTTTCGGATCCATCTCCGAGATTTCATCAACAGCGTAGACCTACAATTTGTTTACGACATTTTTTTTAACTACCACTTTCGTCTATATATAGTGACTTAAATAAATAAAATCATTTTTGAAATGTATTTCGACGGTGTATTTATTGAGTGTAACAACTTTTATATCAATATCTATAATATAAACCTATGAAAAAATTAATGAACATGGCCTATTTTTACCGTTTAAAATGAGAAGACCCCTTAAGGGGTCATCGCAGTATAAAATTTAAAAAAAAAACGATTTTTCGAAAAGTCGATTTGACTAGCTGCGTTTTTCTCGAAATGTCGTTTTTCAAAACGGTGTACATTCTCAAAGGAAGAGTTTTCAAGCTATCCGTTTCAAATTTTGACACAACATTCTTCACGCCATTCTTTATCTTGCTATGGAAGCTTCTTTTTAATCTTCATATTTTTTTTCACGAATAACTGTCGAAAAAATAGGCTAAATTTGATACTTTTTTTTTAAACCACCGCCATTTTGTCAATTTTGCTTAAAAAAAACCTGCATAGCAAGATAGCGGCTTTCATACTGATTAATAATCTTTTGACAAATTTTGTTTCAAATAATATTTAATATATTACGGCCGTGTACATCGTGAGGGCTCCTTTTATCGAAGACATTTTCAACGGTTAAAAAAAAATGTAAAAAAATAAATAAAAATAAACGTTCGAAAATTTATTTTCTATTCTTCATGAGTGTTTTGATTTGACATAAAAAAAAAACAGATTAATTAGCGTATTTCAACCATCGAAAAAAAAATCGCGAAAATCAGCTAATTTTCGACCCGTTACACTGTGATGATCCTTTAAGGTATTCCTTCCACCAACCCGAATATTTCACAATTAACTGATTTTCGTCTATTATCAAGTAAAAATACATTCTAGTATACTGATCAAATTTGAAGCCAAGTCACCGAACTATTAATGAAAAATCACGGTTCTAAAAATCGTCTCATGTATACGGCCATTTATGGAGATTACACGCTTGCGACATTTCTATACAATAATTTATACACTAAATAACTCTAGATGCCTGATATAAACTGCTCAACGCGTGTGAAAAATTCTGAAGATTTCGTAACGCCAATAAAAACCGGGCATCACTGAATGTTTAAAGAAAATATTATATTAATGATAACACTCAGAAAACCGTGACTGTCAGCAGAATTTTCGTACCCGCGACTTTTCAGAGAACATGCCAAAAAGTCTAAATCTACTGAATTTATGCGACATTTTTTATTCCACCGGTTTATTATATCGGTATCGGCCATGCACAACTCGCTGCTTAAGGGGTTAGGCCACTTTAGAGGCCGAAAAAATACGCTTTTTGGGGATTTTTTTCTCAGAAAAACTACAAAATAAATCGAGATTACAAAAAAGGGTGTTTATCATACATTTCAGTTACTGTATACACAATTTTTTTTGAAGTGATTAATTTCAAAATGGCGGCTGTGCAGCATTTACACAGAACTCAGACATTTTTCAACCGATTCACTTGAAATGTTGAATGTATCTTGAAAAATACATTGTCTATCGAAGTACGTAGGATTTTTTTTTATATTGCATAGTTCATTTGTTACTAACAATTATCTGACGATTTTTTAGGCAAATTTTTCACTTTCCAAAAATTTTCTTAAATAATCGTCAGATAATTGTTAATAACAAATGAACTATTCAATATAAAAAAAAT
Source organism: Ophion ellenae (assembly GCA_963210295.1). Lineage (NCBI taxonomy): Eukaryota > Metazoa > Arthropoda > Insecta > Hymenoptera > Ichneumonidae > Ophion > Ophion ellenae. Next base: position 43,502,690 of record OY723389.1, read on the forward strand.
CTTACCTACTTCCATAGACAATGTATTTTTCAAGATATATTCAACATTTCAAGTGAATCGGTTGAAAAATTGTCTGATTTATAATTCCGGCCAACTTAAAAAATGCAGTTTTGAGATAAACGCTGCACAGCCGCCATTTTGAAATTAATCGCTTAAAAAAAATTATTGTATACAGTCACTGATATGTATGATAAACACCCTTTTTGTATTCTCGATTTATTTTGTGGTTTTTCTGAAAAAAAAATCCCCAAAACGCCTATTTTTTCGGCCTCTAGAGTGGCCTAAGGCCTTAACTCGGAGTACCGGCGGAGCCGAGCCCCGACCCCTCATTCACCAGTATCGGATTAACATTACGCGTATACGTAAACAACATAAATATCGAGGTTAACACAAGCTCATCGGTAGCATGCACAAATCGGTTAGATTTTGTTACACATGTCGTTTGATTCACAGAAATTGATAACCTTTTTGCGCGCATTGACGTCATTTAGGGAAAACTTGATAGTTTTGGATCATTTAATTATATGAACATATCACACGTGCATGCGCATACATTTGATTTACGAGAGGAAAGTTCCTGCTCCTATCCCGAGAAGTCTATCATTTTTCATACAGAGTTGAGCAATTAATGTGCATTGCTTACGACGCGCCTCTAATTGGACGAACTGCTAAACAGATGAAGAGCGATAACGGACCGTAGTTACCAGCTCGAAATATCAATAAAATAGCGGACTTACAAAGTGAATTACATTTCCAATATTATTGAGATGAATTTAGAATTTATGCGTCATTTAGGCTACTTGGTTATTATGCACAAGTGGGGCTCCACCACAATTTTGGCGGAAATGTTTTTGTTTTGCCATGAATTGCTTCAATTAGTCACCACTAATGATATTCAGCCCGCGGAGGCTGACTGATTTTTAATTATTTCCATAAATTATGGGGTTTTGTAGTTCAAAGAAAAATAAGTTTTCTTATAAAAAATAACATTCTTACAAGATCACCTGTAATAGATACACACTTGAACGCGTAAACACACCAATGACTGTGTTTACGTCGTATTGTACCATTCTTTCGAAATTGAGATCAAAACAGGAACTGTTGGTTAACTTGTGTGTGTGTGTGTGTGTGTGTGTCAACTGAGACTGCGACTTTTACAATCCCACACTTTTGAACACACACACACACGCGCGCACGGAACAATTACGATATATCTGCCGCCTTAATTTCACCGTGGATTATTCATATTATTCATTATTAGCCAAAAAGAAAACACTTTTTTAAGAATAAAAAATGGCGATTTTGGCTTCCTTTAGAAGATACAGGACATTTTACGAATTATCCGTTATCAAGGCGGGATATGTATTGACAATTATAAAAGAATCGATTGCTTTTTTTTTTCTTTAAACGACAGAACTATATATGTAGAATGTTAGACCCAAACAAAACAGCCCTCTTCTGGGCCAAAGAATGCCAATGCAAGACAAACTCCACGTGGTGTATTCTGGATAACGCTAATGATCTGCAGCCAACTTCGTTACATCAACGAAAAAGTACGACGAAACAATGTAAAACACGCGGAAAATTCGATTTACATCGAAAATCGGAAAAAATACTTTTTTTCTCTTCGAAGCGCTGTAAATCCAAAATTAAGGCTCAAAACGAAAAAAGTTATTCTTGTTTTCGTATTGTTTCGGCCATATTTCATAATTCAATGGTCAAATTGAGGCGCCAGAGATATCGTAATCCCCTCCCCCACACCCACACAACGGACAACGAACAAGTCGAAAAACACGAAAATGCCCTATTTTACTGCGTGTTTCGCGAAACTTCAAAACCCATAACTTATGGGAATATTTAAAAATATCAGCCTCCGCGGGCTGAATATTACTAGTGGTGACATAATAACGGCGTCCATGCCAAAAATAATCGTTTAGCATTGAAATTGAAGTGGAGCCCCACTCATGCATAATTACGGGCTACTTTGCTGATAATTCAGAATAGAGTCGAACAAAGACGTGGCTATTGCGGATCTGTCCCTCCACTTGCCTTGAACCCAAGATTTTTTTCGCAAGATAAGGAAATTATTATCATCGTTATTTTTGGCGCATCATTTGAGATTGTAGTTCTCAATCGGCCAATATCGGCACCCAGCAAACATTCGATACTGTGAAAATTCAATGTTTATGATATACTTGGCTGATGCAAATTTGTGTATTTCAATTTTTCTTATTGGAGCAGCAAAATCGCTGCTATGGTTACTATCACCAGATAATTATACTATGACGTGGCTGTGTTATTTAGTCATGTTGAAAATTTGAAAATTTGCCAAATGAGAATGCAACAATACAAGTAGAAAAATTGTATAGTATAGTTCTTTGCCAATTCGATTATCAATTCGTGCTCAATTAAAACATTTGCACGGATGTTTTGGACAGTAGCTGAAAAATCGTGGACCTTCAGAATAACAATTGATCGTTATGTAATGATCATTATATATCTGTATACATATGTATCAACCAAAACAAACCCGAACAGAGGCAAAATCGATAAGTCGATAAGTCAAAGTAAATATTGAATGAATAAGTAATTTCTTTTTGGTTAAATATGTACAGGGCTTCGAGTAGAGACAACAACAAATACATTTTATAAATTGCAATAACATTATTCACATAAAAATTCATATTATTTTTATTCTTATTATTATTAGGGTTATAGTTTTTATTAGAATCATTTTCATACATGTTAGTATTATGCATATTTTTGTTATTATTATCGTTATCAGGGAAACGCATTTTTTTAAAAAGAACACTTGATATGTTTACCATTTTGAAGGTTGATTAATAACGAGACCTCAAGATTCAACAAGTTGCTCAAGATCTGGAAAAGAGAGTTGACGAGAGTGAAGGCGGAAATTTAATGACTCAAGAAAAATTCACGTATCGATGGACAGAAAGTATATCCCTTCGTACGCACGGCTTTACGCGCTGACAACTCGTTCACTACTGTTCTAGACGCGATCTTGCGGTATTCTAACCGCCAAACAAGCGCGCAGTTCTCCCGGACACATTATGACACTGTAATGTTCATTATTTAATTAATGTTTGTTATCTTCTTGGCTTCCCGACTCCGGTGGCTTCGTAGCCAATCGGAGGGTTCCGACGGAATTTCGCATGTCCATGTAACGCAGACGCGGCACGGCTTTCGTTTGCGCGGCTTGAGGAAGAACGTTAAGGTTATGAAGAATGCCGAAAGGAACATTTTTTATGCCTATATTTAACTGGCGAAGCTATCAATCGAATTTTTTCACGACTCTTCAAGGTAGTCCTATCGCTTCACACTAGTCATACCACTGATCATACTTGATACTAGTACAATTTATATTTGTAACATATGCAAACAAAAATTTGTTATAACTAAATTTTCCATGTGTAAACTGTTTAATTAATGTTCATATTTAATTATAAAAATGAAAAATAGTTATTCCAACGATTCGCGCAGTATTTCTAGGTTTGATATTTGGCAAAATTGGTTCTATCTCCGTCTCTTTTTACTCAACCAGGCGAGCTTAACGCGGTCCTCTAGTTTCTCGGCTGTTTTTTTACGGCTTTTTCAATAATTTTTCACGGGCAAAGCATCGAAATAATCAATCTCATTGTTTTTGCATAATCTTTATTAGCATTTGAATAAGCTTTACAAATTTTTTGAAGTCAAAATATATAATAGAATAAAGGTTATAGTGGCCGACAGGAAGACATCAAGTAAAAGAGGTGCTTGACGGTGACCAAAATTGCGCCTGTTCTGCTTATCTGAAATAAAAAAACCAAACGGCATTTTAATCTTCATATTTGAGACTAGCGGTTGAACTAGAGTGAATTCTAAATGACAAAAATTGACTTTTTTATACACTTTTGAAAATTACATTCTATTTTTTACTCATTTTTTCTTAAGTTTTTCGCTCGTACAAAAAAAAAACTATCGAAGCAATCATGATAATCCTAGTTCAATCGCTGGCTTATAACATATTAAAGATGCTGTATAAATTTGAACAAGGTCATTGTATTCCGGCCATGACTTGTAAAAAGCGGGGAAAATTTGTGTCGGCGAAATATGTCGGTTGAAAATGAAATATGTGTGGAAATTCGATTGAGTGAGATGAGGTTAGGACTACAGCCAGCTTGTTGCCTTGACACGTCTCTTTATCCCAGCAAGTGGTAATAAATTCAATGCCGGAAGTTCAAATTAAACTTGATATTACATGAAAATTGGGTCAATAGCGTAATTTTTTTCTGAGAGCACTGGATTACTACAAGTGCTAAGTACGTAAATCTGATTATTTTTAAGAATCTGAAGGATTTCCACTATGATACACACTTTTGTAGGTACCGGAAACTTGGTTTTTGTATGTCGTCTCGGAATTCCTTCACAAAAATACACAATGTTGATATTTATTTTCTCTGTAATTAGGTCGATAAACGACCCTGAAATTTTACAGAGACGATTATTAATATATTTAGTGAAGCTCAAAAAAAATTATGAAAGTAAGGTGAAAGGGTCCTTAAGGACCCTTTTACGAACACGAATATTTAACAATTAACCGATTTTCGGCTATAATCAAGTAAAAATATATCTCAGAATACTGGTAAAATTTCAAGCCAAGTTATCGAACTATTAAGGAGAGGGTATGGGTTTTAGCGTGAAAAAAAGTCTTTTTTGCGATTTTTTTTTCATCTATATGGATAGAGTAAATTTATTAAAACCTTTTGTACATTGTTAAGTGTCATTTCAAGAACATTCCGTGAAATTTGTACGCGAAAATAGCCACAAACAAGCCGGGGCCGCGTTTTTCTCGAAACCACTTTTTCAAAGTCCATGTTCACCGCCATTTGAAAACTACATGACCGATTCATTTCAAACTTGGTACACACTTTCTACACATAAAATACCTCCCCCCAACGATTAGTTTGAGATTTTTTTTACATTGAGGGGGTTTTCCACCCCCAAAATGGCGGGATTTTTCGTGAAAAATAGCACTTTTCACTTTACATGACCACCAATAATTTAGAAATGAAAAAAAAAATTATCAAAGACCGTTGGGGGGAGGATTCGATGATACTTTGACTAAATTTTAATGGTACTTGATTTCAGATAATTTCTAGCTGAGATACAGTGAACACCGCAAATCGTGTTTTTCCAAAGGCGTTCTTGGAAAAGTTTTGCCACCGGCTTGTTTGTGGATATTTTTTCGTACTAATTTCACGGAATGTTCCTGAAATGACACTTAACAATGTACAAAAGGTTTCAATAAATTTACTCTATCCATATAAATGAAAAAACCGCAAAAAAGTGTTTTTTTTTTCACGCCGAAACCCTTCCCTTAATGAAAAATGACGACTCTAAAAATCGTCTCATTTATATGGCACTTTATGGAGATAACACGTTGACCACATTTCTATCTGATAATTTATAGAGTAAATAACTCGAGATGCGTAATATAAACTGCTCAACGCGTGTAAAACATTCTAAAGATTCCGTAGTGACAATAAAAACGGGGGGTCACCGAACGTTCAAGGCGGGAAACCAGTTTTGGAGTACGTTTTTTGAAGTGATTTTCATAATTTTTTAAATGGGGAATGACCGAATAGAATTTATTCAAACGTTGGGAATATTTTACACATATTTTCAAACAATTATTTTAATTTTTTCGAATCATTTCCTCTAAAAATATGGAACATATAACCTGCCACCCATCGGACATCAATATAGTTTGAAAATTGCTTTAAGTATATGTTTTCCTTTTATATGAACCTAACTCTGACAAAAAATTGAAGATTACATTTTTTAGAGGTGTTTATACAAAAGGGTATAATTTTTGCTATTATTTTACAACCTTTTTTGCTATAAAAAATATACTTCAAACAATGATATTGCCCAAAACTTAGGTTCATATTGAGCGTAATAATATAAGGAAACTATCACTTTATAAAGTTATAGATTCGAAACTTTTTGAGCTAGAGTGTATACGAATTGGGAAAAAATCGTTTCGAGAAAAACGCGTTTGAATAAAAATTACCGAAAACAAAAAATTCAAGGCAGTAATGAATAATTTTGACTACTTTGGGAATATATTATTCTTGAATAGTTTTACTAACAATTTATGGAATTAAAGAAATCAAGTTTTCGAGTAATCTAAACTGGTTTTCCGCCTTAAAGAAAATATTAATGATAAAACTTGGAAAAATGTGACTAGCAAAAGAATTTTCGTATCCGCGACTGTTCAGAGGAAATGTAAAAATGTCTAAATCTATTAAATTTGCGCGAAATTTTGAATTCCTGTTTATCGTTGGGTATAATAATAGATTGAGACTTATTATTATTAATATCCACTGCAATTTACCAATGATTCAGAAGCCGCTTCAAAATACGACCCTCCGCGAAAGGAGTACCTTAATCGAGCTTGAAATGAGATTTTCAATTATCCTACTTGAAATTCGATTTGTTCAGGGTATTCTGAGATATTAGAATTTTCTAATATCTCAGGATGGTCTGATAGAAGATATTAGGGATATTCGGTTTATATTTTTACGCGATATTTTACAAAATTTATTTTGCGTGGGTCCGTAGATTTTACCAAGGCTTCGAGGGTTCAAAAATACAGCGATTGGCTCTTGTTAAAATTTTACGAGTGAGTAAAATTTGTATGTAATTTTATATAAAATTTTTATAAAATTTGTATGAAATTACATACAAAAACCTTGTATGTAATTTCACGTTTAATGATAAATTATATACATCTGAAGTGAGTAAAATAATGTTATATGTAATTTGACGTTTAGAAAGAAAGTTGCTAATAAATTTCTGCAGCTCAAGTTTCTACAACTACAATTTCTACCAATTTAAATAAATTAATAATAATTTTTCGTAGTGAGTAAAACAATTATTTACTTACCGATATCTTTCGTTATATGAATTAAACGATAAAAACTCGTTTTATAAAAACTGTCAGGATATCGATAGGACAAAAATGAAAAGTGTGGAAAGAAATACTTCACACTAAACAAAAGGATGTTCCCAGGGTATAGATTTCTCTTGCAGCGATCGAGAGCAATAAAGAATTCGTACTCTGAGGAATCGAGAAATAAAAGAGCTAGGGTAACCTCTCATCAAACGAAGGCAACGAATTGTTTATATCAACAGCCATAAAGTAGCTAAAAATATGCATCGTTCTTTCATCGATCGAATACTATAAGGATTTCGCATATCTAGGTATCAAAATGTCAAAAATTAGTATTTCTCGTGTAGTAATTGATGAAAATGAGAAATACATACTTTTAGGAATCAAGAAGCCAAAATTATCGGATGGTGAAGTTATCGATACACTTTTTTCGACACCACGTTTAAAAAGAAACATCGAAAGATGCTGGAGTGTCTCGACATCACGTACTGAAAAAAAGTCCGACGAGCGACGAGTCTGTGGTGAGCTATAGAGAAAATGTTTTTTTTTTAGCCGACTAGAGAACGTATTTTTCATAATAATATTCGAGCCCAACTCTTACGGCCATATAAATGTATATATTGTGTGAATATACATGTGCATACATATACGGACACACACTCTACGTAGATTGACATACATTCACGGTACAATAAATACTATTTTTTTTCTTCTGTATACACGTAAATATAAGTAAAATATTATATATTTGTTGAATGTTCCCATAAAAAACTTATATTTTATTCACATTCAATCACGTTGTAATCATAAGATGGTTTGCGCTTGAAAAATATCAATCGACAATTATACAAATACACATACAAATTTTGGTATATCCAAAATGTCTTTTATCGATTTACGATAATTATTATTTTTTCTTTTCGCGTAAATACCCTCGCATACTTTCGTCTCAATTAACGGTGTAATTATTTTACAAAACAACTGTCGATTGTTCGACCAGTGGGACTTTTTATCCGCGGTTCGAAAGGGTATACATTTATCGATAACCTAAGAATTAAAAGTTTCATTTCCAATGTACCCATCGTTCGATATGCCGAGATTTGTAAAATAACCGGAAACTTTTGGAACCATCAAATTTTCCTACCGGGCACTGGTGTACGATTACACAGAATAGATTCCATTCAGGGCCACGGAGACAACATTCTCGAAATGCAAGTGCTGGAGAAAAAATCTTATGCGGCGTTTTTTATGAGTTTTTTTAAATTATTTTAGTTCCATTGTACCTCCCCCTTCTACGTGCCTGTGTTATTCCATCTTTTCTTCCGCGCGTTTTTTTTCAGTTCTTAATTATTCCGAATAATTATTTTCCGGGCGAGCAATTTCCTCGGTGAAAGATTACCCGAAGCAATCAGTGCACACAATCATCGTGGTACATACATCAGGGTTACGTATACGTTGATTATGCCTACGTTGACACACTCCGTTATTTTAACGCGGATGATTTTTTTCCGAAATGCTTATTTTTCCAAAATTGAACATTTTCAACAATTTTTTAAACGATTTAATTTGGTATTTTTCGAATTTTAATTATGCAGACATTAATAAATGTTTAAAATGTAACTGATTTTTTTCAATAGAAACCGACCGAAGGACTGATGGCCCAGTGTGTCAAAATCGTGGCCAAATATGAGTGTGTCAACGAAAGCCTAAGGGGAGAGATACTTTTAGGTGAGGAAAACATTTGCTGGTTTTCATGATTTATTTTAACGGAAATATTTCTTTACCATTTTTGAGAATTAGGGTATATTTTATTATTACTTTTCGCCGTCACATGGTATTTTTTTTTATTAATCTTTAAAAATGGTGGATGTCTTCTAACAAGGGGACAGTACGGCAGTCGGATTTTTGTAATTTTTCGTACTCATGGTACGTGAAGTTCAGAGCTCGAATATTAATATCCCAAAGCAGTTCGACGCCATATTCAGAAGTTTTCGAGAAAATTGACTTTGAAGTTTTCGAGCGCACTCTTATCCCACAAAGATGCAACGATATTCGAACCGGGCTCGTGGCGTACCCGGTAGCGCTCGAGTCTAGTAATCGCGCGGGGTCGCTGGTTCGAGTCTCACTTCGAAATTTTTTTTTTTTCATTTTTTTTTTAATTCGCATACCTCCATCATTTAAATATCCCGATAAATTTTTGTTGTACATAATCACATATTATTATATATAATTAATATAATATATCTATATATGTTTATATATGGACAAAATCCATATATAGTTATTTATGTACAAAATTCATTATAGTTATACATAATTATATATTTTCTCATATATGATCATATATTATTTATATATAACAATAGGTGATTATTTATAAAAAAATAAATAAATAATCCCGGGATAAAAATCATAAAATCTATGCTAATTCACATATATGTAATTATAATTGTCAATGATAAATGCAAATCTTATTTTTGATTATCTCTTGCTTGAAATTGCGAATAGGCGACGTAAAAATATCGAGTAATAATATTTACATAAACTCCCTTGTAGATTAATAGGAATATAAATAGAAGAATAAATGTTGAAATATGTGAATATAACGCTTGCTTTGGCAACCGTCGATATTGTGAATAACAGTTCTGCGTACATCGTTTGCCTTTGTCCTGATCAACTACCTGCGAAGCGGGCACAGCTGCTTGTGCACAAAAGATTTCTGGGAATTCCAGAACGGGTGGAAGGGATACGGCGTCTTCCGCAAGGAATGCCTGTTTGAAGTAGCATTCGACCGTTGGTTTTCGGAGCAGCAAGTACTGTTTTTCGGCGTGGTGCACGATTTTGTAGAATATTCGATAAAAAAAGATCAAAATGTCGGGCGTGGGAGACGACGAGGTGCCTGGGCCTTCGACGGCACAAGATGATATTGAATATTCTTTGTGCAGTAAAGTTTCAAAATTACGATTTCAGGATGCCCTCGTATATTACGAGAAAATTCTCACACAAAATAATCTTGTGGCACCAACACCATCGGAGGTAATTACTGAAGAGGGAATGTTACTAGCAGAAGACTTGTTCCATTATACAGTACAAACTTTACACGAAAAAAAGTTTGTAACGGATGAAGAACTAATTATGCTTGATGAATTGGACGAAGAATACGCTTTTGACAAACCTGCATCTGACAAAGAAGATTCTTCTGAAAATTATGAGCCAGAGGAGAAAAGGGCGAAATCGTACACGGACAATATTCCGCTGGATTATAAAAGGAAAGTTATCAATATAGTTCGAGCACATCCGACATGGAGCCTGAAAGTGCTGCAAAAAAAACGGATGCAGCCGCTTAAAGCGCATGGAGGAATTGCCAAAATGGGAAAAACATGTAAGAAGCGGAGGAACCATGACAGACAAATACGCGATCATCGATTCGTGGACTTACGATCGCTTTGAGGAAGCGCGACAGAACAACCAACAAGTTACAACCCGGAACTTGCAGCAGTGGGTTTTATCGGCTGCGAGTCAATTTGAAAATTTTGATTTCAAAGCTTCCGATAGGTGGGTTGTGAAATTTAAACGGAGACATCGAATTCGCCAAAGAAAAATCACGAAGTTTGTAACGGAAAGAGAAACCGCAACGCGGGATGAAATCCTGGCTGCTGCAGAAGATTTTCGTATCCAGGCTCGTGATGTCATACCAAACTTTGGTCCCGATTTCGTCATTAATACAGACCAAACAGGTATTCAAAATTTGTTCTCATTTTCCATAATAAATTAAAGTAGACTTTCGTATATAGTATTTTCAATTTATTCCTTTTCTATTTTTTTCAGGATGCCAATACCAGTCGACGTTCGACAGAACTCTGGCGACCAAAGGATCAAAAGTAGTGCTGGTAAAGCGGCAGAATATGAATAAAGTCACCCATTCCTATACTGCGTAGTACTCTGTCACCCTATCAGGAAAATTGTTGCCCCTGGTGTTCGTATGCCTACAAGAAACAACAGGTTCATTTGGTCCCAGAGTTCAAAAATCGGTCGACGAGTACCTAAAAAAATACGGAAACGTCGTAGTCACGTCATCGAAATCGGGAAAATTGACTACAAAGTTATGCAAAGATTTTTTAATCAACGTTTTGAAACCCCACGTAAAAAAAGAAAAGTTTTTCTTAATTATTGATTCCTGGGGAGGCCAAACCGATACCGTGATGTACAATGAGGTGTTTCGAAATGACAGGCGTCTGCCTACTTGCACGGTGCAGGTAATTCCACCAAAATGCACTCCATTAGTGCATCCTTGTGACGTGTATTTTTACCGCCAAGTAAAAAATTTCATAAAGCGTCTGCAGAACTGCGCCTATCTGATTGAACAAGGACGTGAAATTAATGATAGAGAAGATTGCATAAAAATTAATTCTATTGTTCATCATCAGTTGTCTTCTCCGGTCTTCAATAACATGATCAGATATGCGTGGTTTGCTTCGAAACTTTGCGATCAAAGAGAAATCTTCATGAACGTGAATGAAGTTTGTTTTCCGATCGATGTATTGAAAAAAAATTGCAAATGTAACAATGCAGCGTTTGTACGGTGTGCGAGATGCCGTGAAAATTACTGTTTTCCTTGTTTTTACGATGGTTATCACTCTGGCTCGTGTAACATTACACCCGATGTATAAAACAAACGAATACAGACCGAATAATAAAGTATTCAATTCCTTACCCGACGTTTTTCATTTTCATCCTAAAAATGTTGTTGGTTATAAATATTGATACTTGAAAATGTATGTTTATAATCAAGAGATAATTAAAAATATGACTTGCGTTTTTTCATTAAAAAAAAATGAAAAAAAAATTTCGAAGTGAGACTCGAACCAGCGGCCCCGCGATTACTAGACTCGAGCGCTACCGGGTACGCCACGAGCCCGGTTCGAATATCGTTGCATCTTTGTGGGATAAGAGTGCGCTCGAAAACTTCAAAGTCAATTTTCTCGAAAATTTCTGAATATGGCGTCGAACTGCTTTGGGATATTAATATTCGAGCTCTGAACTTCGCGTACCATGAGTACGAAAAATTACAAAAATCCGACTGCCGTACTGTCCCCATGTAAACTATATTTTCAAAACTGACGTGACGTATCGCTAAAAAACTAATCGACCGATTCTGATGAAGTTTGGTTTAAATATGTCTCACCTTATTGTCTAAAACATGATCCTAAATGTTTTTCAAAATAAAAAAAACGAATCTCTTTATTGCAAAATACAGTCATTTTTTAGGAAAATTCAATATTTTTGTCTTAGAGCGTACATTTTCATCGATTTTCAACATTTCTCACTATTTTTTGGTTCATATTCTGCGTATGAGTGTTAATGAAAGATTTTTTTGTAAACAAATATTAAAATTTAAAGAATTTTAATCATTTTTAAAGAATAATAAGAAAAAATATGATGCCACAGCCAAAAGTAGTAATAAAACATACCCTTAGTATAAAAAATGGCGAAGAAATCTTTCGTTTTAAGTAAAAATCATGAAAATCACCATTTTTTCCTCTCTTAAAGGTATCTCCCCCTTAAGCTCCGAAAACACTTCTCCCCTTGACACATCCGATTCGCAAACGGCATCCTCGTTTTTGACGTTTTGATGACAATTGATGAGAACACAATCATGAGTGGAGGCGGTAGGAAATTCCTCGAGACCGGCTTCTAGTTGCCTTCAATGCAAAATTTTTGCCCAATTCGTACAAGTGTTTTGTGCATCAAATATTTTTCGTTAGGAAGAATTGTGTCGTTTGATTGGCGTTGACGTCGATTTAACATTTCATGGGATAAATAGGTCTTATCAAGGCATTCGTATCGAGGTAAACTTGAATGACGAACGAGGCTCATGAGCAGCCTAACAAAAACTTGTCAGAGAATGTTTTTGTGTGAATAGTCGTTTCAGCCATTATTGTGCACGTCGATGACTCGAGTTGAGCTGAGAATTCGTTTGAATCTCTCGTTGAGTCGATGAGTCGATTCAACTAGTAAAATAAAAGTGACAACCTGATTTATTAAGGAATCATCACAGTGTAAAATTTTCAAAAAATCGATTTTTTGTTTGCATTGCCGGATAGTATACACGGTTATAAGCGTTCTGTCCAATTTTTAGATCGAAATTCGAATCATTTCGGTCGCTACAGCCTTACTTAGAAAAAGTTAAGTCTTTCTTAGAACTTTAAACGCGTTTTTCTCGGAATGGTGTTTTTCAAAACGATGGCCGCTCTCAAAGGAAGAGTTTTCAAGCTATCCGTTTGAAATTTTAACAGAACGTTCTGTACGTCATTCCTAATGTCGTTGTGGAAGCTTTTTTTAATCTTCCGATTTTTTTTTACAAAAAACTCCAAAAAGTCTAAATTTGATACTTTTTGTTCAAACTGCCGCCATTTTTTTTTAATTTCACTAAAAAAAACCTCCATAGGAACATAGCGGCTTTGCTACACATTAATAATCATTTTGAAGCGTTTGTTTCATATAAAATTTGCGGCCACAATCCTGGCCACCAAGGGACACCGTTTTCTCCACGCAATTTTCCGCAAATAAAAACAATGTTAAACAATAAATGAGAAAATTAAAAAAAAAACATTTTGTATTCTTTATTGGGGCTTCAATAAAAAAAAAACATTAGACCAATTAGCTTATCCTATCCGCTTAAAAAAAATCGCGTGAGTCGGCTTTTTTTTCGGGTGGTCACACTGTGGTGATTGCTTAACTGTACAAATGAGCGAGCGAGCTGCGAGGCATCTGGATCATGATAATCTTTTATACCGATCGAGCCAACACTTCGGCCCTCGGAACATCAACGTGCTGGCCGCTGTGACATGCGGTCTTCGTAATTTCATCTTTCCTCAAATCATCACACATCTTTCCATTATTGAAACGAGTCATCGTATTCCTCTCTTTTCTATTGATATTTGAGAAATATTTGCCTTCACATTGCAAATTGCATAAAAAAATAATTATTATTTCTTACGAAAAGTCATGAAAATATATAGCTATGAGTAAAAAAAGTATCATTCGTTGATCGTTGTACGATTTTCATTGAAGGTAACAAAAGTAGATTCAGGCACATTTTTGATACGCGAGTAAAGCGAGGCGATAAAAAAAGAACAAGAAACGAACAAGTTTTTGGGCTGTGCTCGAAGATTTTTGCTCCTTAAACGTTGTGATAAGGCGGCGAGGCCAAAACTTTTCCGTCGTTCGGGGGCGTCACGTGTCCAAATTTCTCCGCTACGAGCTCCTTATAATGGCTGTAGACGACTTGCCAGAAGTAGATTTGTATAGCTGAATGATGGAATAAAATAATCGATTATTATGGCGTTAATATGCAGTGAAAAAGTTTCCTTTTCATCTTTAAATCATTTTAGGAAAAAATGTTCGGCTCTTCGAGAATTCTTTACTGATTGTACCCAACGATGTTCTCATTCGTTTAAAAATAACTATTTGAACCATTCTGCATTTGTACGTGGCTACGAATCAAGGAATTGATATTTGACGATTTTTTTACCGCGATAAATATGAAAAAAATGTATGCCTCATTGTTACGGAAAAACTGTAGCTCGAAATGTTTTTCCGAATTGTCGTTTTACCTCTTTGTGCCAAGTACCAAAAACGTTGACACCAAAATTATTGGCCACAAGTTCCATAGTTGTCACAAAATATTAAAAAACTCTACCAAACAAAAATTATTCTTACAAGAATGGCATGCAGATTAATTTGTCGTTATTTTGACCGGGACCGTTCCTGAGATCTTTTTGTCCATTGACTCACAAAAAATTCCCGCACGGGAGGCGAATTATAAAAGTTAAACGGAGTGTCTCCCCGTCCGGATATCGGACGAATAAGCGCATGTTATTTGTCTGGATAGCGGCTCAGTTCACACCGTATTTCCAGTAGGCGTACATATTATTGTGATTCGTGTCAGCTAGTATCCGGACGAATAGCATGTGAGGCATTCCACGTCACTTCAGCCAGTAAAAAAAAATCCACAAATCATTTTGAAAAATCGAGTAACTTTATTGAAAAACATACACCGAGCGACGAATTTTTTTTAAATTTCTGACGTTTTTTTTTCTAAAATTTCTGACGTTTTTTTTCGTTGATTACCATTTTTTAACATTTTTCCATTCAAATGGCTGTATCTTTGGCAGGATTTGACGTATTTACATTCGTAAAAAACGAAAATGTGCGCCTTTTTCAAGCCCTTCAGAAAAAAATTAATTTAGATTTTATTGAGCAAGTCGAACGTCCGTTTCAGAGCAAAATATGCAAAAATAATTTTTTTCTCAAGGACAGGCACTCGTTATTTTATTTTTTAAGATTTCCCCGAATTGTGAATCCGAAAAACGGTTTTTTGGAATTTTGTATATTATGGGATTCCTAAACACCGTGAAGTAACAGCTATTTTTATTCAAATTTTGTTTCTGACATATATGTCATATGTATTTGAAAAACCTGGTAAACATACAGCGAGTGCTGCACGCTCTTCAATCGAATATTAATAAAAAACTTTAAAAAAATAAAAATAGCTGTTACTTCACGGTGTTGAGGAATCCCATAATATAAAAAATACCAAAAATCCGTTTTTCGTATTCACAATTCGGGGAAATTGAAAAAATAAAATAACGAGTGCCATTCCTTGAGAAAAAAAATATTTAGCATATTTTGCTCTGAAACGGACGTTCGACTTGCTCAATAGAAGCTAAATTATTTTTTTTTCTGGAGGGCTAGAAAAAGACGCACATTTTCATCTTTTACGAATGTAGATCCATCAAATCCTGCCAGAGATACAGCCATTTGAATGGAAAAATGTTAAAAAATGGTAATCAACGAAAAAAAACGTCAGAAATTTAAAAAAAATTTCAACACTCGCTGAATATTTTTCAATAAAGTAACTCGATTATTCAAAATTATTTGTGGATTCTTTTTACTGGCTGAAGTGACGTGGAATGCCTCATATTTATAATCGTCCGGATAGACTGTGTTAAATTGTTAAACAAGCTATCCGGGCGAATAATTTACACGTATTCGTCCGAATAAAATCTTTATAATTTTGTTTGGGTTTGCTTGGTGTGAGTTGGTTGGGTTTGTTTGTTTGTTTGCGTGTGTTTGTTTGGGTTGTTCGTTCGGGTTTGATTGTGTGGGGCGTTGTGCAGCGTGAACTACGTGAACTGAGCCGCTATCCGGACAAATAACATACGCTTATTCGTCGGATGATCGGACGGCTAGCCGCAGCGAAAGTTCAATCGCTCATTTTATGAGGTTGAGGTTTGAGTCGTTGGAATGCAAGGAAAATGATTGTGTTAGCTTAAATTTTTTTGCATATCTCAGGTACGAAAATCCCTCGACAGTTTTGAAAAATGGCTTATCTTCAAGTCTATCCAAATCAGCAATGACTATTTGATAGAATGATGAAAGTAAGGAACCAATAGTATAAAGAATTTTCGTTGAGCTGAAATGATGCAAGCTTCAACACTATAAAAAGAAAACTCACCTGTGCCAAATGATGAGGTAAACAGGACGAAGAAAAATTGCGGAACGGGGAATTCTATAGCAGCGACTATAGAAAATCCCAGGGCGAGACAGAATGCGGCTACGACACTCCCAAACGTAATGGCGACCCAAGGGAAGACGTAACTCGCGATCCTCTGAAATTTCACATTGTTTCGTTCAGAATATTGTAATATTTTGTTGCATTACTCAACGATCTTGAATATTATATTCAAAGAAAGTATGCGGACAAAAACATCTTCCTCTATCGTATTTTTTTTACTCACTTTGACGGCACCGACGATCAAGAAGACGGCAAAAATACTGCCTAGTATGGCATGGATCAAGATGCTCACGATCAACATCTTTACAAGAATCAGTAAAATGGCCGTCGACTCACCGGTTCGCGGTATTTCCAGTGTACTCGCGTGCAATCCCATCATAATCGTATTCAGTATCGTGCCAATCTGTTTTATTTAATTTTGAAAAATAAGTCAATTCGTTTTAGTAAAATTAATGCAGCCATGATGTTGTGATTTTTTTTTTTCGAATTCGTATCATTTTTTTGACCCACCTATAAGATTCGATTCTTTCGAAAATGTTAATATCGATTGCAGTATCATAATAAAATATCTTTAACTCTGTAATCATTTTATTCTCCGTAGCACAACTCGATTGCGACGAATTAGGCCAGGATTTGTGGTCATAACTGTTAAACATTTTTTTTAACATAAGATTTTTGTCAAATTTGGAATACCAAGTTGACTGACAGTTCAAAATAGGTAACTTTGGCAAATGAAAAGTTTCACGTTGGGTATGAATAGAAATTCGAAAGAAAGGAATTCTCAAGTATGTCAAATAGCTAAATATAGGCGTATTTTCAGCAGTACGCTGGAATTGAAACATGGCAAAAAAAGTATTTAGGAAAATTCAATTGACTCACCAGCGACAAAACGCCGATTACTATTGTTCCAGTTCTTAAGGAGATGCAGCCGCAACATGTTCTGACCAGAATCTGCAACAATAATTGTTTTATGTAAAATCTCCTTATCGTCTGACAAAAATTTGATAAATGAATGTTGAAATTTGTCGTTGACATTGTTCGGCTTCGCGAAAACGTGTAAATTATTTTCAGCCACATCTCGTATGCCGAAAGAATATTTCAGCAAAATGTTGGAACACTGTTTTTCCGATCAGTTAATTGCATAATTGGTTTACAAAACGAGTGCCTACAGCACTTTAACGCAGAAGTTCTCTGGGGCTTCGATATTGTATTCGTGGCAATGTGTCGATAAATATAGCCAAGTTGGGGGTTGCGCAATCGTCGGATATCGTTTTCTCTGTTGAGTTTATTGCGCGTGCTTACGCGGCGATTGAAAAATTCCAAGTTGATACATTTTTTTATGAGCGAGTCCAGTTCGAACGAATATTCCGTTAGCGTCTTGAAACTTTCATTAAACCTTGATCGAACGAAATTTTCGATTGTGGGAGGCGACTGCGACGGGCCAAAAAGGTTATTTTTCCGAATTTTTGTTCTCTAGTACATTATTCATTTGGAATTTGGAAAACAAGTATGTGATTAAGCATACATTGAACTTATTCGGTGTAGATTGTTAATATAAAAAAGAAAACAATTAACAACGTTATTGAGGTATAGTAGAGCCTCTGCAGAAAAATGTGGGCCACCGGCCGGATTGATAACATGACGATAGTCGGCTCCAAAATAAAAATACAAAAGTGGCACAATTTATATAAATATAAATCTCGTTGTGCCTAGCTGTTTTTCGAATGAATTTTTGTTCACAAAATAGCGGGTGTTGAAAAAATATAATTTTGGCAAAATTTTTACTTTTATTCGGGGACTTAAAAATACTAATTTTCAAAATTAAAAAAAACGGCTACGTACAACCATAGGTACGGCAATTACGGAAATGTCGGTTTTTGGAAAATTTAAAACCGGGCAATTATAGCTAGTTATAATTCCGGCCAGGTCGAGAAAAGTCGTTTCGAGGAAAACGCAATTGAAAGCTTTGGCCAATTTTCAATATTTTGAATTCTTTTTTTTCATATATTCTTGAATACTGATGTATACTTTGGAAAAATGTCAAAAAATCGTTTTTGACGACCCGTCGCAGTGGTGTCCCGCCTTAACGCCATGGTTATTTTTGAAAAGTTGCCCAGGCTGCGACCGACGATAATTTAGAAAAAAAGTGCTTAGTGCTAACTCATATTCGGACAATTTACAATTTTCCACGCAAAATTCAATTTGAAACAAATAATTGAGATTCGAAATAATTTAAAAAAAACGAGTAAAATGATTTTTGTTTATTTTATCGACCACAAAATATATTCGTGAAATGAAAGTAATGACGATGGTCCAATTTTAGATGATTCAAATTGAAACGACATTTGAATGACAAAACTGCATTGAAGGCACATTTCCCGAATCGCGCCCAATCTATTAACCTGATTGCAATTTTTTAAATTAATTTAAAAAACTGTTAACGTCAACTCGAGTTGTTTCCCTCTTGTTTGCGCACGTCCAACGCAGGTCTCAGAGGTGTCGGGCTTTCGAATAAAGATCAAGCGACTGTATAATGTATTACAACGTCCGTAGCAGCGACGGTAGAATAAAATTTGCTCCGTTTCATTTCTACGAATTTCGACGTGGCTTCGATAAAAAAAAACAACCGCCTACAGCGCCCGCAATAAAGTTTTTAAAACATTATCTTTACCGAGTCAGCGTACGCAAATAATTTTTCCATTAGTCAGGCGATCACATTGCGTCGAGAATTATTTTCAACAATGAGCAATATTCGATACGTCGTGTATGTGTATATATATATATATATATATATATGCGGTTTAGCCGTCGGGGGTGAAGTACGAGGGGAGCGCCCTATGCTTATGCACGGAGCCGAGCTTTCACATAATCGTCATATTAGACGTGCGTTTTCGACCTATTTTTCTACATCTATTTATAAAAAGATCCATTTTTGAACATTCGGTGATTACATCGGGTGTTTTCATTACTTTGTATAATTATTTTCTATAATTTTTTCTCGCTCAATTAATGCAAAACGAATTGGCAACGTCGTAAATCGTGATATATAATAATGCCCAGGTTGGCAGAAGTGTCGGGAAGTAAAAACATATGCGCCCCGTTCGTAACCTCAACAGCGGCCCAAGGAGCTGTCAAAAATGAATATCGGTCCGAGTAAAAATATTCCGCTGGAAAGAAAAAATGTGTACTAATGCTGTCTATAATCTCGAAGAAATAAAAAACTTTAATAATTTTCCAATATTCTAAAAAAAATGTATGTATGAAAAAAATCCGCGTTATTTTGTCTTTGCCTAGAAATGTCTAGAAATGTATAATTTCTGAACATAGTTATCGAATTAGTATTGAGTAATTATTACTAATTAAGAGAATAAGTGCAAATAATATTCGTTGTTAATTATCCTGACCGAGCAGTTTGAGGTTCCCGGGCATAATTACCGAATACCGATAAGATAGGTAGCATTTGTGCCGTCTACGACGCTGCCATGATTGCACAGTCTAATACTTTGTGTGCTTGATTTTCGCACGAATTCGCTATCAAAAGCATGAATAATTTTATAACGTACCTATTTTTTCAGCTCCGTGGTAACATTTACTTAGTAAATATTAATAATGGACTGAAAAATGATAGGGAGTTTTCCATAAACGTAATGTAATTAGCTCACGAAATACGTCGAGTTGCCGGTTCTTTTTCTAAAAAATGGAACTGTGGATCGTATTCAAACAGCACAGGATGATCAGCAAAGAGGTAATAAAGTTCCAGAAAAAATTCAGCTTAGTAGTAACATGTTGACTTAACCTCATAACAACCTTAAAATAAAAAAATATCCGTCTTGCAATAATCGAGCCCCTTTTATTCCGACGCTTTTATTTTTCCGTCCGTATAATATACAATCATATAAATAAACAGGGCTCGTGATGGATTGGAAAAATATCTTCACGAATGACCGCATTCGATTCTTCACTTATATACATTGTCTCAGTGGATTTCGCGGCGAAATGAATATTTATAAGTCGCGGCGGAGACACGTGATCGTCTGATGGCAGCCCGTTTCGTGGTTTGAATGATTTCTTTGATCCCCGGCTTAATGGTTCGTGATTAAACGAGAATTCTAGACGATCCAGATATCGACTACATAATACCTATCCTTTTATCTGCTCAAATTGCAACGATGTATTTCACATATTTTTCTGGACTTTTATTTGTCTGGATGGATGTTGATATTTTATTTATTGATTTATTTACCAATATTTTTTCTACTCATTCCGTAAGGTGGCTTTGTATCGTAGAAGAAAGGTGATACAAATCATGGTTGTTACGCATTATTGACTCAGAAATACCCTCACTTTTCCAGGTTTTCCACACAGGTTTTGAAAACATTCCAAGGAGATTGTGGTCAAGTAAAGAAAATATTTTTTGTTTAAGATCGGGTATATGAAAATATTGAATATTGAAATAAAAAATCAAAATTAAAATTGAAATTCGAAAAAAACGTTATCCACGGTAATGTAAAAAAAATACATTGAAAGCAAATACAGAACCTGTTTTTCATTATGGACAGTAATTTTCATGTAGGTGCTAATGAATAAAAAATAAATATAAACATTAATTTACAATAATAATTGTATGGTTGTGTATCGATAAATCGAATGCAAATATATAGCACTGTAGAGTAATTAGTTTTTAACTTTTGAATTAGTTTTTAGTTTTTTGTATATTATGAATATTTTAACTTTTGAATTAGTTAGTAAAATATTGTAAATATTGTAATTAGTTAGTAATTGTTAGTATTGTAATTAGTTAGTAATTAGTTAGTAATTACAATATTGTAAATATTGTAATTAGTTAGTAAAATATTGTATATTTTAACTTTTGAATTAGTTTTTAGTTTTTTGTATATTATGAAGAATCATATAAATATTAAAAATGTATAAAAATATTAATTTTTATACTTTAGAGTTTTTTTTTCAAGTCGGTTTCATTTTTCGTAATTCTTGCAAAACGTAAATTCTAGAAAATTTTCGAGAATTTTCAAAATACCCTGTCGTTTCCCTAATCATTTCAGCAGGAAAGAAATAACCTGACTTTCCCTGTTTTCCATATGCGTTCTTCATATGCCATTTACACGGTTGTTAACAGCCATGTAAATGAATGAAAAGTATTGAGGAAAAAAACGACAATGGTTGCCCTCGAAATACCGCTCAATATTTGTAGTTTGGCTGGATTTCTTGAGAATACTTTTTTGTAACAAGATGCCCTCGATTTTTTCTGAAAGGCTTCAGGTGAATAAATAGAGTTCGAGGTTTTGTCACTCTAGAGACGTCTTTATTTGTTTGATTATTTCCCAACGAAATTTTGGAACATTTTTTTTATGAAAACTGGTTCAAGGCTCGAATGAATTTTTCGAATGAGCAATTTAAATCGATTCATTTATCTGTATGGTTCAAAAGGTTTTTTTATTTTTGGAGGCGAGTGTAATCACGAGAATTCGAACGTATTGTCATTTTATGAGGTTGAAGTTTGGATCGTTGGAGTGCAATGATAATGAATATTTTTGAATTCCTTTAATTTCTTTCGGCAGATTTTGCTTACAAAAATCCCTCCATCATTTTTTATCATACTTATTTAGCGATCTACAATATAGATCTATAAAAAAAATTCTATAATAATCAAGATACGGAAAATAAAATGGAGAACAAAAGAACTTTGGGTGCGTTCCAAGCAAACTTCAACACCATATTATTTTTTTTTACGTTTAATCGTCACGTGTACGAAGATATGCTTGCACAATTGCTGTCGATTAATGGTGAAACCCGGAAAACATTGAGCACGTACGCTGTACCATGTACATGCGAATGAATTCGATTTCAGAGTCAAAAGATCCAGATGTTTTTCCTTTTCGTATCTATTCCGAGAGCTCTTTCGTTTTATAAACATTTCTCAATGATTGCTGTTTATTAAACGATTATGGCGAGGCTCTAACTGAACGCGTCGCTTCTACTGCGCAGTACGATTGTGTCGCGGAGGGATACTGTAATATTATGCGCGGAAAATCGATAAAATTTCGCACTTCCAACATTACTTGCATTCGCAGTATTATTAAAGTGGTTTTAGCGCTGCTCGAGCGACTCATCCAATAATGTACAATTCAGCCAAACGACAACGTGGTTAAGATATTTTTTGTTTGCGAATGTGATAAAGACACGCCTTGGCATAGCTCAAGAATTTTTTCGATGTGTTTACTTTCGGCAAATATTCGATTCTTTGGAAATTCAATATTTCTAATGTGTTAAACGAACGCAAATTTGCGAATTTCAATTTGAAAACCTGCTATAAGAACTGATTTTTTTGAAAAATGAAATGGAAATAATATTTTTTGAAAATTTGGGAAAGAAATTTTACAAATTTGATATAGTAGAATTTTTTGAAAAGTTGAAATGGAACTAGTATTTTTTGAAAATTTGAGAATGAAATGTTCAAAATGTGAAAAGGACATACAATTTATTTGAAAAGTTGGTATTGTAATAGTATTTTCTGAAAATACGAAAATGAAATTTTGATAACTTGAAACGAGAATAGAATTTTTTTTGAATATGAAAATTTTCGAAATGGGAATACAGAAATACAATTCCAAAATGCTGTATTATCTAATGCTTTTTCGATGCAAATATTGGATGTAAATTCGTGCCAAGTTAAAATACTCGTACGGAGGTTTTGGACTGCAACTCCAAAATTATAATTTCAAAACGTTTTTCACCAAGGCCACGTCGTAGTTTGGGCAGAGCATGACTAGTTCCCCGAGCTTGTAGAAGAACCATATTCAAACACGCAAACAGATCGAACTGGATATCCCCAACTATCAATCAATCTCGGTTACGCAACGAATGTAAGAAATGTGTTCCATCTGAGTCATTCTTTTTGTTCAATATCGCCCGAAACAAAAATTCGACAACGTATAAAATCAACGGCCTTTGTCAAATTTTATCAAAGCTTTTTACAACAAAATTTCTATGGTCGTTGGTATTATTATTAATATTATCATAATTTAATGAAAAGTATTATTATTAATGTGATTATTTGACTGGGAGCATTATTATTGATATTATTATAATCTAATTAGAAGTATCATCAATGAGGTTGAAGTTTGCATAATTGAAATGGACTAAAAATTAATATTTCCAAATTCCTTCAATTTCTATTGGCAGATTATACCTACGAAGATTCTTCAACCAAAGAAAAAAGCCCTACAACAACAAAAATATGGAAAATAAAACATAAAAAAGATCTTTCGTTGCGTTGCAACGCTGCAAACTTCACCATAATCATGCTACGTGTAAACGAATTTTTATGAACAGTTTATCTTCATTATCATTGTCATGCGCGTTTCTGTCCTCAAGTTAGGCCAGACTGCGGTACTACGTCTGTCCTGTTGAGCCAGAGTTTCCCTCCTACCCTGGGCAATCGCAGGTCGCTTTCGACCCTCGCAATCCTGCTTTCCCAATCTCGCGAAAAACCCCTCAGGTGTATATTCAGGACAGGCTACTATTTCTGGGGTGGGTTTCGAAGCACCAAAAGGATTTGGAACAATCCAATGAAGCGACCGAAACTTCGTCGGGCTCCAGCTCAGCCGACTGCGCCATTCCATTAGCATGCTCATTATTCTAACTCACGAAGTATAATGTTGTTAAAATAGTCATTGGTAAATGAGTCGGTAAAAATCGTCCTTTACCATTTTGGATTTCGATGAGCAACGAGTCCTCGCGAGATGAAACTGATTGTTCAGGATTTAAACAGGGGTGGTCCAGTCTCGGTGGCTAAGATGGCACGAGAGAAATTCCCTCAGTGCGTCCGTACACTTCGGCAACTCGTTCGCTACTGCTTCAGACGCGATCTCGCGGCATTCGCGCCGCTAAACAAGCGCGCACTCCTCCCGCACACGGATATCATGAAACTACATCTGTATGCCGGGCTTATTTTTTAATTTATTTTTTCCCCTCCTACTCCGGAGGCTTCGCAGCCAACCGGAGGGACTAAATTTAGTCCGTGTGTGCAACGCAGGCGCGGCGCAGCTTCCTCCTGACCGGTTTGAGGGACGAAGTTCCCCGAATTCAAGGTCCGGCGCTTTGATACTCACGCACGTATGTGTGTGTGTGCGTGTGTTGTTACTGGAAAACGGTTGATGTGCGCGGCATCTGTGGATTCACCCATGACGTCATCACAGTGTCGGTTCGAGCCAACAAACTTAGGAACGCGTTCCAGCCAACTAACGTAGAAATGCGTTTTTGTGATGGAGCGAAAGAAGCAAAAATCATTTGCGCAACACTTTGCCGAGAAATATAACGATCGTCTCGATTACGTCATTGCTTTGTATCCGTCGGTTGGCGCAGATTGGATAAAACGGCAAGACGGACGTAGGCGCGTTAAGGGGCCAGTCCGCTTTGAAAATTTAAAAAAATCGAGAGCAAGCAAGTTGAAGAAATCGACGATGATGAGCAATCAGAAGGGATTTTGTACAGGAATTGCCGATTGAGTTTAGGTTAGAGTTTTTCATAGTATAAACTTCAAACGCGTTTTTCTCGAAATAATGTTTTCAAAATCTAGCTCCATCGTATCTCTAAAACTAATAAACCGATTTTCTTGAAATTTGAACCACATATTGTAAACATGATTCGCAACAAGATAATCCTCGAGAGTTTTAAAATTTTCATATTTGCTCTTTTTTTTTTGCGAAAAACTGCGAAAAAACGGCGTTTCTTTAACTTTTTTCGTTTTTCATCTGACATTTTTTTATTTTTTGATGAAACTTTATCTCCGAGGGTCATTTTGTAGCTGGTGTCATACTGAATCTAATGGACTTTGATTTTTTTGTTTCAGACAAGCCGATGCTGAGTTGTGATGGAGCTGCCTAGCCCACCTATTTTTGAGGCGTTACGTTAAACTATCGTTTTTGTACTTAAAAATGAATTAATTTTTTTAAAAATGTATTTCAAGACTTTATTTATTAAGCCCAACAACTTTTAAATTCATATCGTTTATAAAATCCTTAAAAAACAAATCGTAAAAATAGCCTTTTTTCGTGGCTCCAAACTGGACTGGCTCCTTGAAATGCCATCGAAGTTGGCTTATTGCGAATCCTGGTGCCTCACATTGGCCGAGGTCTTTCTATCGGATCGGAAATTTATTTTTTCTGTGTAGCTATTTCCAAGAAGTCGGCGTAATATATATATATATATATATATATATATATATATATATATATATATATATATATATATATATATATCTCAGCCAAAAAATCGGAAACTAATTTACGAAACGGGGTTTTGAAGAGAATAAAGTCAGCTTTAATTTGCTTTTTGGATTTTATTTTTTCGATTTTTTTTGTGCCAGGTACGTCATTTTGAAAATGGCGGTTTTTCAGGATTTTCGCACCTTGCAAAGTCGTTCGCTGGACTTCGGAAAAATATAAATCTCGCTATTTAGTGAAATGATCTTCGAAAAAGGAATAAATTAATTAGATTAATCGTCGACGATCAACCAAAACTACCGATGAAAAAAAAATGTTGCCAAAAAATTTGAACAAAATTTAACAACTCCAAAATAACAAAGCAAAACTTTTCAGTCCTTGGGAAAAATATTCTCAACCTCACTGGGTTGAGAATACTCACCTTTACTAACTGATGAGCTTTACTAACAGTAACATAAGTCTACTGTTTTACCCCGAAATATCTTCCTTGCCTTACGTTCCCACGTACTTGATTGTTATAATTAGAATGTTACAGATACCAAGAGTTATCGTGCAAGAGTTATTGCAGGACGCAATTTTTTTTCAATATTCTTGATACCCTATCCATGAGTTCTCTGCAGGAGAATATTTCATGAAAATGCTTCAACAACAGCTCCTCTTACAGAAAGTTAAATGCATTTTACTATAACTCACGATCCTCGGTACAATGTGACGAACCTCAAACATTTTCATTTTTGACAATGACGGAATTAAAACATTTTCGTCTTTATCGAACTTTATTTTAATGGGAATTCAAATAAACACTCGAACTTGAACAAAACACAAATGGATAAGTTCGAGGTATGCAAAACACATTTTCGCATGAATGATAATAATAATCGAAAAGGAAGAAAAAATATTATGATAAATATATTTAAATACTTACATATATATATATATATATATATATATATATATGTACACACACACACACACACACACACATATATATATATATATGTGTGTGTGTGTGTGTGTGTGTGTGTGTGTGTGTGTGTGTGTGTGTGTGTGTGTGTGTGTGTGTGTGTGTGTGTGTGTGTGTGTGTGTGTGTGTGTATATTTATGTATTTATATGAGAAGCTCCTTTTACAGGAAGTTGAATGCATTTTATTATAACGCACGGTCCTCAGTACAATGTGACGAACCGTAAAACGTTTTTATTTTTCAAAACGACGGAATTAAAACATTTTCGTGTTTATCGAACTTTTTTAAAATGGGAATTGAAATAATCACGCGAACTTGAACAAAACACAAATGGATAAGTTCGAGGTATGCAAAACACATTTTCGCATGAATGATAAATAGAAAAGGAAGAAAAATTTTATCATACATATATTTAAATATCAAAATAAATATAATTAAATATTTAAATCGATATATATCTATATAGTAGGAGTAGTCTTATTATTCTAGGTATACCCCTTTAGGGTGTTCAAACAGAAGATCCCCCCCTATTTATATGTTTCCCCTTACAATATTCTCTTATTTCTAAACGGATACTCTACTGTCGTTTTGCTTTGCGTTTCCTCTCGCATTCGTTTCCTTATTGACAATTTTTCCAATTAGTTTCTCGAATTGCTTAATAAATATTCGCAGTTCAGTCACAGGCTTCTTTTTCCGCCCCGTCTGTATCTTTCTATTCATTTTTTCTCCTTCTTTGTCTCCTAACCTTTTTTCCAGTGTTTTCTACTATTTCTTTTTAAATTTTCTCCTTGGCAATTGTATACGTACATATATCACCAGGTTTCCCACTTCTTTTTTACGAACCCTGCATTTGTTATCAAAACACCCCTTATACCCTTCTTTCTCCATACTTCCATATCTCAATCTCGCCTAAGTTTCTTTGGTCCTCTTGATTTGTTTGAAACCTCTCCTACTTCCTCCAATTGAAATATATATGTATATATTTAAATATTATATATATATATATATATATATCATAAAAATAGTAAAATATGATAAGGTAAATATTACAATTATAGTCATCATACATAATATCACTAGCGTTTTTATTATTATATTATATTACGATATTACATATTTTAACAGGGCTTCGTGGACGAGCGAGAAGAAATGGGATGGCTAGTGGCTTTAATTCCGGAAATATTTTTCCACAATAATTCAACTTGCCTTGCCTAAAGTCATGACGTTGATGGATGTAATCGGATGCAAATAATAGCATAGTTGATAGCACGTCTTCGTATCCAGCAAGCGATAAAAAATACTGATAATACAAGAGCGACGACATTTTTGTTGTAACCACTTAATTGATGCGTGGGTTTCACGAGTGGTTTGCGTCACGCATATGCGTCAGGCGGCGACCGAGATATCGCAGCTTTTTTGTAAAACTGAGATACATTTTTGGCCCATAATATTGTTAACGTTGTTACAAAATTTGGCGTGAAAATTTGTTCGGCACGCGAAAGCCATGAATAAAAATTAACAGATACATTTCGGTGAACTCGACTTCGTTCATTTGAAAAATAAGCAGTGAGGAAGAAGTAGTCTTATAGGAATATTAATAAAATCAATTAAATGTTTACGAGGCTGTTATCTCTTATAGCGAATTATAAAAAATGAATTATTCCCTTTGAGAAACCGGATATCGATATGTAATATTTTTCATCACATATTAAAATTACACGTGAAAAACTGCATAGCTTGATGGCAATCAGCAAAAAAGTAACAGAGTACGAGCGGTGACACTTGATCTGTATTCACTTATCAATGCATTCCAAGAATGCATCCCGACGATTTCAGCTCGAGTTTATCAATGATTGAGCTTCGGTGCGCCTGGGGAGTAGCTTCACTCCTTACTTCCCGGTCGAATGCATCGCGTGCCACAGGGGTATGTATTTAGAAATAATTATCAGCTTCAATTTTCGTGTTTTACATACGTACATTCGACCCGATATTTCTGCTCATTTTTTCGCGTGTGCGTCAAATTAACTTTGAGATGCACTATAATTTAAAAAAAATTCAAATTGTGTATTCGTTTTCGCTACAAGAAAAATATTTAAGATTGAGCAATTCTTTATAGCGTGAATTAAATTTTTCATCGGGCCTATAGATAATACAAACAAAGTTAACGGTGAAATAGTTGGAATTATTTCCATTATTTCTAGAGAATTATTTACGTGTTCGGTTATTTTTCATAATATTAAAAAAATGTAATCTTGTAGGTCGGCATCGTACTTTGTAAATTGAGATTGTTGGTCAGCAAATTGAGATCAGTGAGCATCTTAACTTTAAATGATACGCCTTAAGGGTTTTTACTAAGTATCGCCCTCGTACATTTCAAAATTTCTATAATTTATTTTCGGACATTCGAATAGTTTCACAAGTGTATCAAAAATATTTGTTTCATTTCAAAGATACAATTATGGGCTTACACCCAGTTGAAAATAAAAAATTCTCGATATTTAGTTTTCGACGGATTCTTAAAATATAAAATTTCAAAACTATTTTCCGAAAATTTAAAGTCGATCCGTTCAAATTGAGAAAGAGTTATAAGAGACTGCGAGTCAGCAAATTGAGATCAGTCAGCATCTTAACCCCAAAACATACCCCTCAAGGGTCTTTACTAAGTATCGCCCTCGTACATTTTGAAACTTTTATCGTTTATTTTCGAACATTCGAATAGTTTCACAAGTGTGTCATAAATTTTGTTTCATTTTAAAGATGCAATTATGGGCTTACAGCTAGTTGAAATTTTTAAAAATATCGGTTTTTAGTTTTCGGCGGATTCTTAAAATATAAAATTTCAAGTCGATCGGTTCAAAATTGAGAGAGAGTTATGGACGTTTATAGGTGGGTTCTGCGAACCAGCGAACCACGAGCCGGAAAACTTTAAACGCGTTTGTCTCAAAATTACTCTTTGAAAATCGGCAACCACAATATCTCAAAAACCACTGCACCGATCAACTTAAAATATAAGCTTTCCTTATATATTGTGACGTGCGGAAGGGACGTGAGCATATATTTTTTGATTCCCTCCTTTTTTGCCTACGACAAGCGCAATAGCACGGGATGAGGGTAAAAAGGGGTAGTGCTTGGAATGAGTTAAAAATTAGGAAGTCATGCAGTGATTGGTATTTAGAAATAATCCGACGAATTTGTACAAACTTAACTAAAGGTTTATTACAAATAAGTGATCGGAATGAATGAAGTTGCTTATACAGAAAAATTGACAATAAAAATTACTATGAAGCCGGGGAAAAATCGGATTAACATAAAATAAAATTTGTCGCTTACATTGGTCGCTGTGTTTGTGAGTGTATCAGTGTGTAGGTATGCTCGTTCGCAAGGATATCGGTTGACGCTCGCAGATAAGGGCCTCGTTGACGGACGCCACACTTAGCGGTCGGAAAGCGGTCACCAGCACCAGACTTTCGGGCGCTGAGCGTATTTATGTTTTTACGCGTAGTAAACCGCACTTAAAATACTTTATGGACTCGAGACTGCGAGAGTCGACTAAAAGATTATACGATACTTCGGTCAAAACTCGAAAATGTATAATATTCAAAACTCTATGATATTTGTGCTACACTTCGAATTCTGTCAGAACAAGATTAAGAAGTGAAGTTAATTCGATGGAAACGTTGCTGATTGATGAAGGTTGTCGGGAGACTTGATCTGAACGCGATGGAAATTGTTGTTTAGGAAAATATTTGGTTGACGAATTGTAGGATTTCACAAAGACAGTTTTAATTAATATAATCCTCCCGGTCGGTCAGGATACTCTTGTACATTGGTCAATGAATCGGATTAACATATATAGCAAAGTCTTTAGGACGGTTATCGCGACTGGTCACTTCGAGGTCTGGAGACAGAATGCCCCTTCGTTGTCCATTCCTAGGGGCCTCGCGTAGGACCCTTCGGCCTTCGTCCCTTGGCTTCTCCCTTAGCTCCGGAATAAACAGCCCTCGCGTTTATGACCCACTCAAGAGTCTCGCAACCCGATCTCCGACCGACTCCCGTCGACGCAAAAGGAAGAGGAACGAAAAACTTTTCCCATAGTTGGAAGACTGAGTTCCAGGAAGGAAGTCTTTCTTGATATAAAAATTAGGAGGGGTTCGATAGTGGGAGAAGAAACTTTAAGGTTTAGCGTGATTGGTCGCGATATTCATGATTCGCAGAATCGATCTCGATCATTCCTTATATAGAATTGCACATATCGAAGGCAGGGGACCTTTGTCCCGTGTTTCGGCGAAAAAGCGCATGGGGTACAGAGTTCGATATCTGAGACCTAAGCATTCGCATGGTTTGTGTTATGTCGATTTATGACGATGGTGACTTCTCATATCGAGAGGTTTATATATCGGACTACGCTGCGAGACCGGATGTCTTATTTTTTAGTCAGAGTTATAAATTCGCCGGAGCCGTCTAGGCTATGTTATGATGAAATAATCTAGGGTCGAGGCTTCTCTTGGTGACCATGCGGATGGGCCGGCGTAGGATTTTTGGAGTCTGTTGATCGAGCTGATGGTTGATTTTTCGTTCCACAGCTCTTCTTGGAATATGCGCCTGAGATCGTGTTCTTGTTGACAGCCAATGGGATACGAAAAGTCGATGACTGTGGCGGTGCGGCTATCGTGTATATATCGCTGTTATTTGAATATGCTCGCGAAACGTACGCAAGTTCCGTTTAATGCTATTACGCGTTTTGTTCTTAGATTTATACATTTAATACGCTTATGACGGCAAATGAGGATATTGGGAATAACCGAGAGAAGGCACATTCGCTCGGATGTAACAATATCAAGAAGGTGCTTGAATAAAGGATTTTTTTTCGATGCATACTTTTTTTTAACAACGAAAATACTTTGGAGTGCGGCCATTTTTTTCAGAAAAAATGTTTTATTAAATACTTTGTCCAAGCACTACATAATGTCATGCAAAAACTAAATGCGTTTGATTTTTTTATTTCGAATGATTCATTTTCGAACAGTAGGTCACCGCGAGGAACGTTTTTCAAACAGCGGTCTGCACAAACCATCGTATCAACCACATTTATCACTATTCTTCGATACAAAAATTATAAAACATACTTAAAACCATACGCTTTAACGTGAGAAAAAGACTATTTGAAAACCTGCACACGTTTTCTCATTAAAAAATCACAAAAGTTTCTCTTTTTCCGCCCTCGAACTAGGTGTAACCCAAACAAGCAACTGCTGTAAATATACATTCATAAATCTCGTTTTTTGCATACTCTGCTTTAGTAAGTTTATTTTCTCTTTCGAACCAGTTTTTTTTTTCGTAGATTTCTTTTTTGTCATTAATATTATGACATTCTCCGAATGGGTATCAGAGTAAATTTAAAAAAAAATTCTAGCCATAATGAGTTCAGCATCTTCTCGAGCTGAGCATGTTACAGGCGATAATTATATAAGCGTATAATCCATAGGCAGATATTGTTCGCTGTTTAGACTCACATTTACTTTAGTGTCCACTTTACATTCTAACGCCCATAAACTCTTGTCCGTCTCCAATTATTCTTGAGACATTTCTCAATAAAAAAATCATGCACAAATTCTGTGAGAAATATTTTGTTGTTCAAATAGGAATTTTGGATTATGTCATAGTTGCACTTGATTAATGATAATCCCTTTTTTCAGATTTTGTCAAAAATCGAAATGATCGATGAAAATAATTAAACGATTTACAGTTATCGCGCTAGATTTAAGTTTTAGCATCAATGCGGGTAGTAGCCAAAGTTAAGGTTGCTCTGCAGGTCCACGACGTGCCTAAAGAACATGACAAAATTTATGAAAAAAAATATTAGTGAAAAATATTTTTTAATTGTTCAATTTAAAACGGTGATCTGTTTGGTGTCCCTTTTTTTCTGTCCAAATTGCGTGTCACGGAACTCGATATGGCGAGACTGCACTCGTTATGACTCGTTATGACGAATTTAAATGGCAAAAAAATGTTTCACCAACGACTGAAAATTATTATTTCCAAATCGTAGAAATAAATCCGAATATTTGTGCCAGTATAGGATTCGTGCGTGTCAATGACACAATAATAATTGAAAACTGGAGACATTTATAATCAACATAAATAATATAAACATCATTTCACATTATCCGTATTGTGGTATTAGGAACAGTTTTGTCTGATAAATCGTTTTCCGATAGACCGGAACTTACAAGGAACATCACTTTGGTGTCCTCCTCCGATTTCGTTGAAACTTTTTTATGTGGAAGAGTATCAAAAACTAAGAGACACGTATTTTTTAATCAGCGGAAAAACCGTTTTAAGGGTCAAAACGCACCCTCGAAAATAGGGGTGTTTTTCGTTTTTCGTCGATAACGTTATCGTTCTCATCTTCAGTGTATAGTATAGAAACAAATAAACATTGTTGCAATTTGAAATTTTTTTATATCCCGTGCCGTAAAACGTTATCGACGAAAAACGAAAAACATCCCCATTTTCGAGGGTGCGTTAGACCCCTTAAAACCGTTTTTCCGCCGAAAAAAATACGTGTCTCTTAGTTTTTGATACTCTTCTACATAAAAAAGTTTCAACAAAATCGGAGAAGGACACCAAAGTGATGTTCCTTGCCACATGTGGTGTTGACAAGCTACTTGCACATTCCAGCTATCGTGGCTCGTGCATTTACCCTACATACGTTTTCGTTTTTCTCCCTCTATTTTGATATTTCTCGGGCTCTTTTTGTCCCACTCGAGCAGCCTTAAGCGGGGAAAAACTTATCAACATCTTTATAAAGGGGTTGACCGTTGCTGTCCGGTTTCATAGTTTCGTCTCCGCCTTTTTCATTCTCATTTTTGCCAACATAAAATTGAGAGAATGGATGAAGTGAATCGAAGAAATCGATCGAGGATCAATGATTTTGGTAAAACGATGATTGACAGCGTCATTGATCCTCAAGCCACTTTCCTCTTTTCTTTAAGGCACCGCACCGCGGTAAAAAAAATTGTCATTTTTTTTTCATTTTCTGAAAGATACATTTGTTAAGAATGCTCTCACCAAAATTTTTAATGAAATTTGTAAAATTCGCGGAGACACGTTTTTCAATCTGGTTGACAATATATTAAAAAAACTATTCATCCGATTTGCATGCGCCGAGTCTTGAACTGTTGGGAAATCCAGTCTCTATGGCACCACGTAGGGATTTTTTTTTAATAAAAACTTCTATATTTTTTTTTATAAACGATGAAAATTTTCCATGAAAATCGGAAATAAAATTCGCTGGTCCGCCATTTTTTTAGATATCAAAATTCCTCTACGTGATGCTATAAACCTATATGTCTAGTTTCTAAATATATATTTATTTCATTTTTTAGATGAACCGTATGGCTATATCGCTGTCAACTGCCGCGGAGCAATTTCATCGGAGTGTCCTCTTGGAAGCGCCGTACACCGCAATCTATACTTTAGATTCGAGTACAAAAATTTGTATACAGTCTTCTATATGTATATATTGACTATGAGTATTAATAAGATAAATTCCATTCATCGTTCGTTTGAAAGTAATTACGAAAAATACACGCTCGTACCGCGCACGAACCGTGGTGTGGTGCCTTAACCAAGTTCATTTTGTCTCATGTATGTATTTCAGTTGCCATGGTGTAATTATTCGACAAAGAAACTGTCGATTTTTCGATCAGTGGCACTTTTTATCCGTGGTTCGAAAGAATATACAATTATTGATAACCTAACAATTATAAGTTTCATTTCCAATGTACCCATCGTTCGATATTCCCATATTTGTAAAATAGTCGAAAACTTTTGGTACCATCTCATTTTCGTATCGAACACTGGTGAACGATTACCCAGGCGAATAGCTTCGCTTCAGGGTCACGGAAATAACATTCGCGAAATGCAAGTCCTTGAGGAAGAATCTTATAACGTTTTTTTTTTAATTTTGGTTCCATTGCACCTCCCCTTTCTACGTGCCTGCGTCATTCCATCTTTTTATCGGCGCGTTTTTTTCAGTTATTAATTATTCCGAATAATTGTTTTCCGGGCGAGCAATTGTCTCGATGAGCAATTGTCGGAAGCAATCAACTCTGTGCACACAATCATTGTAGTACACACATCAGGGTTACGTATACGTCGATTATGTCTACGTTGACAAACTCGGTCATTTTGACTTGTCGCTTTTCCAAAATTGAAAATTTTCCATCTTTTTTTTAATGGTTAAATTTAATATTTTCCAAATTTCAATTATGCAGACAGTAAGAAATATTTCAAATTTGTCTCCTATTTTTTGTCAATAGAAAGTTCTTTTTCTTTTAATAATGACACATCTTTGAAGTATTGAAA
The DNA here is from genome assembly GCA_963210295.1 of Ophion ellenae. Taxonomy (NCBI): domain Eukaryota; kingdom Metazoa; phylum Arthropoda; class Insecta; order Hymenoptera; family Ichneumonidae; genus Ophion; species Ophion ellenae. The sequence goes on from OY723389.1 coordinate 43,537,803, forward strand.
CGAATTATCATATTTGTCGCGTTGTTATTGACATTGGAGGCATATTCGCATTCCTATACGTATCCATTGAGGTTGGTCGATTGCATAGAAAACTAATGTGCGTTGTCTATACTCGAAGATTTTTGCTCCTTAATGGAATTTTTCCTCCTTTCCTCCTTAATTTCTCCGCTACGAGCTCCTCATAATAGCTGTAGACGACTAGCCAGAAGTAGATGTTCAAGGCTGAATAATGGAAAGAAAATAATTGATTATTGTGACGGTTAATGTGGAGCAAAAAAGTTTTATCTTAACTTTAAATCATTTTACGAAAAATATTCGACTACAATTTTTTGCTGATGCCCAATGATATTCTCATTCGTTTAAAAATGACAACTGTTTAAAGCACCCTTTATTTGTACGTGGCTACGAATCAAGAAATTGATACTTGACGAATGTTTTACTACGATAAATATGAAAAACATGTATGCCTCACCATTCCGGAAAAACTGTAGCTCGAAATATTATTCTCAATTGTCGTCATTGTTCTACCTCTTTGTGCCAAGTACCAAAAGCGTTAACGCCAAAAGAATTGCCACAAGTTTTATAGTTCTTACAAAACAAAATAATCTCTACCAAACAAGAATTATTCTTGCAAGAATAGTACGCGGAATAATTTCTTGTTAATTTTTGGCGAGATCTTGTCTGAGATGATTTTTGTCCATTGATTCTCAATAACCTCCCCCCCCCCCGGGACGCGTTGAAAAAAATCGTATTGATGTTTGGATCGTTGAAATGCACGGGAAATGATCATTTTCGCTAAATTTTTTTGTGGCGTATTTGAACTACTATAATGATAAAAATGAGGAAATCAAAATATAAAGAAGAATTTTCGTTGCGCTCCAATGATGCAAACTTCAACCCTATACTGCGAGAAATGTATGGAGTTATCAACCATATTTTAACTATATTTTACATTTCCCTGAGGGGTCAATAATATTTTATAACCATAGTTACATGAATTATGCACATCTGTTAACCGCATCTACCAATCTTACAAACAAACGTTTATTGTTCAATGCTGTATAATGTAGTAGGTTCTCATAAAATGAATGTTCTCTGATACTATCAAAAATTCACTTCCCAAAGTTCCTAATAGCAAACAGGACTGATATACATTAATTAACCCGAGAGTGGAACGCTTATTTTTTTACCTTCTAAAGGCACACTGGGGCTCAAATGTAGCCCATGCGTTGGACCCGATTATCGGGGGCATAAATAGTGAATAAAATTTTCGGAAGCACAAGATTTTCTTTGTTGTATCATTTAAAAATTTGAGAAAATTCGAAAAAAGAGTCAAAGTTTGATCCGAAGGGAAAAGATAATGTTAAATAGGTAAAATTGAGTACTTTTAGAAAATTCGTGGGGTACGAATTTTCCCCTAGTGTGCCATTCTACACTGAGAAAAAACCAATAGAATCAAAAAAATATATTGGTTGATCCAAACAAATGTGCTGCTGCGGAGTGCCACCGATATATGAGATTGTTACGATACTATAAAATATCGGAAAATGTGATTGATTTAAATAACATATCATTTTATTTGAAAAAAGCTCTTCTGTTCTCTGAATATCTACATTATCCTTCAAATGAAATTATATTCTATTGAAATCATTATATATACAATCCGTAGATGTATGGATGAAATAACTAAGCGGTTGCTACAAGATTTTTTATTTCGTACAAGAATATAATCAATAGAATTAATTATTTCTTTACTGCATCGAAACGAATATGCAAATAATTGCAACGAATACGAATATGGGACGTAACTTTTTCAATTTTAAATCTTAAATCAAAAGTGAGCATTAGAATGATTATCCACGATAATAGTGGAGAGAATATCAGATATCCCATGAGAGATTATCAGATATTCAACTGATAAGAACAGATACTACACTTTGATCTTAGCCACAGGCCAAGAAGCGATACTCTTTAGAGTTTCTCCGGCGTTTAAGTAGATTTTCGGTTTGCGCTACGCTTACGAGAGACGAGCGCGCGTGCGGCTTCTAGCGGTTACTCCGAGAACTACGGGTTTCCTCACACCTATAATTTCGGTGGTGCTCGTCCATGATTCGGTTGAATTTTTTCAACCACATGCCCAAAAAACAAATTTTATTTTCGCATAATTTTTTAACCAATTCAGACATTTGCTTAATATTTTCCAATAAAAATAAAATATTAATATGTTAACGAATAATGTACTTGGAAATCGATATCGAATATGGCGAACAAAAATAAAATTACATATTTACTCAATAGAAATTTTATCTGAATCAAACGAGCGAAATTCAATTTTTCTTGTGTACTCGAATCAACAAAATTCATGTTATGAATTGAAACGCTTTTTTGTTCGTTGCAGAAAATGCATTCAAAACTATATAATTTATTCGCGATGATTTTTTAGATAGTTCCGATAATATATTGTTCTCGGCTAACAATATATCTTTTGAAAGAAAAAAAAAAACTTTTAATTTTATCATGTTATTAAAGTCGATAGCGTTTTGTTTGGACTAATAAATCCGATTATTTACACCAACAATTTTACAATTGACTCAACGAAATTTCATTCAATAACACCAATGATATTGGATCAATGATTTGTTTCCCTCAGTGTAGGGTTTTAAATGTTGCCTGTGATTTGTGACGATGTTTATAGTGATTTACCATATAACCATATAAGATCCGACCTGCTATATACGTATTTAGCGTGTTATTCAAGTGTTGGTTTAAGGCATCAATGCCCGTCTACTAAATGCATAGAATATTACATAAAACGAACTATAAAAACAAAAATAAAATAAAATACACAACTGAGAATTCTATCTCAATGATTTTTTAATTATGATTAGTCATTCCCTGACTTCCCGTAATGATTTATATCGAAGAAAATATTTCGCCTACACATGGAACCGAACCTACTGACCTACCTGCCTATCTTCTGCCTATACTACGCATGCTGCCCCTACGCTATCGAGTACTTTTGGCATCTTGAGCGCAGGCATAGCATAAGAGACAAAAGTATTTCCGGCTGTACTTCCGAATAACTGTTACCTTTGATTTATGTAAAATTTCGCACAGAACTTTTTTTTATAATATAAATCACTGTTTCAATGGATTTTCGACGCATCGCAATAGTTTCGTACCATATAATAGTGATTTGTACCATATTATACGATAGAACCTGTTAAGGGGTTATATACAGTTTAAATTTTCGTAAAATCGATTTTTTTTTTTTTTCCTAATGTACATATATTTAAGTACACACAGAAAATTTAATTTCAATTCGGCGAATATTCTCGAAGTTACACGCGCATTTGTAATGACTTTGTTTACTATATGAAAAGTGCTTTTGAAACTTTGAACGTATTTTTCTCAAAACTGTGTTTTTAAAGTCGTTGAGCAAGATTTCTCGGAAACGGCTGAACGGATCAGTCAAATTTTAACACAATCTTTTCAATTATATTTCTTAGTAATTAATCGAAGGTTTCTCCGCACCGATAAATATTTTACATTTAATAAACAATTTAATGCCTAAATTTTTGTCAAAAATCGATTTTTTTCTTGGGAAGCTGCCATTTTGTCCAAAAATATTATTTTGCGTATCCCTTCGATCAATTACAAGATAATTCATTAAATTAACGAAATATTTTTGGTTTTTTCATTTTCGATGATCCAGTCCAGAGATATCGTGCTTACCGCAAGACGCCTCTTTTAGAGGTGTTCCCGGGGATCAGCTATAACAGCTTTCAAAATAAGTATTTTTTAAAAATAAAAAATGTTAAAATACAGTTAAAAGTTACCATAATATGTGTACAAAGTTTTACGTTAATAGATTATAAAGGTCTTCTCAAGAAGAATTCTTGAAAAATCGATCTTTTTGAGCCTCCTGACTGTATATAACCCCTTAAATGCATGGTAATGTGTATTATACGAGAACAGAAGGTAAACTACAAGAATAAGTGTTGAACTGATATCCTATTTTTGCAATGCAACAAACATAAACTTTACCATATTTTTGTCGAATAGTCACCTTTTATAAGGTCCTCTAAGAAATTATACTTGACAAACGTTTATGATAATCACATGAATTGTACAAACCTGAAAAAAATAGTAAAAGTTTGACTGAACGAAACTTGACGTACAGTACACAACATTAGTATTCGTGAGCCGATTTTGTGATAGCACTGAATTAACTATATCTATATTGCCAAGCCTTTTATAATAGTAAATAATCGTATTGGGACTAATAAAGAGTCAAACACGCCACCCAAATCGTATGATTAGATATATTAGATATAAGCGAAACATCACTTCGCTTATAATGATCCTAGCCGTGCTATGATTGCAGTGTCAATAAGCGACAACGAATTTTACTATCCCCTCTTCAACCATGGGCATTTTTTGCAAACACCATGGATTTTTCTCTCAGTGTATGAACATCTCACTTGTGCTTGACGATGTGATAGACAGGACGAAGCAAAGCCATAGCTTGGAGCATTCTATAGCAGCGATGATAGAACATCCCAGAGCGATACAGAACGCGGCTACGACAGTCGTAAACGAAATGGCAATCCATGGGAAGACGAAACCCGCAACCCTCTGAAATTTCACATTGTTTCGTTCAGAATGTTGTTATATTTTTTTTTTATTCGACGATCGTGATCATTAAATTAAAAAAAAGTCTGCCTATAAAAAAGATCATCGTATTTTTTTTACTCACCTTGATGGCACCGAAGATCAAGGAACCGGCAAATATACTGCATAGAACAAAGTAGATCAAGACGCTCACGATGAGCATCTCTACGGGAATCAATAAAAAGGCTCCCAACAGACTTAATTGCAGTACTTTCTTTAGTGTAGTCACGTAAATATTTTCACTCCCGTACGCAATTCCAATCACCATCACAACTGTAGCCAGCATCGAGACAATCTGTTTTATTGAATTTTCAAAAATAAGTCATTTCGTTTCAACAAAATTGATGCAGCCATGATATTATATTTCTTTTTCGAATTGAGATGGTTTTTTTTGTCCCACCTATAGTACAGTCGTGCTGTTGCTGAAAAACCCCGGGATCGGAAAAAATTAGAAGAAGGCTAGTTTTATGACAGGTGATTTTGTAGGTGCCGTGGGTGCTAAATCCAAGTTTGCCTAAAAATCGGGGTGTAGGGTTTTTTTTAAGGGGATGGAAGGAGATGGGGGTGGATTAATGCCAAACTACAACCCCTACGAGGTCGGCGCCGTGAGACAAAATGTTCAGAAAAATCCGGGCTTTAGTTTTGTCCACAGCGCCGAAGTCGTGGAAGTTCATTTTAGGGGTGAAAAAGTGGGGTGAAATTTCGAACAATTGGTTTTAATTCAACAACTCTTTAGAAAAAAAAACGTACACTTTTTGTTTAAATGGGAGCGTTGTAGCTCTTGAAAAGACGCGTCGATCGAGTATTTGATCATCATTCTCCGATAACATCTTCACCCCCAAAAGAATTGTTGAAGTATAAACAAAAAAATTGTTTATTGAATAACTAAAAAACAATCGATTTTTCGGGTATGGTTCGAATGTACAAAATGTAGAGAATAATTTTCTGTATATTCTCGTTTCTATGGACCACCCTTGAATTTTGATTTTCCAGCCCCTCTTGGGGGTTGAAAATTCAAAATGAAATTCTGGGAAAACTATTGACCGCACGAATTCGCCGCCGCGGAAGAATTTGTAGCTTGAACACTTAGCTACATTTTTATCCACAGCGCCAAACTCGTATCTCTTTATTTTCGGTCAATAATTTTTCCAGAATTTCATTTTGAATTTTCAATCCCCGAGAGGGGTTCGAAAAAGCGAAATTCAAGGGTGGTCCATAGGAACGAAAATATAGAGAAAATTATTCTCTACATTTCGTACGTTTAAACCATCCATGAAAAATCTATTGTTTTTGAGTTATTCAATAAACAATTTTTTTGTTTATACTTCAACAATTTTTTTGGGGGTAAAGATATTATTGGAGAGGGATGATCAAATACTCGATCGACGCGTTTTCTCAAGGGCTGCAACGTTCCCATTTGAACGAACATTGTATGAGTTTTTCCTAAAGACTTATCGAATGAAAACTGATTTTTCAAAATTTCACCCCACTTTTTCACCCCCAAAATGAACTTCCACGAATTCGACGCTGCGGACAAAAATAAAGCCCCGATTTTTCTGAACATTTTGTCTCCCGGCGCCGACCTCGTGGGGGTTGTAATTTGGCATTAATCCACCGCCATCCCCTTTCATCCCCTAAAAAAACCCTACACCCCGATTTTTAGGCAAACTTGGATTTAGCACCCGCGGCACCTACAAAATCACCTGTCAAAAAACTAGCCTTCTTTTAATTTTTGCGATTCCAATATACAGCACGACTGTACTTCTATAAAATGCGATTCTTTCGAAAATTTCAATACCGATTGTGACATTATAATAAAACACCTTGAACTATGTAATCATTTTATTCCCCGCAGAACAACTTGATTGCGACGAATTAGCCTCGGGATTTCGGCTATAATATTTTTTTATTATTTCGATTCCATTTTTTAAACATAGAATTTTTATTAAATTTCAAATGTGAAATTAAATAACAGTCCAAAATAGGTAACTTTGGAAAATGAGAACTCAAAAATTATAAACGGATAGAAATTCAAAAGAATGACAAATTGCAAAATATACCGAGTACGCTGAATTGTAATGGCAAAAAAATGCATTTAGGAAAATTTAATTGACTCACCAGCGATAAAACGCCGATCACTATTGTTCCAGTTTTCAAGGACATGCAGCCGCAACATGTTCTAATCAGAATCTGCAACAATATTCGTTTTTTTGTGAAAACTCGTTATCGTCTGACAAAAATTCCATAGTTTAATTTTGAAATTGTCAGACTTCGCGAAAACGTGTAAAATATTTTCAGCCACATCTCGTATGCCAAGAAAACCAAATTGTAGCTAAATATTGAACCACTGTTTTTTCAATGCTCATTTGCCGATCAGTAAATTGCATAATTGTTATTCAAAATGAGTCTCCACACCATTCTCACGCAGAAGTTATTTGGGGGCTCCATATTGTATTATTGGCAATGTGTCTATACATATAGCCAAGTAGGGGTTGAGCAATAATCGAATATCGTTTTCCCTATCGAGTTTATTGCGCGTCCTTATGCTACGATTGAAAAATTACCAAGAATATACATCTTTTTATAAGTGAGTCCAGTTCAAATGAATGTTTGAATTCCTCCTGAGTGAGAGTAAGATGGTATTCAATCCCATTCGAGTTTTCCACTGTTTTCTTCAAAAATGTCTTTGTTACAGCGAATAGAATTGACACTGTCGGCAAGATGTTGTAAGTCCACGATCCGACGTCCTTCGACGGCGAAATTTTGTTGCTGATCGTTGAGGTTATGATTATTCTCATCGCGTTTAGCCGCATTTGCTTGACACATGGCTGCCACAGCTTTCAGTCTTTTAGCAAGCGCCTTTTTTCTTGTAAACTTTCCTTTATATCGCATTTGGGTTGATATTTCCACGCTTTTTTTTATTTATATAAAATATTTCGCGAAAGACGGATCGTAGGAAACTCAACGCTATGACTGCAGGAAAATCGCGCTGTTGCCACGATTACAGCGCCGCTCTCTATACGAGTATAAGACGTATCTATGCATGAGGTGCGAATGTGTGGGCCATATAGAGGGTACAAGCTCTGTCAACAATTCACCAACCAACAGCATGGTATAGGCGATGGATGTTACTAGGTGCGCAACTAAGTTCCCGGATTTCACACATGGATGGCGCTGGCGACACATGTAGTCGGCATACAGGTCTGAAATTGGGTGTCTTTATAGCTTGGGCATCTGTTAAGAGTACCCAGTCGTAATATAAACAAATATCGCAACACAACGACCTTTTTTCTAACCTCTAAAATGTCAAAGTTTGTGCCAAATAAACAGCATTTGCGGGAAGCATTGCTTTTCTGCTTTAACCTAAAAAAAATAGCAGCTGAAGCACGTCGGTTACTTGAAGAGGCCTACGGCGAACATATACCATCAAAAGCAACGTGTGAAGATTGGTTCAACGGTTCAGAAGTGGCGATTTTGAGACTGGGGCAAGGAGCGCTCGGGAAGACCGCAAACATTTGCGGACGCCGATCTGCAAGCGTTATTGGATGAAGATGACACTCAAACAGAAGATCAACTTGCCGAGGCATTAAATGTGACTCGGCAATGTATTTCGAAACGTTTGCACGCCATGTGAAAAATTCATAAGGAAGGAAAGTGGGTGCCGCATGAGTTGACTGAGAGACAAATGGAAAATCGAAGAGCCACTTTCGAAATTTTGCTTTTGCGGAAGAACAGAAAGAGTTTCCCGTTTGAATTGTTACTGGTGATGAAGAATTGATATATTTCGAGAATCCCAAACGCAGAAAATCGTGGCTTTCACTTGGCGAAGCGTCAACATCGACGGCACGGCCAAATCGCTTCGGAAAAAAGACAATGCTTTGCGTTTGGTGGGACCAGAAAGGAATCGTGTACTATGGGCTGCTGAAACCGGGCGAAACTGTCAATGGGCATCGCTATCGACAACAACTAATCAATTTGAACCACGCATTGCTCGAAAAACGGCCAGAATGGGACACGAGACACGAACGTGTGATATTGCAGCACGACAACGCTCCGTGCCATCGCAGTTCCATCATCCAGGACACCATAAAAACACTGCAATGGGATCTGCTACCGCACCCGCCGTATTCGCCAGACCTGGCCCCTTCAGACTATCACTTGTTCCGGTCGATGGCGCTTGGCTTGGGTGGGCTACACTTGGCCAATTACGACGCAGTACAAAATTGACCGGACGAATGGTTTCAGTCCAAAGACGCGTCTTTTTATCATCACGGTATTTATGTTTTGCCAGAGACATGGCAAAAATGTGTAAATAGCGAGGGACAATACTTCGAGTGAACCATTTTTTTATTTGTCTTGAAATTTTCGATTTTTTATTGGTCAAAAAACCCGGAAACTTAGTTGCGCACCGTACTACACGCTTCAACCGAAACTTTTGGCACATACGTGTATCTACAGAACTACTTTAACCCTTCGTGGTCACACTTCGGACGCATAACATAGTAAAATAAAATAGCAAAATTGACCCGGCCAAGTTTCAAATGGTTGCTGTCTGAAAACTATCAGTCCGATCGGGATTGAATAAATACTAGAAAATACCCTGAACATTCCAGAACATGTGTGAAAAGTCAGTATGTCAAAATTCAAATGACAACATGTTTTAAACAAATCGTGAATAGGGAAATTTGTCCAAAAATATTCACCTTTCCAATAAAAAAAATCATAACTTTCTGAATTCTCGATATTCTCAAGTAAAATTGGAACAGGATACTCGTCAGACATGGTACTTCTGGGGAAACAATAGTGGCATAGTGGCTCCTCAAACCCTCGCCTTCTGGAGGGCCGACCTTTAATTGACACTAGGACTCATAGATATTTCGACCCGAAGTTGGGTCTGGGTGAAATGTATCCACGGTGACCAAAGAGGGTTAAATAGATCCTATTTAAATTGAATTTTTTTAGCGGTGTATGCTTTTTTGTTTCTGTCCTCAGGCTAGGTTAGACTGCAGTACCACGTCTGTCTTGTTGGGCCAGAGCTACCTTCGTACACTGGGCACTTACCGGTCGCTTTCGACCCTCGCACCCCCCTGCTTTCGCAATCTCTTTAAAACCGACCGGGTGAATGTTCAGAATGTGCTACTACTTATGAGGTGGGTTTCGAAGAATCAGGCTGGCGGAAAAAGCGTTTTGAACAATCCATTGATGCCTTCAACCGAAACTTCGTCGGCTCGAGCTCAACCGACTGCGCCGTCGCGTTAGTATTCTTGATATTCTTGTTCACAAAGTATAATTTTGTTACACTTGTCATTGGCATATTAATTTATAAGTTAATATCGTCGTTTACCATTTTGGAGTTCGATGAACAAAGGATCCTCGCGAGACGCAATTGATTGTTCAAGGGTGGTCCAGTCGAAGTGGCTAAAATGGCACGAGAGAAATTCACGTATCGGTAGGTGGGAAAAGATCCCTCCGTGCGTCGTCCGTACACTTTGGCAACTCGTTCGCTAGTGTTTCAGACGCGATCTCGCGGTATTCGCACCGCATAACAAACCCGCACTCCTCCCGCACACGGACATTATCAAACTATATCCGTATGCTGCGCTTATTTTTTAATGTTTTCTTTTCCCTCCTACTCCGGAGGCTTTACAGCCAACCGGAGGGCTGCGACTCAATTTAGTCAGTGTGAGCAACGCAGACGCAGCACAGCTTCCCAATGACCTGTTTGGGGAACGAAGGTCCTGATTTTCAACGTATAACCATGCAGAAATTTTTCGGGAAGTCGCCAGATTGTACCACATCCCTATATGCTTCTGATAAGGACGTCGCACGTAGGGAGTCAGCATTGGACTCCAACTGGATTTCTGCTATTCCCCAATTCACGTCAATTAAACATTTTTTAACCTAAATTTCTCAACCGGAATTTGTCGGATCTCCAAAATAAATATTATTTCGTGATCCCGTGCACAAATTCATCGGGGAGTTTCAACATGCACTCACATCTCTATAGGGATTTGTTAGGAACACTGCACATAGGGAGGCCTCATTGGGATCCAATTGGATTCTGCACTGTCCTCTGATGAATGGCGTTTGAGAATTCTTACCACGTTCGAATCGAAAATATGTGAAAAGTAAGCGCGTAGGGTAAGAGTGGGATCAGTGGATCTTTTTTTTTCAGAAGTCTATATCTAACCGTTCACACAATCTCAACGAAATCTTGACTAAACATGAGGTGTGTTCAATGCTCAAATAGGGTTTTACAATCGGCACAGTAAACGGGCCAGATCCGTACCATGCATGGTTGTTAATGGTAAACCATGAATGGCTGCTAAGACTTGGCCAACTATCATACGCCCATATTGGCTCAGCAACGGCTGCCGGATCTACTGCCGGAAATGAAAAAAAAAATTGACAAATTATGAATATAAAAATTCTAGTAGTAACTTTTTTGTTTTCTTATGCTTTACTTATGTCCATGTACATAGAATAATTGCATTAAAAACGCTTTCTGCATTGATCAAGTTTTTTCCTTTCATTGGGATCGAACCTGCGTCTTTCGTTCTAGTGTCGAGCGCCCTACCCACTTACCAATTCTAACACTTACAGAACCCATCGTTTTTTCGTTCCTTACTTTTATGCCGACAATTTTATTCGTGACATTAAAGTTTACCGACAATTTCTTTGGTCCATTTAGGCTGTGAAAATAACTCGCTCGTTTTGGGTGAAGTTCCGAAAAGCATACTCCTCTGATCGAGCTGAAATTTTGCACCGAACTTCCTCTCATTATCCTAAGAGAAACCGTTAACGGATTTTTGACGTCTAGCAATAGTTTTCGATATATCGCATTGTAAAGTTTATTATTTCACGCCATACGAGTATATCTATATATACGACCTGTAATGGCCTGCATTTGCAAAACGCCCAAAAACAAACCATCAATGGCTGGAATAGATCTGGCAAGCCGTTCATCCGCCTACGATACCCGAATGCTGATCGCCATATTATCGGTGCGATAGTATTGGCCCACGAATGGCTGTCATAGCTCTGGCACGCCGTTCATCCGCCTACAGTGCCCCAATGCTGGTCGACGAATTATTGGCCGATTATCAGCAAACCGTTTAACGGCTGAATGCTGGCATTTTTGTTAGGACAGGCGACCCTATATGGGTGGCTTCATTTTGTTAAAAGACACTGAACGGCCTAACCCAATAGATATTGAGATAATAATCATTTAAAGAACAATGGGTTTTGATCCACTGTGTACATGGGGGTGTATACAGTGAAACATCCCTAATTTCACAGTCAAACAAAATTTCAAAATCAAACAGAATTTGAAAAAAATTACCCTGATCCACTGTACACTTGTAGGTACGGGAGTGCTTTTCTCTATACAATGGGGAGTATTGTACAGTAAACTATTGAAAAATTAATTTAAAGAAAAACAGCATATTATGAGATCAATCACAATGATTTGTTGAATATTAATCAACAATGAGTACCTACCTAATGAGGTTGTACCAGCACCTATCTAAATCACAACGGGGAAATTATTCATTTTATGACTAACTTCTGTGTACCTCGAGAAATTGCTTTATTTCTTTTTTAAATTGACTTTACCACTGTGTACCGACCCTCTTTTTTTTCTAAAGCGGGTACTGACATGTTTCTATTTTTGTTAGGATTACAAACTCAATGCTCAAATACCGCAATATAGCTGTATATTGCGGGAGAACAATGACTTCGACGATAATTGCGATAGGTAACGAAGCAAAAAACATACAAACTCGGCTGGTTTTTCATCTTTTGACAGCAAAAATAACATAAAATCACCTCTCACAACCGAATAGCGCCGGAGCGACTCACAGACAGGTTCAAACCTTTTGGCTTTCGAGGGCGGTTCTAATTTGAAAAAGACGCACATATACATATGTCCACTTCTGAGAAACCGAAAAGGTTCAGTGTATCCACTGTTCCCACTGTTTTCACTTTGACCCTATGTCAAAGTGCGGTAAAATAGACAAGAAACGAAAATTGCAGTGAGTTTTCAGCGATGTGAGTCAAATCGATTTTTAAGATATACATTTTTAAGCGTTTTATACTTTTTTTTATATTTATCTTGGGGGCGGAAGGGGCGGGGGGTAAGGGCCCTTCCGCATCGTTGGATAAATAAAGCGGTGCTCAATTTATCGTCTCGAATAAAAAAGAAATCGCGCGAATTAAGTAGGTTTAGATGTTTTTACATTTTTCCTGAAAACTCGTGGCTACGAAAATTCTCCTGCTGGTCGCATTTTTCTAAGTTTTATCATTATATATTTTCTTTAAACCCCTTTGACCCCTTGTTTTTACCGTCGTCATGAAATCTTCAGATTACACGCGTGATCAGTTTAGATCAGGCATCTGGGATTATTTGGTGTATAAATTATTGAATAGAAAATTGGCCAGCGTGTCATCTCCATAAAGCGCCGTATAAATATGACGATTTTTGGAGTCGTAATTTTTGGTTAAAAGTTCAGTAACATGGCTTGAAATTTGACCAGCATACCAGGATGTATTTTCACTTAGCTATCGACGAAAATCAGTTAATTGTTAAATATTCAGGTTCGTAAAAGGAATACTGTAAGATAAGATTTGTACTTTTTTAAGATCAACTCATTTTGTATATCTATATATTTTGTTGAGAAAATTAAGCGTACAGGATGCGATAGGTTCTATTAGAATCGCATCGGATTTTGTTGGTTAATGTGGGAATCCTTAGGATGCAAATTGGATTCGGACATTGGATGTACGATCGTGTCGTTTCAGTACAAGGATCCAATACGATGATCCATTGGATCCCTATCACGAAGTAGGGGCAACTATGCGAATCGCATTGGGTCCTTTGGATATCCATATTGTTATATATTATTACCGTTGTTGACAGTGCAGCTCTTGTAACTCGTGCAGTGAATAAATAAAATATTTAATAAAATGTAAAATTAGCTGCTCTATGAAGGACGATTTGTAAATACTGAAGTTTTGAAATAGCAGTCCGTAGAACGCGTATCGTTCGCAGCGTTGTCGAATCGCATCGACTCATTGGGCCGATCACGTTTCTTCACCTGTTCCACACTTTGAGCACTTATAAATTGACAAATGCTTCGTTAATGGTGATCTTTTTTTCATGATAACCGTATAACATCCACTCCACCGTTTTTTATGAGCTTTTTTACGAGTCTCGTCTTTTTTTCATTATTAACAGAAATTTGATGTTCTTTGGGATTTGCCCTATTATGCAGCGCGTGTTAGAAATTCCAATTTCAAGAGCGAATATCTCGATAACGGGATGGTCAATGTTTTTCAAATTCCACAAACGTATGCAGAATACCCTAGAAAACATTAGTATTCAATTACAAAACTTTCTGTTTCTCACAATTCAAGCCTAACTCCGACCGCCCACCCACCAATGTATAATATATAAATTAGGGTGGCCCGAATTTGAGCTCTTTTTTTCTTTTTTCTCACGATCAAATTCTCTTCTTTAAAGAAAAAAAATTGTCGCGAAATCTGACAGCGGCCCAAAAATATTTGGAGGTCGCTCAAGCCGCCCAGAAAATCAAATTTTCATTTAAAAATCGTTTTTTTTTTCGCTCACTTATCACCCATGAATTTCACGCTTTATAATTTTTAAATTAACCTCGCGAAAGCTCTAGCCGGTCAATGAATATTTAGTGGTCGCTCAAGAGCTTCGAAATTTCTAATTTTAGCCAATTTTTTTTATTCATCTCATTCGTAAATTTGCCGCTTTGTAAAATTTTCAAAACAATTGATCCTTTTTATTTGGAAACAGATTTTTCAAAGCTACCTCACACTACTAACCCAAGAAGAATAATAATCTTTGTTCTCATGAAATAATTTTTTAAAACTGTTTCCCGTCAATAAATTTATAGGTCCCCCGTTTTATCGGGTTAGAAGAATGAGGAAAATAAAAAAATCTGTTTCTAAACAAAAAAAGAATTAATTGTTTTTAACATTTTACAAAGTGCTAAATTTATGAGTGAAAAGAGAAAAAAAATCGTGACAATTGGAAATGTCGGAGCACTGGAGCGACCACTAAATATTCCTTGGCCGGCTAGAGCTTTTACGAGCTTAATTTAAAAATTATAAAGCGTAAAATTCATGGGTGAGAAGTCGAAGAAAAATAAAATCGATTTTTTAAATGATAACTTGAATTTTTGGAAGTCTTGAGTGACCTCTAAATATTTTTTGATCTCTCGCGAATTTCGCGACAATTTTTTTGTCTTTAGAGAAATTAATTGGATGGTGAGAAAAAGGAAAGAATGCAGCGCAAATTTGGGCCACCCTAATATATATATATATATATATATATATATATATCGAAGAACATTCAACTTTTTGAAAAATATAAGTAACGTTTTGCTCACACTCATTTTCATAATGACTGTGATCTTCAATAAAAATGAGTGCATTGTTAATTTTCTTCCACCTATCAGGTGTATTAACGAGCGCTACGAAAATTCTTTGATTGTTTTTTTTTACCCATAGATCATGTGGAAATCATCATTGACATGCACCCGAGATTTATCTCATGCCATTCAATCGTAAATCTATTTCCAATAAACTCACGCGAAACAAAAATTGTACTCGACGTATTGATATTTTGGTCGGTAAACATGAGTTCTGTTTTACTCCGGAATATCTTCCTTACCCTACGTAACTTGATGATTCTAATTAGAATAAACTTTTTCCCTGATTTCCCAGACACCAAGAGTTATGGTAAAAAAGATTCAATTTTGTTCCAATTCTGTTGGATTTCCTGGTCGACTTTTGTTTTCGTACCCCTTTATATTATTCTTTTCGATTTCCCTCTATCGTCGTTTGTTATCGCTCTCCATATGTTCCCCTCTCTTACTGCCTCCAATTAAAATATATAAATACTGCCCCAATATTAGACCTGCCGAAAAAAAAAAAAAATTTCA
This sequence comes from Ophion ellenae, assembly GCA_963210295.1. Taxonomy (NCBI): domain Eukaryota; kingdom Metazoa; phylum Arthropoda; class Insecta; order Hymenoptera; family Ichneumonidae; genus Ophion; species Ophion ellenae. Next base: position 43,553,450 of record OY723389.1, read on the forward strand.
ATAAAATTTTTTATTGAAAATGTTGTTGAGAATGACAAAAAATGAGTGCTGACCAAATTTTAGCCCTTTATATCGATATTCAGACGTCCATCATCGCGATTTACTATTTCCCATTCATTTAACATGATAAAGGTTTTGTTTGACGCTTCTCAGCTTTATAACTCACCTACGGGTAAGCACACGGAAATGCCCAAAACATTGTTTCGCAGGAAATTTAGCGATCTACAAAAAAGTCCTTAGCCTTCATACGATAAATTCACTCGTTCGAATTTTATTCAACGTCAAAGTTGAATCTATGATAAATTTCATGAATGTGTGAGTTTTTTGGACTTTAACAACGAAATTATTTGTTTTTTGTGTTTTCCTGATTCATCTTAAAAAGTATTGTATCCTTTTCAAATTATTCCCTAGATAGTTTCTAAAATTCCTAATAGATGTAAATTCATTGTCATTTAAAAGTACATTAGTACAATAATCTATTCTTAAACCGAATTTAATTCCCATAGTATGATAAATATAATAAATATCTAGAGAATAATTCAAAAAGGATTCAATACTTTTCAATATGAATCAGAAAAAACAACAACAAAAAAATCAATAATTTTGTCGAAAATGTCCAAAACTCTCACAGAATCATGAAATTTATCATAAATTCAACTTTAATGTTGAATAAAATTTGAACGAGTGAATTTATCGTATGAAGGCTAGGAACCTTTTTTGTAGAGCGTTAAATTTTCTAGAAGCACTATTTTCGGGCGTTAGCGTGCGTTTACCTGTAGACGAGTTATAAAGCTCAAAAGCGGCAAACAAAACTTTTATCATGTTAGATTAATGGGAAATAGAAAATCGCGATGAGGGACCTCTAAATATTAATATAAAGGGCTGAAATTTGGTCAGCACTCATTTTTGTCATTGTTAACAACATTTTCAAATAAAAATTAAAAAAAATAAAACTTCATTTTTTTTGGGCCACTCTGATATACATATTAAAATATTATAAGGTAAAAATTACAATCATTTTCACGATACATAATATCACTAGCGTTTTTATTATCATGTTACATTACGATATTATATATTTTAACAGGGCTCCGTGGACGAGCAAGAAAAAAATGCAATGGTCATTAGCTTTAATTCCGCGAATATTTCTCCACAATGATTCGACTTGTCTTGCCTATAGTCATGATGTTGATGGACGCAATCCGCCGCAAGTAATAGTATAGTATACGCAAGTATAGTATAGTTGATAGCACGGTTTTATTTCCAGCAAGTGATAAAAAATGCCGATAATGAAAGAGCGACAAAATTTTTGTTCTGGCCACTCATTTGACGTGTGGGTTTCTCGAGTAGCTCGCGTCACATATGTGTGTCAAGCAGCAACCGAGATATAGCAACTTTTTATGTAAAGATACGACAGATATTTGGCTCATAAAAATGTCAACGTTATTACGAAATTTGGTGTGAAAATTTGTTCGCGACACAAAAGTCACGAACACAAATTGACGAATGCATTTCAGTACAATAGACGTTCTTGATTTAAAAAATCGGAAGTGAAACAAAAAATAGTCTGCTGAGAATATAAATTAATAAAATTCAATTCAGTGTTTACTGTTATGCCTTATAGCGAGTTATAAATAAATGAAATATTTCTTTCGAGAAACCGGATAAAGCAATAGTAATATTTTTCATCACAACGTTAAATTTACATGTGAAAAAATGCAAAGCTCGATGGTAATCAGCAAAAAAGCAACAGAGTACGAAGGTTGACACTTGATCTCTATTTACTTAGCAATATATTTCAAGAATAAATTCTAACGAATTCAGCTCCAGTTTGTCAATTATTGAGCTTTGGTGCGCCTGGGGATGAGCTTCACTCCTTACTTCTCGGTCGAACGCATTACGCGCCGCTGGGGTGTGTAGTTAGAAATAATTGTCAGCTTCTATTTTCGTGTTTTACACACCTACATTCGACTGGATATTCGTTCTTATTTTTTCGTGTGTACGTCCAATTAACTTAGAGATTCACTATAATTTCGTTTAAATTCAAATGGTGTATTTATTTTTGCTACAAGATAAATATTCAAAACCGAGCAATTCTCTGTAACGTGAGTTTAATTTTTCATTCGGCATATAGATAATACGAAAAAGTTAACGGTAAACTATTTGGGATATTTAATATGATTTCAAGAAAATTATTTACGTGTTTCTTTATTTTTCATAATATTTTTCAATTCAATCTTGTAGGTTCGCATCGTACTTTGTAAATTGAGACTGTCAGTGAGCAAATTAAGATCAGTCAGCATTTTAACTTTGAAATATACCCCTTAAGGGTTTTTACTAAGTATCGCCCTCGTATACTTCGAAATTTTTATAATTTATTTTCGGGCAGTCGAATAGTATCACAAGCGATCAAAAATATTTGTTTTATTTCAATTTCAAGTCGATCCGTTCAAGTTGAGAGAGAGAGAGTTGTGGACGTTTATAGGTAGGGTCTGCGGAACTGCGAACCGCGAGCCGAAAAACTGTAAACGCGTTTGTTTCAAAATTACGTTTTCAAAAGCGGTGACCACAATATCTCAAAAACCACTGCACCGATTAACTAAAAAATCATAAGCTTCTTTAACATATCAATAAAGTGCTTGAATGAAGGAATTTTGTTTTCGATGCTTTTTATAGCTTTTTTCAACGAAAATATGGCGTTTTTTCACCGGTAATCGATATTTCAACGTCGGAGTGCGGCCATTTTTTGCATTTGATTTTTTCCTCAGTTGGTTTTTCTGCAGTTGGTCACCGCGAGGAACGTTTTTCAAACAGCGGTCTGCACAAACCATCGTATCTACCACATTTATAAATATTTTTAATATAAAAATTGTAGTTTTACAATTTTTATATTAAAAAATGGTTTTTAATATAAAAATCGTGAATTTTCGAAAAAAGTATTGAATTTTTTTTTTTAAGGCATAAAGGACAAAGTATTTGATAAAACATTGTTTTTTGAATAAATCGCGGACTCCGAAGTTAAAATATCGATTTCCGGTGAAAAAAAACGTTTTATACTAGAGCAGAGTATGCAAGAAATTAGGTTTAAGAATTTTGTATTTGAAGCAATTGTTCGTTTGGGTTATACCGATTGTAACCCAAACAAGCAAATGCTTTAAATGCAAAATTCTTAAATCTCATTCCTTGCATACTTTGTTCTAGTAAGTATATATTCTTTTTTGAACTAGTGGTTTTTTCGTAGGTAGACTTTTTTATCATTTACACTTCGTCTGTAAACGTTTTTCCGGGACCTTCCGTCCGTAAACCTGGGTATATCAAGGCCTGTCCTTTTTTCACTCGGTCAAAACATGCGAAAATAAAAAAAAAAAATCATTCTAGTGTTCGAAACATTCAATTTAATATATCAATCATAAAATTATAGGAAAATAAATTCTTTCATATATTTCTTGTTAAATAAATGCAGCAACTCGGTAGGAAAGTAGTTTTGGCTTGGATATTGGTGTTATAATATTAACACAGACTAAGTGTTAATATTATAACATTGTCCGAACAGGTACCCATCAAAGTAAATTCCAAAAATTGTGCAAGCTATATTGAGTTTAGTCCCACATTCGCATCATAGGACGAGTTGATCATGTTACGAGCGATAAGTATATATATATATATATAATGTATCAGATATTGTTCGCTGTTCCGACGCCCATGTACTTCAGTGTACACCTTACATTCTAACGCCCATAAGCCCTTGTCCATAATAATGTCTTTCTTCAATTATACTTGAGACATTTTTCACTAAAAAAGTTGTGCACAAACTCTGGGAGAAATATATTGTTGTTCTAATAAAAAAAATGTATTACGTCACGGTTGAACCCGATTAATGACAATCCCTTTTTTTTCAGGGTTTGTCAAAAGTCGGTGTGATCGATGAAAATAATTAAATGATTTACAGGCATCGGACTGGATTTACGTTTTAGCATTCATGCATGTGTAGCGAAATTTACGATTGTTTGTAGGTCCACGACGTGTCTAAAGAATATGGAAAACATGATTAAAGAAAAGATTAGTGAAAACTATTTTTTAAAAAATATATCCGTTGATATTTTTGGTTTTTCCTTTTTTTTTGTTCAAATGACGTGTCACGGAACTCGATACTGCAGGACTGCACCATCATAGTTCATTATTCAAACTTGCGTGAAAGCTCATTTGGAAAAGTGGACGTTAGTTTTAACAGGTTGAATTACCGTTACCGAGAAATGCAATATTAAGGGGCAAACACCATCTTGTGGAGAAGTCACTTGCTGTGACGAGTTCAAATTGCAAAAAATGTTGCACAATCGACTGAAAATCGTTATTTCCAAATGATATAAATAAATCCGAATAATTATGCCAGCATACATTTTGCGCGTATCAATGACGCAAATAATAATTAAAAACTGGAGAAAATCATAATCATCATAAATAATATAAATATCATTCCAGACTATCCACATTGTATTATCAGAAACTGTTCTGTCTGCTAAACATTTTCGGGATAGACCGGAACTTCGCACTCGGTGTCGAAAAGAAAAACGTATCCCAAAATTTTTCTGCAAATTTTCGAAGATCCGCCCAGACGTGGCTCATAATTTTATTGACCGCGAAAAAGCGTCGGCAAAATGAGACATTAACAAAGCGCAATTATGTGGAAGGGGAGTGAGGTGAGGAGGTGAACGCTAAAGAGCGTCGAAACAACAGGTAGACGCGGTGTATCCACAATTGACAAGCTACTTGCACATTCCAGCTATCTTGGCTCGTGCGTTTACCCTACGTACGTTTAGCGCGATAGCGACGAATGGCTCTTTCGTTTTTCTCCCTCTCCTTCGTCATTTCCCGGGCTCTTTTGGCCCCACTCGAGCCGCCTTAAGCGGGGAAAACTTATCGACATCTTTATAAAGGGGTCGTCAGTTGCTGTCCGATTTCATAGTTTCGCCTGTGCCTTTTTCGTCCTCATTTTCGCCAACATGAGGCTATCCGCGCGACCATACATTTTTTACCTGACACTTGCCGTCGTCGCATGTGGATACGCAAATGCAGGCAGCAGTGAGTAACGTAAAGTAACGTAGAGTAAGAGAAGAAGATCGATTGGACGAAAAAAAATGACAGATGAAGCGAATCGGAGAAATCGATCGAGGATCAATAATGATCATCGAACGATGGTTGACAGCGATCCAGAAGCCACTTCCCTCATCTTTAACCTAGTTCTCTCTGTCTCGTGTATATATTTCAGTTGCCAAAAGACAATCTGACGACTCGGGTGGCCTGTCGGGATTGGTTCAGACACTGATAGACTTTCTGGGTGACGTACCGATAGTCGGTACTGACCTCGCGGGCGTCCTATCTTGGGTGGTGAGCTTGGTGAACGTCTTCGAGATCGGTACGAATGGCGCACTCGCGAGGCTTCTCGGTGGTGCGTTACCCTGCACCATCACCCTGGAAGGAACATCGTGCTCGGGACTGACGAACAACGGCGGTTTCGGTGCATTGCTCTTGAGCACCCTCGACGCTGTGCCGTCCCTCCTACTGCCCAGTTTCGTCAAATCCATCCTAGCCTTACTAATACAATTGCTGGCCGATCCGATTGCCGACTTACTCTTCGGAGGTGTCGTCGTTCCGGCTTGAGTTTCAATGTTATTCATTTCATCAGTCGATGCGGTTGAATGCGACATAATAAATGAAGGCGAAATAAAAGTCAAGTCATAGAGAGAGGGAGAGACGGCGAGGAAGAGAAGATTTTTGCGCTGTTATGCTATAAATAAATATGTATACATATGCATGTACGATTATTGCGTGCAGCCACCATGTCTACGACGTCCAACACAGAATAAAAACAGTTTGAAAATCATTTGCCCGGAGAATAAATATTTATTTATGTAGAATTATTCAATGATCCTAATAAATCCCCGGCACCTTGAAACTTCGAATTATTAATTCGATTTTTAAAACTTAAAACTTCGAAGTACCAGTTGCCTCGATGTTTCCCAATCAGACCTCAACCAGAGCTCTTTTATCGATGCGCCCTCAATTGAGTCACACGAGATTCCAATCTCCATTGGAAGTTTCACAATGAGACAATGCGATACAGTCGAATCTGATGTTGGGTCGACAAGCTTGGCGACATGATTCAAGCTTCATGGCAGGGTTTAGTTACAGGATAGTTTCGTTCTAAAAAGAACTGGATCGTTGGTGTCCTTATGCTCATACACGAAGGGCCTTTGGGAAAGACGATTGCCTCGTCCTTCTCTACGAAATGATCCAGTTTTGAAAATGACGAGGAAAAGATTGAGCCCCAAAAATAAAAAGATGCAGAGTTCATTCATGATGTACTTCTCCATTCGCCGAGAAACACCAACATTGTTGCAAGTTCCAGCATTCATTTTTCATTCGCAAGGAGAACAAAAATATTTTTACAAGGTGGTACAAAAAGATTCTCGTTTCGTTGGGCCATGATTGTAAGTTTTATTTCATCCACATAATTGAGCAAAGTACAGCTCGACTGTTTCGTAAACATTGGAAACACGATGATAAAATTGGAAGCGAGTGCACCGCTGACATAGGATAGTCGAAGTTGTTGATACTCGAATGACCACGGATTAATCGTTAAATAATTCCGAACAAATGTAGCCACGTGTAAGCGGTGTGTATGGTGCTGAGCCAGTTGGCAATGCTCGCTGGCATCCAGCTGGAACCCATCACGGAGACGATAAAACTATCCATATTCGGTAGCAGTACTTGTTTCATCCATGCCCATGCCCACTTCAGCGTTTCAAAGAGCGCGGCCTGTGTAGATTCAGATATATTCAACAGGAAGGAGGATATTATACCGGTGGCATATGACGTTATATCTGTGTAAACGGATCTCGTGGCGATAGCGTGTGAATACGTAAGATCGCCGCTCCCGTTATCGCCGAAAACATATTGCAACGGCCACGTGACAATTGCATAAACGAAGTCGAACGGGACGACAAAAGCACCGAGGACGTTACGAATAAATCGATACGGTAGGAAGAAAATCGACCGGATCATCGTACCCATGATGGAATCCATGAGGTCGCGTCTGGCCTGGCTGGTACGGCACTTGCTGTCTATCCCCCAGTCACCAGGCCGGTGACGTTCGAAAGAAGAATCGATATGATACGTATCACAATACCCAATACGTCGCCCGAGCCGTCGGTAAGTGCGTTGAATAGGAACCTGACTAAGGCTAAGGGCAAGCCTAGGATGCCTGACAGCGGCGTCAGTATCCACGACAGGAGGTCGGTCACCAGCGTCAGTATGTTCCTCACCAGATCCCCTACACCTGTCAGTATAAGATCCAACAGTCCCGTAACCGGTGACAACACCGTGCTCAAGATTCCAAGTGGCAGTCCGAGAATGCTCGAGATGAGACCTCCACTGCTGTTGTCACTGCTACCATCTGAAACCACAACGAGAGAAACCAAAAACAAAAAAAAATCCACAATCAACGATCGACACAGTTATTTCGTTGAATCTGTCACGCGTGCTCTTTGGTCACGTGATCTTTTTATGGCTCAATTGCTTGTCTCATTCTATCGATTCCAACAAAACGAATCTCTCTTGCCTGAAGCTTTAGACCGAAGGTTACGTCCTGGTAACCTGCCGGGCTTTGAGCCGTGAAAAATGAACTTACTGAGATGAGCAAATACACGACGAGCCTCGAATCACCCGGGTATTCTTCGGAGAGCGAGATCAGGAGGGTTCTTTTGGGTGGGGTAGGTGCTTGCTAAGGTATACTCGAGCGTTAGCTCTGTTTGAGGTATGGGGACGGGCTTCTAAAGAGACTCAGATATTTGGAACGTGCCTTGTGGTGCAACTGCTGTCGAGTTGTCGTTCTGCTGACAGCGCGCAACCGCGATCGCGGCCACTACCAGGATTACAATGATCGCTAATTGCCTCGGCATTGTTGAACGTTCCGGGGCCACAGGAACTTCACCTACGGAAGAAAGTCGTATTATAGCTCCCCTACTTCGGCACTGCTCTTTATCGTTCGCGTTCAAAAGAGTGAGAGAGCGAGAGACAGGAATAGAAAAACGAGCTTGGACAATCCGGTGTCCGGTTATCAATGCCGTAACCGTGCCTTTCCTTGTATTTTTTTTTAGTACGGTAAACAGGCGATTGATACTCGGGTACGAAAATGACGTTCAGGTGATACGAAATTGTTACTTTGTTATAGCCCGTTGTATTCTCGGTGTATCTCATTTGCTCAGGCATTGAGGATACAGGTTTATTCAAAGATAAACACGGACTCCTCAATGACTTCAAATTATGGGACGATTACGCGATTGGCTAATAGGCCAATACTGCGGTCGGCGGAAGATGTTTAAATGCGTGAATGGACAATATTCGGTGGCGTAACGCGATTACAAATTGACGCGGAAAAATTCGCTCGTAAAAGCGGGGTGCTTTCGTTGGTGTATCGTGGCGCGAACGAAAAACCGCTAATTATTTTTCGTGCGTCAAAGGCCAAGGAGAATTCTTGGCGGACAGGGGTGGGGGCGCTATCGTCGACATCATTACTCGCGACATTAACGTAGTCGCCGCGTTCCTGTAATCGGCAAAACCGGCCTTGTCGAGTAATTGGAGACGCGGAAGAATCGTGGTGAAAAGTTTTTCGAAGCGATGGAATTGAAAAGAATGCAAGAGGAATGAAATAAAGGCAAATGTAAATTGAATGCTTTTTTTCAAGACGAATGGTCCAGGATATTCGAGAGGAAATTGTATCTAGGCAATTTGGCGAAGTTTTGTGAGAATACCGCCGCGGAATTTCTGTTGTCCATTGACGATGAAATTTCAGCTTGACTTGCCATTGTGGTCAGGAAATTGTTTTCAATTGAGGAGATTGAAATGTTTTCTCGATCGAAAACGATGTAGTGGAGCTTACCGAAAATGCGAGGTTCAATTCTTATCGGACGTATCTATGTGTCAATAAAATAATACCATTTAAGGCGTCTTCTCACTTTGCAATTTTTAAAAAATCTTTTTTATTTAAATTATAATGTTCGAACGTATACGTATCCAAAATTATCATACTAAAATTTTATGAAGATCGGAGGAGTCTAACTGTATTTTTGTGTGACCTTTACTTTACTACCTGGGCACGTTTATCTGCTCGTTAAAAACTTTAAACGCGTTTTTCTCGAAACAACGTTTTTCGACGGGTTGTTGATAAAATTTTCGAAACTACTGAACCGATCCTTATGAAATTTTAATCACATATTCTTTACACCTATAGCTACAGCGCATAAAGGATTTTTTTAAATTTTGATATTTACTTTTTTTTGCCAAAAACGGTGAAAAAACACGTTTTTTTGTTTTTTCGAAAAATATCCACCATTTTGTTATTTTCAAATATATAAAAAATCTAAACCGTTTGATTTTTTTTGTTTCGGTTGATCCATCTCCGAGATTTCATCAACCGCGCAGACCTACAATCTTTTTAGGACATTTTTTATCTACCATTTTCGTCTATAAATAGTGACTTAGATGAATAATTTAAAAAAAATGTATTTCAAAAATGTATTTATCAAGTGTAACAACTTTTATATCAATGTCTATAATATACACTTATCAAGAAAATTCATGAAAATAGCTTTTTTTGGCGTCTTAAGTGAGAAGACGCCTTAACATTTGTGGGTGAAACGCGCGTGACTACGTGACTGATCGGAAATTCATTGGCTCTTTCAGGTATAGATAGGAATTTAGTCCCAGGAAGTAGATAATAAGTTTTTCAAAATATTTGCAAGTTTAGACATCGGCGAAGTTCGATAAAATGTTGTCACAATTTCTGGGGTCTGCAGCGAAAGAATGCATAATGCATCAGAAGTGATACGCAGGCTTATCAGAGTTCCCGGTAACGGAGAATTTCCTCAAGTGTCATCGGACTACGTTTCTTTTCACCAGCAAAGTCCCAGTGAAGAATTCGAAAACGAAAAACAACTGTTCGTGAAACATCGTTTCCATCGAAACGATGTCCATTGCAATCCCGGTTTTTCGGGAGAACGATATAGATGCGGGGCCGGGTTGCAATTCCGAATTTTAAATGCTCCGACGGCTCAAAATTCCGAATTTTAATATTCCGAAATTGAAGATGGGGCCCGGATAAAATTCCGAACTTTGAATAATCAGAACACTCAAAACTCCGAAAGAACAAAACTCTGCAGGAATTTTACACGAAAGACCAAAACTCCGAAAATCTGAACACCGTCAAATTAATTCGGCTATGGAAGTTTAAAAATTTTCAATAAATTGACGAATTATTTCGAGATTTTTTTTATTAAGGGGTTACTCAACTCTAGAATTTTCGAAAAATCGACTTTTTTTAATGGTCCCCTAGGACCTCAAAAATGATGTCCCAAAAGATTATGGCCGGGAAAAGTCACTTTCTACTTTAGAGGTGCGCCATTTGGCTACAAATCAATGTATCGAAAAAATCCTACGTACTTCTATAGCAGTTATCATATAATCGAAAAAAAATCATTGGCTCATTATTATTCAAAAAATCAAAAAATTCAAAAAAGTCAACTGTGTAGACTTTCGCTGGAATGATCTTGATATGGGGGCCGGGTTGAAATTCCGAATTTTGAATGCGCCGACGGTTTGAAATTCCTAATTCGTCAAGTTCATGCCAGCGAAAGTCTACACAGTTGTATGTAAATGACGTAGAACGTCCCAGGTAGAAATTGACGATGAAAAAAGGGCTCGCCAAGCTCTGAAACAAGGCTCACATTTTTTAATTCAGGCTCAGCACCAGCCTGATTTCAGGCCTAGCTGCACCCCTGAATGATAACGCGGTTTCAGGCTCTTGCACACAGGCTTGACCAAAGGCTGGTAGAAAAGCCTGTACTAAGCCTGAAACGATGAAACAACAAGGTTCAAAACGAGCCTTAATGAAGTCTTCACGAGCATTTATGACCAGGCTTATCCCAAACTCTTCTCGAGGCTATATGAGGCCTGTTTTTAGTTTTCTATATTCTACATTGGGGGAAAATTTAATAAATTTGTAAAGAATTCCCTTTATTTATTATATATATTTATTATTCATTATATTATTTGTTATAAAATATATATAAAATATTTTAAACACAATACTTTATTTTATTTATTGTTTATGGGACACGTAATACACAGAGTGTACGCAAACCCCAGAGAGTGAGTATATACGAAATGTGAATGTGACGAGAAAAAACTTTTTTGTGTACCCCATAAATATCGATAAGAGAATATGTTTAAATGTTCTGAGCTGCCTCCTTCGCTTTCGTTTCTCGTGCCTTCGCACCCGACAAATTTATTGCTAATTTTTTTTTTCATGAAAGTACAGAAAACATATTATTTAAAATTTATTTTATTTTATCACAACCTGAAACAAGCCTGCATCCAGCCTTGATTTTTCAGCCTTAATTCACTGGCTGAATAAAGTTTGAAATAACCCTGAGTTTAGGCTAAGCAACCAGTCTTGGTTCCAGGCTGCTCCAAACGATGCAACGAAACCTGGCCCAGGTCTGTCTCACTCAGGCTCGGTGAAACACGGCTCGCACAAGGTTGTTTCCATCGTCAGCCTTTTGATTCCCTACCTGGGGTATAACGTTGTCTAGACAAATTTCAAAACGGACGTAAAATCACTTCTTAATAAATAAAAAATCTGGAAATAATTCGTCGATTTATCGAAAATTTTGAAACTTTTAAAACTTCGATAGCCGAATTATTTTGACGGTGTTCAGATTTTCGGAGTTTTGCTCTTTCTTGTAAAATTCTTTCGAAGTTTTGAGCGTTCTGATCACTCAAAGTTCGGAATTTCAACCCAAAGATGCTGTGATTTTGTAGAGGAAGTTCGACGTCTTCAATATCATTGTCGAAGATCATCGTCAATGATCAATTGAAGACCACCTATCAATAACCGACGAACCAATGAGCCAATCTTTTTTGGATATAGCGTGTATGCGATGTTTCAACCCCCATGGAAATTTATGTATGTAAAATATATGCAGAAAATATATGCTACATATATACTGACGAAAAATAGAATAATACGCATATATTCAGTATATATGCAACAAATATATGACGTATATATGACCCATATATTTTCGATATATTTTTCTGATCAAAATATATGTGCTACGTATAAACACTATATATGATGCATATATGAGGCATATACGACGCATATATTTTCGATATATTTTCAATCTATTTTTTTGCCAGAAAAATATATCAAAAATGATATATTGCTCATATATGTGTCATTTATGCGTCATGTATGACGCATACATTTTTGATACATATTCCTGACAAAAAATATATGTTGTGTACAAACACTATTACAGTTAAACTTAATAAAACTTAAAACTTACACTTAAAAAAACTTAACTTACAGTTAAAGTACGCTATTACATATAAACACTATATACAGATATGCTATGCATATCCGTATATATGTGGCATATATGTACCATTTATGCAGTATATATGTGGTATGTACGCAGTGTGTATGCAACATATATGCTAAATATATGTGGTATAAATGCAGGGTAAATGCTGCATACATCATTGATATATGATACATTGATATACAGTAATACCACGCATATACATCTCATATATAAAAACGTTACGAAAATTAGAATTTGGCACATATATGCAACATATATTTCCAATATATGGCATACATTTCACATATATTACAATTATTAATAAAATAAATTTGCAGTATATTTTTGCGTATATAAATTTCCATGGGGGAAAGCTACTCGGAGAGTTTGCAAAACGATTGTACATCGATCGATTAATTCCCCACAGGTGAAGACACCCCGTGTGAGCAAAACGACGATTAGTATTTTGGCAACGGTTGCTATCCCGTTTCCGTATGAAGGCGTCATGCGGAATTACTCATCGTCAAGCCATCGTCTAAAAAGAGTGCGGTCGTGGGGAAAATTAGCAACAATCTACATATTCATTTGTACCTTACTTCCAATCGTCAATGTCGTTTTTCTCCGTTTCGTTTTTTTCTTATCTGTATACGGTGAGATAGTACGCAACAACTAGAAACCGATGACCTTCGAGATAATTGATTATTTCCTGGATAGAAAATAACAATTTTCGACGTTTGAAAACGGCATTAAAGTTGATTATTGATCATTTGGTGGTGGGAAGAGATACCTCCATGGCTCGTCCAATGCTCAGCATGGTTTATTCGCAAAATAGACAAATTCGAAACGCGACCATTCCACGTGTCCATTGGCGGTGGCTCACATTTTTTTTTAATTTCCAGCATTTGCATAGTTTTTATCCGCTTTCTTACTCACGGCAAGGCTGAGTCACATTTCCACTGCATTGGAAAAAAACATTTTGCGCTTTACTTTGACTTGACACAAGGAGGGGCGGAGAGGGAGAGGGGTATGAGGTACGTTGTTCAACATCGACAAATTGTCGGACAAACATTTTGAAAATTTTTCCTCAAGGTCGATGTAATTACGCTCAATTATAGGACATGTCGATGAAAATTGGTCCGTATGATGTCATCGGGTAGCCAATTGGAGAACGCTGCTCAACGATGTTCAAATGATTGACAAAATTCTCTCGAAGTGACTTTTGCAATTTTAACAGCTGGTTCGGCGGAAAATAGCGGCTGACCCCGCAGGGTTAACAAAATTGAGGAAGACGGAAGGAAAAAGGTCAACGGAGTGAAAAAAGGACAGTTTTTCGAAGAAAAATCATAATTTTATTCCTGCCGTTCTCAATACTTTGTTCACCCTTATTTTGGAATTGAAGCAAGCACGGCATTTCAATAATTGACGGCGACAGAGTCGTCGAGTAAAATATATATTCCAATGTTCACCAAATAAAACGTCTAAAAAGGAAACGGGTTGCTCCAATTGTACCCGCGAATATGTAACACGTATTTCGAAATTTTGGAAATTTCTTACAATCTTCGTTTTTGAGACGTCTTTAAGGTCTCCAAGGGAGTTCGTAAATTCATCCTGACGTGACAACTTTTCGATATTTATTTTCCAACTTTTCAATATTTATTTTCACTTTTGTGATATTTATTTTCGATTTTTTGAAATATATTTTCTATTTTTCGATATTTGTTTTCAATTTTTTGATATTTATTTTCAATTTTTTGATATATATTATCAATTTTTCGATATTTATTTTCAATTTTTGGATATATATTTTCAACTTTTCGATATCTATTTTCAATTTTTCAAGACACGAGGCGAAGCCAGCGAACAGATCGCATTCGCAATAAAAAGACATTGGGTGGATTTTTCCACAACAAATGAATCCACGTGCACTAAACGTAAAAAAATAATTGCAGGCTCTGCAAAAGGTGGGATAATAACGAGGACCCTTGAATCTACATACACACATATGTATTTATATTTTATTAAATCAGGCCATTTATTCAGCAATAAGTTTACATTGAGCTCCGATAAAAATCTTTTCTACATGTTTTTTTTTTTTTCATCGTGATGTGCATCATCACACGCTTTGAACGTGCGCACACGTTTTCAACGTGCGATTATTATAGCAATAAAAATGCATTACATCGCCCGTACCATCGTGAATAAACGACCCCCTGGAACGTGTGTAATTGAAAAATCGCTTCGTTTTCACTTTTCTTTTACTCCACAGGTGTACATTGAATGTCCATTCGGGTGAAGTCGTAGATTGTGCACGGCAATGACACGTTGAATACGTTCCTGAGTACACTGTCGAGAACTTGGTATAGCAGGCTAGTTACAGGCCATATGTAGGGTGTTATCGCACCGAGGATACCATTGGTCGTGACGGTCGTTGTTACCGGTGGATTTGAACTTGCCGAGGGGTCTGCCAGAGAATGAAGAAAAAAATGATGTCACGAAAAAACAATTCAAAGATCGTAAACTTTCTTTCCCAGTCCTTTTTATTTTTCTCATTTCATTTTCACAATTTTTGTTGTTCGTATCCATCGAAAGTATCATTGATAAATACGAAAACTCACCATCTCCCTGACCATCGATGGTTGCTGTCAGAAACAAGACGACGAGCAGCGTGTAGCACAAACGCAGCGACATGATGGTGCCCCGATCGGTATTTCGTTTCTATTGAGCTTTTTTGCGCCTTCGCTTTGCCTTTTTTCCTTCCCTCCGTCACGTGACCTTGAGGAAAAATCAAGTATGCAAGCTAACGGCCTAATGAAACTTTTTTCTCCCTTCCATCCTTATATATAACTTCGCGGCCGTCATTGCTACCTTATCACCTATTTTCCGTGTACACGCACACATTCGGTCTTGCTCCCCGTCAGCCTCGACCAATTATGCACCCCTGTATACTCCATAGGTTTGGATATATATATGTATAAATATATATGTATATACACACACATACATATATACTCATATATGTACATGCATGGGACTTTTCACGTCGTAGTAGTCTTGGGACAAAAAAATGTCTCAAAACTGAAGAGTTTCTGAAAAGTGGACGCGAATTTTTAGAAACCGGAAGATCATTTTTCATCTGTTTAAAATAATAACCCTAATTTTTAGGAGAATTATTAAAAATCTAAAGAGAATTTTTAGACACTCTTTTTCAGAAATATTTCAAAATTTTTAACAATTCTTTCTAGATTTTTTATGAACATTTTCTGGAAACTCTTTGTAGAATATTTTTAGATTTTTCATGAACATTTTCTGGAAACTCTTTGTAGAATATTTTTCGATTTTTTAAGAACTCTATTTAGAAACTTTTGGAAAATTTCAGAATGTAGAGGGAATTTTTGGACCCCATATTTGTAAAAAACATTGATTTTCTTGTAAAGCAAAAAATAAACATTTCTGAACCGCAAGATATTTACTTTTTGGTATCTGTAAATACGATGTCGAATATTTCTATCTTAGATATTGACATTTTATGAAACAATTCTTTAGGCATGATTATTGTGCAGCTGCGAATTTGCTGGTCCTGTAATTCTTTAGTGATTTATTTCATTGTTTTTTTTACTGATGTATATATTTTTTTAACGTGTTGAGTGAAGTGGAACAGCCCATATATGAGGTAGCATACTTGTGCTCGTAGTTTGGAGTAATCCACGCATGGTCAAGTGCATACTTTACTCAGTTGGGGAAGGTGAAGGGGGGGGGGGGGGGGTGGTGTAAAAGAGCCTCATTACATTTTGTGCACTTTATTTTTATATACACTAACTACAAACAAGCTGGCTTTCAAAGTTATCTTGAGTTCATTTTAGTCCGAAGGCTTCGAGCTTAAGTGTAGGTGAGAAGTTCTTAAGAAAAACGACAGATGACACAGTCATTTGATTTTCGACCTACGAACACATGTTAAGCTTCGATTTAAAAAAAAATCATGTTCAGTGGGCTCCATATTTTGTTACCTGACTTACTAATTCCTCCTAAACCTGACTTAATAATTCGTCATAATTATAGTCTTATGATTCTTTTAGCCAAAAAGATTCCGAAACTCGTGTGGGTCCTTATTATTGTTATTATTGTTATTATTATTGATGAATCTGGAAAAAATACCTGGGAAATATTTTTTCGACTGTAAAATTTGGCAAATTTAATGGAAGTTTTAACATTTTTAAAGTATCTATCAGCTTAATTCATTAGCGAATATGTTGTGAATTAGGGTTTGAATAATCAAGACCCGTGTAAAGCGACCATTGACTTGATCCAAGGCAGGTAATCTCGGACCCTCGTATAAACCTCGTATTCCGACGATCGCTTGACGAACTTTGACTTCAAGCCGACGAATTCTCCTCCGGGGTTCACCAATGCACCACCGTAGTCACCCTTAATTATTAATATTTCATTATTTTTCAGTGAAAAAAGTTTGACATAAATTGTCGATTGAAAAGTCGATTAGACGAAAATTTAACAAATACAACAATTGGTACCCTAAATGATCCTGTCAGATCCATGTGAGACGTCGACACGTGCAACGTACCAGGCACTTCCTTTTGTGCCTTGGTGTACCGTACAACTGGCACTTTTTGCAAGAGTTTGCTCACTTTGGTCGGAAAAGATTTCCACTGTCGACAAAACGAAAGTTTATGTATGGTCAAATTGAAAAAATAACATTGAATAGGTGTAACAACGTTTCTCCAATTAAAAAAAAATTAGCGGCTATCAACAATTGATTTTTGTATTATGATTTTTTTTAAGTCCAAGACTCTGATCTCAATATTTTGAAAATCCTTTTTTTTTGTCATTAAGGGTAAGCCTTCAAAAGGTGTACAAGCATGTATATTTTTTTAGTTTTTCGAATTGTTGATAAATCTTAGTCCTTAAGTAAACCGTACCATTAGTTCTCCAAAACCAACTGCATAGAAATATGTCCCTAGAGCCTCGTCCTCATTCGCGAAATTGGCGTGTCTTTTGTGTATTTCGGATTTCAGCTGAAAAAAATAGCGTCCCTGTTAGCACAAGTCGCGCTCGATGTTTTTACACAAAACGGACATTTTTTTCGAACCTACTTTGATAAGTGCTATGTCGTTTTTTCTGGTCTCAGGATCGTAATTCTTATGTTCGATGATATAATCGACGTCGATCATTTCGTCGATCGTACATAGATCGTCGGTCGATGTTACCGAAAGACCGTAATTATCTTTCAAACAATGAGGAGTTATGATGACGAAGCGACGATTGTAGATGACACCTGTGCATATGTGCTCGGGTGGTTCGTCAGGATTGTCTTGACGTTCCACAGATACCTATAGATATAGATATATATATATATGTATGTGTGGGTCAGGGTTGCAAATAATGCATTACTTTTTGTAATGCATTAGCGTTTTCAATACTCATTACTTTACATTTTGTAATGAAAAACAAAAAATGCATTAACCATTACATTACATTCAGTAATGTAACAAATTTCCATCACGCATTGGATTAAATCTTGTAACGTAAAAAAAATTGAATTCCTCATTATATTACATTTTGTAATGTGAAATATTCATGATTTGCAGGACATTGGATTTTGTAATGTAACAAATTTTCATTACTCATTGAATTAAATCTTGTAATGTAAAAAATTTCCATTCCTCATTACATTACATTTTGTAATGTGAAATATTCATGATTTGCAATGTGAAATTTCATCACCCAATGTGATGGGTAATGGAATTTTTTTACATTACAAAGTTTAATGTAATGAGTAATGGAAATACTTTACATTACAAAATGTAATGTAATGAGTAATGTTTCTTTACATTACAAGATGTAATGTTATGAGCAATGGAATTTTTTTCCATGACAAAATATAAGGTAACGAGTAATGGAATTTTTTCACATTAGTAATGCAATGCAATGTAAAAAATCCCCATTACTCATTACAATGTAATGAGGATTATTATTCGTTTTCCATTAGGGACAGCGGTTTTTGCACTGGGTCGATCTGACCCACTGGGAAGCGACATAATTTTTTGGGGGATCGGGGAGGCGGTCATTTGCTACTTTTTTACTCTTAGACCCTATGCCCTAAGTGTCACGGTAATTAAGATATGATTTTTTTAGTTTTTTTTTCAATTACCCGAAATTTCGCCGATAAATCGTCATAACTTTTCGCGTATTCTGCAATGCATGTTTATTATAAATAAATCATCATTAGATACAATTGGTTTCAATAAAATGACTAATGAGCTGCCAAAGTCTTAAAAATACGTAAATGTGTGAAAAATGTCTACTTTTAAATTCATTATAAAACAAATGAAAAGCTATTTTGAACTTAGCTTTATTTTAAAAAGTTCTCTAGTTTATACCTTTTCCAACAGTATGCTACATGTCATAGAAATCATTCATTATGTCGTATAAATTAAAATAACTCAAAATGAAAAGAATACATTTGTTTTCTTATAATGAATTAAGGAGTTGAAATTTTTCATACATTTACACTTTTTTAAGACTGGAAGCTCAAGAGTCATTTTCTTGGAACAAATTGTATTAAATAATGATTTATTCATAATATGTCGTATAAATTAAAATAACTCAAAATTAAGAGAATAAATCTGTTTTCTTATAATGAATTAAGGAGTTGAAATTTTTCATACATTTACACTTTTTTAAGACTGGAAGCTCAAGAGTCATTTTCTTGGAACAAATTGTATTAAATAATGATTTATTCATAATAAATATACATTGCAGAACACAGCAAAACTTATTTTGTGCCACAAATAAAAAAAACGTTATGACGATTTAAAGACGAAATTTCGGAAAATTAAAAAAAAAATCATATCTCAATTACCGTGATACTTAGGACATAAGGTCTAAGAGTTAAAAAAATAGCAAATGACCCCCCCAATCTCCAAAAAAATGTGTCGGTCCATGCGCCAAACACCCTGTATATATGTACCCTATAACCTCACGATAGAAATACACGGACAACACCTTGTCAAAGTACAATTACCCGCCAGTGTATAATTTTTGTTCAATCTTGGCATTATAATGAGAAAATAATGCTTCAGATACTTACCACGTAATCGAACTCCCCGAGCTTTGCAACGAACGAAGGCTGTAGTTGATAATCTGCAGACCCATAAGAACGTTTTATGATTGTATTGAACGACGGAATTTTTTCCTATCGCTCAAAAATAATGAACGGTTGAGAACCAATTAGTATGCATTTACGTGACATTTATAAGTGGCCGATCAATTAATATTGTGAGCGAGAGACTACTAGGATGACGTATATTTTTCATTTTTGTGTGTTTTATATGAATCGCTTTTCCGAAATCAATTTTGGAACATAATTAGTATTATCTTTGTTAAATATTGCACTCAGATGAAAATCCGATGCATTTACTTAAGATTAAAACGTTTTTAAAAACAATTCCAAAACTGCCTGCTAAAAATGATTTCGCTTTGGTATTTCGAAAAAAAAATTAATAATACGCGCCGCTTTTTCTACAATTAGTTACATATATGAAGATGAAAATGTATTATTTTCAGCGAGTTCTTAAGGAGAGACATGAACCCAGATGGTCGAGGTCGAGGATTTAGAAGCTATGAACATTCCGTCGACCGTAGAAGACCTACACTATGGGACTGGTATCGATGATTCCATGTACGTTGACAAACTTCATGATTTATTCAATCCCAAATTTTCAAACGCGTTTTTCTCAAAACCACGTTTTTCAAATCGGTACCCAAGATTTCTCGAAAACCAATGAACCGATTGCCTTGAGGTTCTTTGTGGTCATTCTATACACCATTATCTAGTACTTGTCATAGGATTTTCTTGTCCGTTACTTAGTTTTTGTTTTATAGGCAAAATAATAACTCATTTTTGGCCCGAAAATCACTATTTATGTTCAAACGTCCGCCATTTTGTGATAAATCGATATTTTCAAAATCGGCTATGACAAGTACTAGATTATAGTATCTAATTGAATAATGTTTTTGGTTTTTTTTTCAGATGATTTTTGAAGAAACGCCAGTGAGTACCGTATACGCAGAATTTTTTACGACGCTCCAAGGATCATACAATATCCTTGTATATTTTTGACATTTTTAAATAAAAAAAATTAAACATTTTTGAATGTATATACTTTTAGATAATTAAAAGCCCAATCCGAAATTTCAAATAGTTTTCCTAGGAAAAATTCACGGAAATGACCTTTTTTTCCGGCTCCTAGGTGATACACCTAGGAGCCGGAAAAAAAGGTCATTTCAAATATAATTTCCCCTTAAAACTCGGGCGTATTAAAACCACTAATCAATTTATGCATTTTAAATGTTTTTAAAATAGTCCTATTCGTTGGATACTTTATTTATATATTAAAATGGGAGGAAAACTTGCCTAGTTCACAAGTTATTGGTCCAGGCACGAGAGGCCAAGGGATATCCGTAAAGTTGTGACTATCCAAATCACGTACTGTCGAGTGTGGCATTCGTTTTTCTGATTCCTGCACATTGTGATCTCTCAAATGACTGTCTTTTGTTACGTGCTCCATTGAAATTTCTAGACCACTACTAGTGACTTCACTTTCGGATGTTCTTTCCTTTTTCTCTGGCGGATGATCCATCTCCTTTTTATCTTGACCAATTGTTTTTAAGAAGGCATCTTTTCTCCGTCGTTTTTTAACATGCGGTCGAGACGGATGTTTTTTCCGGGCTGTATGCCAATTTCGGTGCCCGCGGTAAACGGACTCCATCGATGTTTCATTTTCATACCGATCGTGTAAATCTCTGTGTCTTCGATTTATCGATCTTTTGAAAATCGCTAGATATATGGGAAAAAAATATTTCGCAAATCATTTATGCTTTTGATAAAATTTCGATTATTTCGCGAACTAATTGACTCGCGCATCTACTTGGAATAATCCCCAAATAGAGTCATTTTGAATAAAAACGTCGTATTTAAACAATAGGATTATTATTAAGGGGTCTTCTCACTTTGTGCGCTGAAAAGACTATTTCCTATAAAAAAAAATTCATGATTTTTAAAATTATATACATAGACATTACTATCATAGTCAAACTATATCTATAATATAGTTTATATTATAAATATTGATATAAAACTTGCTACACTTAATAAATACACTTTCGAAATACATTTAAAAATTGTTTTTATGTATTTATGTAACCCAAACAAACTTAAAACGCGTTTTTCTCGAAACAACGTTTGTCGACGGCTTGTTGATAAAATCTTCGAAACTACTGAACCTATCCTTATGAAATTTTAACCACATATTCTTTACAACTTTCTTTACAACTTTACAACTATAGCTATAGTGCATATCAAGGATTTTTTTTCAATTTCGATATTTACTTTTTCTTTTGCAAAAAACGGTGAAAAAACACGTTTTTTTGTCCGCCGAAAATGTCCGCCATTTTGTTATTTTTGCATTGATAAAAAATCGTATGATATGCGCTATAGCCGTTAACACACGGAATCTAAAACCGTTTGATTTTTTTTGTTTCGGATGATCCATTTCCGAGATTTCATCAACAGCACAGACTTACAATTTTTTTAGCACATTTTTTTAACTAACATTTTTGTCTATATATAGTGACTTGAATAAATGAATTATTAAAAAAACATGTATTTCGAAAGTGTGTTTATTATGGGGCTAGTCCACTTTGAAAATTTCAAAAAATCGAAAGCAAGCAAGACTTGAAGAAATCGACGATGATGAGCAATCCGAAGGGATTTTGTACGCTGCAGGAAATGCCGATTGCGTTTAGGTAAGAGTTTTTCATAGTATAAACTTCAAACGCGTTTTTCTCGAAACGACGTTTTCAAAATCTAGCTCCCTCGTATCTCTGAAACTGATAAACCGATTCTCTTGAAATTTGAACCACATATTGTAAACATGATTCGCAACAAGATGACCCTCGATGGTTTTAAAATTTTTATATTTACTTTTTTTTTTGCTGAAAAGTGCGAAAAAACGCGTTTTTAAAAACTTTTTTCGTCTTTCATCTGCCATTTTTTTTATTTTTTGATAAAACTTTATATCCGATGGTCATTTTGTAGCTGGTGTCTTACTGAATCTAATGGACTTTGATTTTTTTGTTTCAGACAAGCCGTTGCCGAGTTGTGATGGAGCTACCTAGCCCACCTATTTTTAAGGCGTTACGTTAAACGTTATACTTAAAAATGAATGAAAATGAATTACTTTTTTTGAAATGTATTTCAAGACTTTTTTTTCAAGCCCAACAGCTTTTATATTCATATCTTTTATAAAATCCTTTAAAAAAATCGCGAAAATAGCCTTTTTTCGTGGCTCCAAAGTGGACTGGCCCCTTAAGTGTAACAACTTTAATATCAATATCTATAATATAAACCTATCAAAATAATTCATGAAAATAGCCTTCTTTAGCGTCTAGAACGAGAAGACGCCTTAAATGGAAGAAGTTATTTAAACAAAAATGTATTGCTACTTATCTTATCATTGCAAGGGCACTGTTTTAAGAAACAGTGAATTTACAGTTTTTTTAAAACGAGAGAAAACTTACACGATTTTAATTTTCCTCGCTCACTTTTAAATTCCAGTCGTCTCGTATTCCCATTCATTTCATGAGCACCCTTCGAAACGTTTTCTTCCAAAACGATTTCTCTCGCATCCAAGCCGTTTTTTGCCAGCTTAAATTTCGATCTGCGTTTCTCTTGTTTGTTCGATGCAATTTCTTTCCGATCGTAGCCCGTATCGTTATTCGAGTACTTTTTTCCGATACGACGATTTTTGATATTTTTTTTCGTCGTTAGCAGAAATGGCTCGCGATTTACGACATTGGTGTCCATTCGATCTCGAACTTTTGCATTTTGCGATATCACTGACACTTCACCAAGGGCAATGATTGGTACGAGATAAATCGCCAAATACCAATAAAACGCTACCATGTTGAAAGTTCAGAAATTAAATAAAACTGAAATTCCACTTTTTTCTGCTGACTTGAAGAATTCGACCGACGGCATCGATGACGCAGTATAATAAACGATCAAATTGCGACTGGGTCGAGCGAGTTTCGTTCCTCATAGAGCCGCACCGGATTTAACGATCACTGCCGTATATATCGAATAAAAGCCGAAGAAATGAATTTCCTCGGTGTTCGATCACCGTCTGCCGGCGCCCATTTTTTAAATTCGGAAACAATGCTCGAAGCTAGCTGTAAGAACGGTCATTCCGGATTGTTGAAACGATCGATCTCATTGAACTTTTGCCGTGGTCCAATAGTGGGTACGATTAAGAGGGAAGATACCTTTAGGCGAGGAAAAAAGTGCCGATTTTCATGGTTTTTTTTAAAGGTAAAATTTGTCCACCATTTTTGGGACTCAGGGTGTATTTTATTACTATTTTTGGCTGTCACATGGTATTTTTTAAAATTGATCAATCCTTAAAATGGGTCGACGTATGGCACGGTCTTCTAACCGGCTGCGGCGGATGTTGGCAGACGGCGTGACACGTGGCGTCGGCGGGATTAATCTGAAAAAATACCAACAAAGATTTTTCTTTCAATAAAACTCATACGCAGAATATGAACCAAGAAGAAGTGATAAATGTTAAAAAAACGATGAAATGGTACGCTGGGAATCAAAAAGATTGAATTTTCCGAAAAAATAGCTGCATTTTGCATTTAAAAAAAACAAAATTAAAAAATTTTCCAAAACATTTAGGGTCATTTTTTATACAATAAGGTTGGAAAGATTTACATCACATTTCATCAGAATCAGTCGATCAATTTGTTGGCTATACGTCACGCCAGTTTTGAAAATGCAGTTTAGAAGACCGTCCTTACCTCCTCAATTTTTTAAGATGAAAAAAAATACCATGTGCCAGCCAAAAGTAGTAATAAAACATACCTCAAGTTTCAAAAAAGGTGAAGAGATCTTTTCTTCAAAGTCACAAAAGTCATGAAAATCAGCATAATTTTGTGTCACTTAAGGGGAGGGTAGGGGTTTGCACTCTTCAAAAATCGATTTTTTTTGTCTTTACTTATAGTTGAACATTTAAAGAATATAATCCCAAAATTTAAAGCCAATCAGAGCAAAATTCTCGAAGTTATTGACTATTTAGTCCCGCTCCTCTAACACTGTAGAGGAGAGGACTTCTCTAAACTTCAAACGCGTTTTTCTCGAAACCACTTTTTCAAAGTCCGTGTTCACTGCCATTTGAAAATACATGACCGATTTATTTCAAACTTGGTACACACTTTCTACATATAAAATACCTCCCCCCAAGGGTTAGTTTGAGATTTTTTTTTACATTGAGTAGGTTTTCCACCCCCACAATGGCGGAATTTTTCGTGAAAAATAGCACTTGTCACTTTACATGACCAGCAAAAGTTTAGAAAAGAAAAAAAAATTATCAAAGACCGTTGGGGGGAGGATTTGATGATACTTTGACTAAATTTTAATGGTACTTGATTTCAAGCAGGATTCTACTTTGAAACCAAGAAAAAAACGCTATTTTCGTGAGTTTTTTCTGAGAATACTATTAAAGATATCGATATGGGGTTTAAACTGTTCAATAAATACACTCTTTAAGTACATAAAAAAAAATTTTAATGTATTTTATTCATTTTTTGTACACGTAAAATATGTTTAAAGCCAACGCCTCGAAAAGCAGGTACCGTTGCCGTGGTCGTGAAATCTTCCCGACGGATGGTCTGAAACAAAAAAATCAAATAGTTTCATGTTCAGTATGTCTTCAGGAACCGACCTAACTAGAATATTTTATATACGTGCAAAATTAACAAAATGGCGGCTAAAATACGAAAAATATTTTTTTCGTATTTTTTTTTTTTTGGTGTTGGCTTTAAACATATTTTACGTGTACAAAAAATGAATAAAATACATTAAAATTTTTTTTTTATGTACTTAAAGAGTGTATTTATTAAACAGTTTAAACCCCATATCGATATCTTTAATAATATTCTCAGAAAAATTCACGAAAATAGCGTTTTTTTCATGGTTTCAAAGTAGAATTCTGCCTTCAGATAATTTCTAGCTAAGATACAGTGAACACCGCAAATCGTGTTTTTCCAAAGGCGTTCTTGGAAAAGCTTTGTCACCGGCTTGTTTGTGGATATTTTCGCGTACAAATTTCACGGAATGTTCTTGAAATGACACTTAAAAATGTACAAAAGGTTTCAATAAATTTACTCTATCCATATAGATGAAAAAAAATGGCAAAAAAGTGTTTTTTTTTTCACGCTAAAACCCTTACCCTTTTTACGCTGAAACCCCTACCCCTTTAATTTTTGTTAAAGGTTTGACAAAAATTTGTCTTACCCCCCCCCCCCCCCAACACGATCTCATAGCTGTATCTAAAAACCTGTTAAAACATTTCCACCAATTCATTAACCAACCATTAGTTGACGATGATGAAAACTGAACAGCACAGTGACGATTGTCAAGAAAAAAAAAATGAAAGCAACGAAGGATCGATTCGACACACCAATTTGACATCGGGCATGTTGAGCACGGGCATTAAAAAAGTGCAATGGAAATGTCGTTCGCCCTACCTGGGCATTATGCGAATGTCAAACTTTCGTAGCGTGACTATCACGCATCACGAGGAATGATGCATTATTGACGTGTGAAACATCGGGCAGCTTTGCAGCCCGGCTTATACACCATGCCCTGTGGTTCTCAAACAACTTTCATTTATATTCGATATCTTTCAATTTACGATTTTTCCAATTTCACGTCTTATGATCGGTTTGTCCCGTTTACCAATGGCGAATCATCTCATCCGCGATTACGAAAAGAAATTTCGATTTTTTACAAAACGATGAGTACCAAATTTAAATGGACGAATAACTCCGGGTTTTAATGATGTTGAACGATCAATTTGTTCAAATTCTGAGCCTGCAGTTATCTAAAAATAGAGTGAACGGGATGATTGGCGAGAAAAATAGAAAATTTATCATCGAGCTGATCCATCTCGTCACGGGTCTGTCGCCAGTCCTCTCATTGAGACATTTATGACAATGGCAGCTGTTTATCAATCATCAAACAAGGCCTTTATTATTATCACAGCACAACGATCTTGAATATTTAAATATTTGAATAAATAAATAAAATAATGAGCTTGCAGTCGATGGCACTCATAGTGTATTCGTGACAATATATATTCCCTCAGTTCCAACCTATACCCTCGCGGGTTTCAACTATTATCCTCCCCAATTGGTCCCTTAAGGAATTCCTTTCCCAAACCCAAATATTTAACAATTCACTGATTTTCGCCTATAGTCAAGTAAAAATACATCCCAGTAAGCTGGTAAAGTTTCAAGCAGTTACCGAACTTTCAACGAAAAATTACGACTTAAAAATCATCCTATTCATACGGTACTTCAAGATAATTCATTTATATCTAATAATTTTACACTCAATAACTGTAGATGCCTGATATAAACTGCTCAACGCGTGTAAAAAATTCTAAAGATTCCGAAACGGCAATAAAAACAGTGAGCCAACGAATGTTTAAAGAAAATATCAGTGATAAAACTTAGAAAAATGTGACTAGCAGAAGAAATTTCGTAGCGTCGACGTTTCGGATAAAATCTAAAAATGTCTAAATTTACTGAATTTACGCGAAATTTTTTATTCCGGTTTATCGTGGGGTATAATAATTGATTGTGATTTTATAGATTTTGTAAAAACTTTAACCAGACATTGTTCATATCATTATCCGATCGATTTGAAAACGTTAAAAAATCGATTTTTCGAAAATTTGAACTGTATATAACCCCTCAACTCGAAGTACCGGTGGAGCCGAATCCCGACCGTCCATCCCCCAGTGTCGGTTTCGTGACAATATATATCCAGAGTACATTCAAAGACGAAAAAATATTTGGGTTTTCCCAAAATACACTGCTGGCCAATAGTTTCCTCCCCCCTCATTAGTATTATAATGTAAATATAGGAAATTTCCCATATAAATTTTTATTCGTTTTTTCAAATCAGGCGGGGGTGGGGGATTTTTGGCTAGCAGTCTAATTATCACGGCATATTTGACCATTGTGGTAAACGATTATTTTAATTTTCTGAACGGAGCGAAAATTCGGTTTCAATCAGATAGAGCACCTTCGATTTGTACAAACCGATTGGCATATTCGTTCGGACCGTTTATTTGTACACGATTGTTCGAGCATTATTCACGTTAGTTACACAACTTCTAGGGAAAGACATTTATATATGTCCAGGTGGAAAACGGAGTTCTAGGTCGTCGTGGAGAATCTCGCCGATCGTTTGATCTTATCGGCAGTTTTGATAGCACGTTTGCTGTGCGTCACGTAAAAGCTTCAACAGAGCCGGTGCATTTATTTTCTTTTTTCCGTTCGGTACCAGTGATTGCAGAGTACGTCCTTAAAAAGCGTCCGTTCGTGATGGGTTTTAATATCCATGAATCCGGTATATAAATGACATCCGATGGTCTCTCGCACCATTCGATAATTTACGTCTGCAAAGAAAAAAGAATCATTCTCATTGTTGGAAATAAATAGACCTAGTTCGATCCTGTCCCTCGTCGACGTAGCTTCGCGTTGCCGTTTCTCCTGATGAAATATTCTCGTTGTCGAATTCGCGAGCGTGGTGGAATTCGTTTCGTTAACAGGAGAATTTTTTTTTTCATAGGAATGAAAGTTATGTTTCATAAGGTAATGGTGGTGGCTTGGGTTCTGGCGATCGCTCGAACTGGACACGGCCAATTGATCCGACCGGTTTCCTCTTATCAAGGCATCATAAAGGGTATTCATGATCATTTCAATAACACGTGCATCATTTTGCTACATGCCACCGAAAATCCCATCCAGACTCAAGGTATTTCAATCTTAATCGGCCCATGGTAAATTTTCATTGTCCAAGTTGGCCGCTTGCATTACAATTATAATAAGGAGGCGTACACAAATTATGTAACGGGAAATTTCCCAATTTTTTACCCCCCCCCCCCCCCCCTCACGTGATGGGACCGTAACGCTTGGCTATAACCCCCCCCCCTTATTCCGTTACGTAACAGATGCTTTGTCGTCAATAATTGCGATTTTTTTTGTAGACATAACTAATTATGAAAGGATCGGGTTTATACTCATTTTATGAAGTATATATTCATCTAGGTTTATACAAATTTTTATGACAAAATCTTGAAAATTAACGGAGATATATGCCTTGATTTGACGACGAAAAAAAAAAGTTCTCTTCATTATCCCATCGATATCTTTATCAAAGGTTATCTGTAAATTAAAAGTCAACGATTTATCGATATCTATACAAATGTAGCTATCGTTATGCGCAGCCCTTTTTTTTGTTTTGGTTTTTTTTTGTTCAAAATGCCGACAGCTTGAACATTTTTTTCTATTTTCAAGGCCCTTTTTCTGTATTCAAGCAGTCTTAAAAAATAGTAATTATCAAATGTTAAAAACGCGGATACGTACAGCCTTAGTCGCTGTGAAGACAAAAATGTTTTTAAAAAAATTGAAAATCGATTGAATAGTTTTTAAGTATTCGCTCGGACAAGGTCGAAAAAACTAGTTTCGAGAAAAACGCGTTCAAAGTTTTCGTTCCGCGTTTCTTATTATAAAGTTACGATTTTTTCTAGAATATTGACACGTACATCGAAGTATCTAGTCGCGGGCGATATGACGGTTCTTGATCTTCATGATAGTTCACAAAATAATATGAGCCTGTACTTTATTGTAAATGATGCCACACCCGTAGGGACTGAGGGCACTAACCGGTCGCGCTACCTGTTCTCACCAAAGTGACTATAACTCGGTAAATATTCGGACTTGTGAATAAAAATGTTGCCAACATATTTTTCAATACATGTACTTTCAAGAATTATAAAGAAAAAATTCCTTCAAATTTTGCTTGGGGGATGTGCGAAAGCTACTGTGCAAGTTCTTGCACAGTGATTTCCCCCCTTAACTGACATTGCGTATAGAAAGTTGCGAGCTGGCCACGGTAAAATTGCACTCGAGGTTTAAATTAAAACTTGGACCTGCAGAAATTTTGCGATTTCTGGCAGTTTTAAAATCGTGACGTAACGCAACCCTTGACGCGCCCCCTACGAATGTAGACCGTAACGCCTCCCCCCCCGACAATTTCGTTACGTAATTTGCGTACGGCCCCTAAGGCGCAAAAGAATCAAGGTGTAAAAAGATCATCATATTTTTGCACTTTTTGTGCATGAGATTGCAAAAATAGAGCCTTCATATTTTCCACAAAAATGTCGAGACTTCGGATTTTTCTGTTCAGTATTCCAGTGCATCGTTACATGTGCTTGATTACGAATAATTGCCCGAAAAATCCTATTGTCAGTTCCCCCCTTGATTTTCTTGAACCACTGTATTTATTATTTGATTTTTTATTTTTGTCTCCCTTGATTTTTTTGATCCACTGAACTTTAAAAGAACAATAAAAAACAGGTTTGAAAGAAGGCATGGCGCTGCTAGAGCTTCAGGTTTATCTCAGCGGACGTCAGTGGATCCGTACGACGTCGATGGAACTTCGTACCTTTGTGAGACGTGTAAGGGACTCATTTGTTCCTTGATTTTGAACATTTTTCGTGTATTAAAGAAAGCGGTTGGATACAACAGGTCGGCTGGAGTTATTTTCACATAAAGAGGCCACTCTTCGTTCTTCTAAATGATTCCGACGGCGTGAAGCGCGACTTCGCCGAGGTAAATACTCCGTTGTGATCTGGGGCAAAATTGTTTGAACTCGTTGAACGTAGAATATCTGAATTATGATACACGTATGAATCATAATAAAAATCTTGCGTAGTAAATCAAATGATGATCTTACGTAATACTTGGAATTATGATGTTGCGTGATAAATCAAATGATGATATTGCGTGACAAATAAAATGATGATCTTACGTAATATATGGAATTATGATGTTGCGCGATAAATCAAATGATGAACATACGTAATAAATGAAATGATGATATTGCGTAACGAATCAAATTATGATCTTACATAATAAATCAAACGATGATTTTATGTAACAAATCAAATAAAAATCTTACGTATAAATCAAATGATAATCTTACGAAATAAATCAAACGATCATCTTACGTACCGTAAAACTACACAACTATGGTCCAGATTTGTCAGGTTTCAAATTTGTGTTTCTTCCACTGAATAATGGATTCATATATTTAATACCTCGCTTTTATATATTTGCCTCGGATTTATATATTTAGTAGTCGCAGCCAATGCGATTTTGCTTGAAGAGGTAACTGGACTATAGATGAGGCCCTGCACTATAATTGTGTAGTTTTACGGTGATGAATCAAATGATGATCTTACGTAATGAATCAAATGAAGGTCTCACGTAATAAATGAATTATGATCCTACGTAACAAATCAAATGATGATCTTAGGTAATAAGTAAAATGATGATCCTACGTAACAAATTAGATGATGATCTCATGTAATAAATCAAGTGATGATCCTACGTAGAAAATCAAATGTCGATAGTACGTAACAAATCAAATGATGATCCTACGTAGAAAATCAAATGTCGATAGTACGTAACAAATCAAATGATGATCCTACGTAGTAAACGGAATGAATCAAAGTATATATGAACAGTGGATGAAACGTGTAAACAGCAGATCGCAACATGGATTGACATGTCATATCCAACTTGGCTCATTTTCTTTCGAGATGAAAGTACCATAAATGAGTTCTTCGAGGACATTTATGTGCCCTTCGACTGCAAACTCATGGTGGTCCAGGGCGACGGTAACGCCTCGGGGGAAATTATAACCGAGATCTATCAGGTCGCTCGCGACAAGGAGATAAGACACGCCAGATTTGGCACTTGGGATCCTGTCAATGGAATGGAAACACCAAGATTGGGATTGTATCAGAGAAGGAACGACCTTTTCGGACAAACCATTCGTGTCGCTTCCATTCAAGTGAGCTTTGATTTTTGGTTGTCTTTTTATTTTTCTAAGCTCGCTGTTCACATCATATCATTGTTCGTTGTCGCAGGATCCGCCTGGATCTTTGATAGTCCGCGATGAAGATGGGACGATGATAGGTCTCGGTGGCTTCTTTGGTGGTATAATGCAACTGCTGCAGGAAAATATGAATTGCACGTAAGTAGACTACCATGGTGAGGGATGTGGTAGAACAATATTTCAACCATGAAAGTTTATTCTCTTTAAACGTAGTATCGGCACAGGTTATTCCCAATTACCCTCTGCCCTTGTACAAATGCGATACAGTTGTGTTTTAAAACAAAGTGGCGGCTGACAACAGTTTAAGGGGTTTGAAAAAGTAAAAGAGCTCGTAAAGCCCCCGAATGCTACGAGGAAACGTAAAAAAAATGGAAAAATGTTAATTCTGGTGCACGTACCGTAGAATAATCATTTCCCCTGTTACAATGGAGGTTGTTTTTATTTATCATCATTGTCGTGACTTTGGTCCTTATTTTTGTTGTCTAATTCCTTTTTTAATTCTGCCTCTTGTTGTTTCTTCTTTTTTTTTATCTGTTCCAACTGGCGCGCTGTCTCTTTTCGAAAATATTCTTCCTGACTCGCTGCTGATCGCTCCTCGAAAATGTCAGTCTTCGTACCGTCGCCTTTCCGTCTGCGTCGTTCCGAATATGGTCTTTTGGCAGGACGTAAAATCCATTGTCGACCAATTCTCCCGATATAACCTTGCGAAATTCCGCGCAACATCCTACAGACACAATTTCATTTCTTGTCGGAAATTTGCTTCTCCTATTTCGCATCCTCGAGTAAAACGCTTCTGTGTGAATTCGTAGCAAATTTCACTGCTTCTGTCGACGATAATTTTTTTGTTATATATAGAAAGTCACTGTGATTCCGGATTCACAATGCGGGAAAATTTCTTCGATATTACATCGCGATGAAAATATTCAAAATTCAAGCAGCGAAAGATCACTGAAATTTCTTTCAAGCCCTCATGTCATAATGTTCGCGAACCAACTGAGCGGGCTGTCAGTGAACAGCGCCGCGTACTGCTTCTGTTTTTTTCTCCACCAAAGAAAATTTTCGTTGGTTGACTGAAATTTTTTTCATGGTTCATTGGCAGTGCAGAAACTGCAGTTTTTATAAAAATGTTCAGCTTGATACGCGAAAATAATTTTATTACTCGAATCATTATATCATTAATTATTTGACATCTGGTAACTGCTTTTGTACTCGAAACTCCGAAAAAAGATTTGTTTTTGACAAATATTTATTTAAAATTCGATTATAAACGCGCTCCAAAAAATCATGCTAGATGTAAAGTATCTGCGGGTATTAAGGCCTGTCGGCTAATAAGGTCTATCGAACGAAAATCGTATTTCGAATCAGCGCTTTCGCTTAAGGCTACACACGCAGGCGCATAACGCACGAAGATGTCGCCACAAGCTGGCGCATGCGCGATAATCCGCTTCCCGCCACCAGTGGTCGTGTTCATTGGGTCTCATCATTTTGATACGAACAAGTGCGCATGCGCATAATGATGCGCAACGCACAACTGCGCAATGAAGCAAGTCATGCGCAAAAAGAATCACTCGTTTCATAGCGCAGTTGCGCGTTGCGCATCATTATGCGCATGCGCACTTGATCGTATCAAAATGATGAGACCCAACGAACACGACCAGTGTTGCACCATACATTGTGAGGGACCGCCGCACGGCGCGAATAATAAAAATCGTCCGGGATCAATCGTAAGTATTTCTTGGAATATTACACTTAGCTATATACATTTGCTGTGCATTTCTCTATTATTTCATGTTTCTATGATATTAAATATTTGAATGAGCTATCGTGGTCTGAATATTTTTCATTTTGATTTTTCTACAGACGTAGTCGACGGGTATTAAGGCCTACCAAATGTCACCATAGGCCGTATTGTCCTCTCTCTTCTTGTAACAAGGTTGGTTGTTTTTTTAATGGGACTTTCGTTACTTTTAAGATGCTACAAATTTAAATAAGGTGTGAATTTGGTTCCTAATTGATGAATCTCCATTTTTAGTGCCCACGAGAAGCTTTTACCGTATTGTTCACGAGTTCACGGCAGTTCGAGTGTGGACGACGATGAAGACAATGTGCCGCTCACTCGGCTCAGAGCAGCATTTCGTCAACTTATGCCCTCACCAGTAAAAGTTACAGAAAAAAAACCTACGGTTAGGCGAAAAGCCATAAATTACAGAGGAACTCCAGTTACGAAAGCTCTGTTCAATAAAAATAATGAAAATAAGAAAACAAATAAAAAGACCTCCACCACCAAAGGCAACCGTGGTTCACAGAAGCCAGCGAGTTGGTACTGTCATGGCTGTGAAGAGGACAGGACAGCTGACATGATACAGTGCACAAAAGGCGGAAAGTGGTGCCATGAGGAATGGATCTGTTTGTCGCTTGAAGATACCGCTGACTTTAAGTGCCCTGATGACTGTTAGATGTGCAAATGTATAGTTTATATGCGTTTCTGAAATGTAATTTGTGCGTTTCTATGATTGTTGACCGGAAATACCAAATGTATAACATCCAGATTAATTATTTAAAGGGTTAGGCCACAATAACGGGTGTAAAATCATGTGCGAATTTAGCAATTTTTTTCGTATGAAAATGTGATTCACTCATAAAATTAATTACACATCTATTTTGTATGAATATCAAGCCGTTAGAAAAAATATATTTTTTTTTTCGATGTACAAAATGGCTGACTACTAATATTTTCTTTGGTTATCGTTTTTTTGGGCGCTCCGCCGCGTGACATTTAGCATCCACAATTTTTGATCGAGAAACAAAACAAAAATTCTCGTCAATTTACATTAGAATACCTAGAGAAGTACGTACGGAATTTTAAAAATATTATTTTATTCAAAAGTTGTAGGTATTTGGATGAATTTTCAGTGAAAAATTTCGTATAAAACTGCTCATAAAATGAAAAGTTTTCGATTAATCAGAAATTCCGTACGTACTTCTTTGCGAAATGCAATTAGGAACATAACTTTTAAATTTGAAGTAAATCGAGTAAAAATTGTTGAAGTTATTTGTCACGCGAATTTGGAAAAAGCTGTTCTGAGAAAAAAGCGTTTAAAGTTTTAGGTACTCTATGACTGTGCCAGAGGTGGGCTTACGTTATACGCTCAAAGTCGGTGAAAGAAATGTTCTTGCTATAAATCGAATAGTAACTTATTCTTATGATGATAAAGCACCGTTTTAGCGAAAAAAAATCGATTTTTTGAAAATTCTACTGTGGCCTTACCCCTTAAGTATGTTAAAGCCGTAGGCCTTAAGCCCTACCATAGTAAAATAAGGCCTATTGGCGAGGTTTTTAAAAACATTTAATTTTGTTTTTGTTTATGGTAGAAGTTGCCATTTTTGTTCATATTTTATAATCCTCGATACAAAAGTTCAATTATTATTAAAAAACCCCTCGATTAATTTAAATATTTTTCATTTTATCGTAAATCTCGCTTAGGTAGGCCTTATTACCCGCAGGTACCTTACTAGATTTCGTTGGGTGGTATTGGACGCCGAATTCCGTGCAAATCAAGGAAAAACTCGCTACATCAAAGTTTGCAGAATTGTTTGTAATTAACGCCAAACTGTATTGTTTTTTCTTTCGATTTAGATTGACGTACTTAGAATCTACGGCGTTTGGCCACTTATTGTCGAATGGCACCTGGACCGGTGCCATAGGTATGTTGACTAGAAACGAGGTTGACGTCGTGGCTGCCGAGCTCATGATGACCATGGATCGTCTCGAGGCAATCGGATTCACGACACCCGTTTATACCACAAAGTATTCCGAGCCCTTCGGATCAAGGGAGAAATAAAAAACATTCAATTTTATTTTGAAATACAATTACATGTTTCTCACTTACTTCCACCTTTTTCGAATTAACTTTCACCCTTCGATAATTATCATTTTTATTGCAAATTACAATGATTACAAAGATTACATTACATTACATTACATTACATTACATTACATTACATTACATTACATTACATTACATTACATTACATTACATTACATTACATTACATTACATTACATTACATTACATTACATTACATTACATTACATTACATTACATTACATTACATTACATTACATTACATTACATTACATTACATTACATTACATTACATTACATTACATTACATTACATTACATTACATTACATTACATTACATTACATTACATTACATTACATTACATTACATTACATTACATTACATTACATTACATTACATTACATTTATTCGAAAAAATTGATATTTTGTCAACAAATTTGGTTTGCACATATTTCTGTATTCATTTTTAAAATATATTTTCACTCATATCAGCGAAAAATTGAGAATATAAATTTTGTGGGTGATGAACAAAATGATTTGCAGATGTCGTACGTACATAAAGAGACCCTCTTCGTCGACGGTGAAGTGGGAGGCCTACATAGCACCTTTCCATTCGGGAATATGGGGTGCCGTAGGTCTTCTAATTGTCGTAACGAGCGCCACGATTTCTCTCGCTAAATCGGTGGCACCGATTATATCGGCTAATATCAAAGACGTTGACCAATCAGCCTCCAACTTTCCTGAAATAGTTCTGGAAGTTTTCGGAGCTTTTTGCAGTCAAGGTAAATACTTGAGGCACTCTTTTAACTGGTAAATCTGAACTTTTGTGAGCGTCATTATTACTGCAACATTCGACAGCATTTGTAAACTCACAGAAAATTGGTTGATATTGAAAGAAAGCTAAAGAAAAATATTTTCCGCAAAATTAAAAAAAAAGTCTGGTCTGCTATTTTCACTCTAGATTCGCCAATATTTAAAAAGTACATTAAAAATGGTCGATATTGGAAGAAAGTAAAAAAAGCAATTTTCGCGAAAAAAATGTATCATTACTGTTATTTTCACTTAAATTTGCCAATACTTAAAAAGCAGATTAAAAATGGTCGATTTTGGAAGAAAGTCAAAGAAAAATAAATGTCTCCACAAATAATTTGGAACTTATTGTTGATGTTATTTTTACGATCAATTTAGCAATTGTCAAATGGTAACTTGAATATGGCTGATATTGAAAAGAAGCTGAATGAAGGAAAACTTTTTTGAAAAATTGTCATGATTCAATGGATTTTATTATACGAATTCATAGCTTCGACAATTTTTCCACTTTACTGCCCCCATGGAAATTTATATACGCAAAAATATACTGAAAATTTATTTTATTAATAATTGTAATACATGTGAAATGTATGCCATATATTGAAAATATATGTGCCAAATTCTAATTTTCGTAACGTTTTTATATATGAGATGTATATGCGTGCATATATGTTGCATATACACTGCATACATTCCACATATATACTGCATAAATGGTACATATATGCCACATATATACAGATATGCGCAGCATATCTGCATATATGTGCTTGTATGTAATAGTGTACTTTAACTGTAAGTTAAGTTTTTTAAAGTTTAAGTTTTAAGTTTTGTTAAGTTTAACTGTATAGTGTTTATACACAGCATACATTTCTTGTCAGGAATATGTATCAAAAATGTATGCGCCATATATGATGCATAAATGGCACATATATGAGTCATATATGACGCATACATTTTTGGTATATTTTTCTGACAAAAAAATAGATTGAAAATATATCGAAAATATATGCGTTGTATATGCCTCATATATGCATCATATATAGTGTTTATACGTAGCATATATTTTTTTGGTCAGAAAAATATATCGAAAATATATGGGTCATATATGCGTCATATATTTGTGGCATATATACTGAATATACACGTATTATTCTATTTTTCGTCACTATATATGCGACCGATATATATATATATGTAGCATTTATTTTCTGCATATGTTTTACATACATAAATTTCCATGGGGGTGACACATTTAGCAATAACATCGATCTTTCATTGCTATTAAAAGCAGCACAGTGGTCAGCAATATTTTTTTCTCCATTCAGCACTGATAAGTCTCAATTCAATTGATCCAATATTGGAATTGCCACGCCTCTAGTGGATTAAATTATGCGAACGATGCTAAGATTTTGACATATTCGGCTAGGAATGGAGCAGTCTTTGTTGGATTCGATCCGGATCATACAATTCGTCATACATCTCACGGGCGTCATTGTCCTAGCAGCTTATTCGGCCGCTCTCATTAGTTCTTTGGCAACGAAAACTTTCGTCATGCCATTTACGACGATGGAGGGCCTTTTGCAGGATGGCACTTACAGGTTTGGAGTCGTCAGTGATTCTGCCGATTACAGTTTTTTTCAGGTGATCTCGAGTACTGTTTTAACATTATTATTTGCATTCAACGAATTTTTTTTTTGCTTAAAACATTCTTTTCCTTGAAAAAGACCTTTCTTTTACAAACCATTTACTTTAAAAAATACCCATTTTAAAAAATTCTTAATTCAGGGAGTGATTAGTTATCGTATTAAATTTGGTTCCACTTTTTAAGATTACAATATTAATATTTTCACGATTCCAAAACGAAATTCTTACTGAACCAAAGATGTTTTTTCCTTTTTGGCACGATGAAATTGGATCTTTCGAGTCGCTTGAATTTGCAAAAGAATTTTGATTATCGTATTATCGTTGCATGTCCAACGCTGCTGGAGCAGAACACAACGGACAAAGTTCTTGAAGTACTGTTCGACGATGTGCTGACCAAAGAGCAGGAATTGCCGAACAATTATTATGACGGATTGAGAAAGGTTTGCAAGGAGGCGAACTACGCTTTCATGACATTGGACGCCGTCGTGTCGCAGCTGCAACCGGAAGTCGATTGCAAGCTCGAACCATTGGACACAATTATGCAATCCTCGTTGGCCATGGCCGTTCAATCCCGGAGCCCTTATCGAGGAATTATCAATAGCAAGTGCGTTCATTGAATAAATGAATATAAGTCATCAAATGCTTTTAAAAATGGACGAGAGAACGTCTGCGTTTTTTTTCAGTTCCGCAAAATGGTACTCTCATCTAAAATCTGATTAAAAAATTATGAGCAATACAAGCTGCAAGCGCCTTTAAGGTAGAACGAGCGTGCTCCATTTATTACTATAGATTTTGGTCAACTTTTAACCAGACACTGTTCTTATCATTATGCATGATTGCATGAAATTTCAGAGCAGTCCTCTGTTTAGATTGGATGATAATGGGCTTTTACATTGTGTTTTCAAATTTTGAAAAAAAAAAAAATCATTGATATTTTTTATGTTTAGATTATGTTTAGATAGCAAACTGGTTAGGGAAAGAGTGATAAAAGTTTGGATTGCCTTTATTATTTAGTTTTGCTAAAAATGTTCAGTACAGACAGAATAATTCCCCGTAAAAAATATTTGTCCCCTATAATAAGAAGACATATGACAACACCGCAGAAAAGAGTTGTTCAATATTTCGAGAAAAAAAAATTATCGTGCTCCTAAAGTTAAAAACTTGTATCATAAAAAAATATATTTGCGTTATGAATATTAAAGTTTTATATTGTTTATGTTGTCTTCATTAACAAATGTAATAACAAAAGTGTTGGTTAATTCATAAATAATTAAAAACTTTGTTCGATTGAAAATTAATTCTAAACAAAAATTTGTTTTGCAGTATTACTTTAATTACGGTGTTGCCATATGTTTTCTTATTATAGGGGACAAATTCTTTTTTACGGAAAATCATTCTGTCTAAATTTTAATGTAGACCCTGCAGTGTTAAGAGTTGCAATTTTAAAACGCATTATCTTCCAATGTCGACTGTTCTCAAATTGCACTCAAACATGCAGAATGATATGAAAAATGTCTGGTTAAAATTTGAACAAAATCTATAGAAATCGAGAGCGCACGTTCGTTCTACCTTAACGGGCATGAAAAGCATAGTTTATGAAAGAATAGAATAGTTATTGAAAGGTCAACATGCCTACGATTCTTTCGGCACACTGAGCCTGATTTTTAACCCTTCGACTGCACACTTTCGCCACGAACCTCTGACTCCACATGGGGTCGATCGGACCCCAGACGATTTTCAGATCGTTGTTCTTCGGTAAATATGCATTTTCTTTTTTTCGTAGAGATGTTTTTTGTACTCATGATCCTTATTTTATTGCCAAACATTTATTTTTTTAAGAAAAACAAAAATTACGTGTCCAAACATGCGTTCACAGTGGGAGATGCGTTGAAAAATACGTACTCGCATGAAAAAGATCATAATTGCTTTTTTCAAAATATAAAAAAATCCTTTGAGGTTTTTGAAGACGAAGGTTTGTAGATACAAAAAAAACAGTGTCGACCGTCTTTCCAAAAAGTATATTTATTAGGAGGTTTGAATTTGAGCATTTTCGGGATAGGGAAAAATAAAAAAGATCGACTCCTTCGGCAGATTAATTGTTGAAAACGTACATTTTCCGTATTTTTTTTTATTTCAATGACTTATTATTATTGACATTTAGCGAAATCGACCCATAAGTACATTCGGAACCTTATTGACATTTAGCGAATTCGGACCCATAAGTACACTCTTGCATAACGGATACTTTCTTTTAGTTTTATGATCGACATTCTAAATATATAATTTATTATAGTAGGGCAAAATAAAAAATCTCTATGAGCATTTTCGACCGTAACACACTTACATTTAATAATAAAACACCAAACTTCACGAAATTTTTTTTTTTCACTTTACCGCACTATTGCATAAACGGGGTCGACTCGACCCCAGGTCCTTTTCCGACAGCTGTCCTTAGTACACGGGCAGAATGTAGGATGGGGGCCGAGTGTCCACCTATAGGGTAGGAGTGGTGGAACATTCGAGCGCCGCACTCCGGCCAAATAGATTACCCCATTTTGCGATACAGTCAGTTGAAAATAAATGGGGTCAAAACGACCCACCGTGCAGCCGAAGGGTTAATAACTGCGGCACGACAAAATTCGGTTTTTTCTACCTTTAACACCTCGTCGTCATGAATTCCAAAAGATCCGGGCTTGTCACGCTGGATCGAATTATTCCGACCGATTTCAAGACTGTAATGGTACATGCTCTTGGTCCGGTTCCAAAAAAGTCTATAACTGTGCATTAAACATTGTGAAACAAGTAAAAAAATCATGATGTAAAAGTAAAATGACACCATGCTCCAAAAATTGTAACGAAGTAAATTCGCCAAAAACGACATCATTTGACCAATTGCATACTAAGTCAATTTAATTTCGTGTGGTAACGAAGGGCTGGCATTAAGGGGCCAGTCCACTTTGGAGCCACGAAAAAGGCTATTTTCGCGATTTTTTGTTGAGGATTCTATAAAGGATATGAATATAAAAGTTGTTGGGCTTGATGAATAAAGTATTGAAATACATTTTAAAAAATTAATTCATTTTTATTCATTTTTAACCCTCAATCCATGAAGGGTTTTTCGGCACACTCAATCCATGAAGGGGGGTCATTTTCGTCTGCGCGCTACCACACCCAGAATTATTGATAACAAATCTGTAAAAATTCATGGTTCATTCTTAGAATGTACATCTGAAGGACGAACAGGAGTTTTCGGATAATGTTATTTTTAATATATTTTTTTAAAACAGATATCAAGCAATGCGCGGAAAAAATACGTTTTTCTAATTTTTGCCCGGACAGATTTGACCCCCCTTCATGGATTGAGGGTTAAGTACAAAAACCATAGTTTAACGTAACGCCTCAAAAATAGGTGGGCTAGGTAGCTCCATCACAACTCGGCAACGGCTTGTCGGAAACAAAAAAATCAAAGTCCATTAGATTCAGTATGACACCAGCTACAAAATGACCCTCGGATATAAAATTTTATCAAAAAATAAAAAATTGGAGATAAAAAACGAAAAAAGTAAAAAAATGCGTTTTTTTTCGCAGTTTTTCGCAAAAAAGAGTAAAAATCAAAATTTTAAAACCATCGAGGGCCATCTTGTTGCGAATCATGTTTACAATATGTGGTTCAAATTTCAAGAGAATCGGTTTATTAGTTTTAGAGATACGATGGAGCTAGATTTTGAAAACGTTTCGAGAAAAACGCGTTTCTAATGAACGTTCAAGTAAAAAAAAAAATACTTAGAGAGCTCGGATTTTCATAAAATTTTGACACAATATTTCTGAATGTATGTACTTTCGAAAATAGTATAAAAAATCGATCTTTTGAAATTTTTAAAGTGGACTCGCCCCTTAACCAACAACATTCTATTCATAATTTCCTGTTAAGGGGTTACGTGGGTTTCGAAGCAAAAAAAGCATATTTTCTTTATTACAAAAATATATAATACATAAGTTATTTTATTCAAAATGTTAAGCACATAAAAAGCAATATTTTAACAATATTAAAAAAAAAAAATTCATCCAACAATTTGGAAAATTCAGCCGGCGGACCTGGTTTCCGGAGACCCTTAAAAAAAAGTGTCCTCGTGGTGGTGAGGATAACTTATGATAGCTTTATCTGTAATAGAAAAATCAAATTTTCTGTTAGCTCGTGATTGAACGAAGAATTTAAAAAAATAGAAATTGGAATTTTCGGCACAGTTGTGTGCCAAATGGTTCAATTTTGGGTACAATTTACACTACGCCTTGTAAAATTAGTTGTAATCGAAAAAAACCCTTCGTTCAATCACTAGTCGATGCTATTTTGAAGAAGTATGCAAAATTTTAATAAGATCGATTCATTAGGTTTTGGGAAATCGTGTCCCCCGACTTCAAAAATAGTGTTTTGAGAAAAATGCGATTACCTGCGTCGCTCCCGGCCGGTCTTTTCCAACGGGGGGAATTCCCAAAGGCTCTCTCTTTTAGACTTCTACTCCGAATGACTTCAAACTTTGGGAGAATATTCTAGACATATTGTACTATTAGATAATAAAATTAAAAATGGATTTTTGGAATTTTCCAAACCCACGTAAACCCTAAAATGAACTGGCGCGAAAATTAAATCATCGCTTCTCCAAAAAAATTAGAGCAACGTTTCATTTCCGCCACACTTTGTTTTCTCAACCTCCTGGAACTCAAATTTCTGGTAATGGAAGACAAATTGTTCGTATTCTGCAGCATACTACTGATTCGCGACAGCGGAATACTTCAGCGCTTATTGAACTCCGAATGGATGCTAACGGCAAACGATGTAAGTAAAACCATGAATCCCAATTTTCGACCAGAGTTCAAATTATACATCGCCAAATGTGTGTTTATTGCAGCGCAACAGCGGCTGGACGATTGTGGAAATCGAAGATGTTTTGCCTCTCGCGATAGTCATCATTTTCGGTGCATTTTTTAGTTTTTTCACTCTCGTCAGCGAGTTTCTGGCGATCAAGAATAAAAAGCTGTCGATTAAAAAGAAACGCTCCAATAAATCGAACGTAATGCCCAAGATACACTTGAGAATGCACAATGGAGTTCCAATTAATTAGTCTAGATCCTAGATACAACATTTTATGTTCGTTGTTCGTACGTTCCTGTTGTTCTTGTATAAATAAATCATTAATGATAATTAGGCACGCGGTGTACTAAAAGATAAAAATATTTCGTTGAGATAATGTTCAGATGATTTTAAGATCAAATGAAGATACTATTAAGATAACATTAAGATAATATTAAGTTAATATTAAGATAATACTAAGATAACACAAAAATAATATCAAGATAATATTAATATAATGTTTGAATTATATTGAGATAATATTAAGATAATAGTAAAAGAACGGACCTAGGGTCATCATTTGATTACAGTTGCTATAGGCGATGTGTAAAAAGTTGCCAACTTTGATATTAAAAATATCTCGAGCTAAAAACACCAAAGCTCTTTGAAATTTTTCAAACCCATAGATATTCCAGTTCGTCTCTCCTTCTATACATTTTAACGAACTCTGCCGAGAGACGCATTCGTGCGGGAACGATCTCAATATTATCAGCTTCAAATTGATTACTCCAAATATTCCTCCCAATTCCTATGAACCCTACATTTTCTCCAACCTTCAAGACGGGATATACATTTACAACGACCAAAACATCGTTTTCTTTTTTTTCTCTTTAAACTATAGAACTATATATGTAGAATGTTTTTCTACAGTTTCAAAGGGAAATTCGAAAATCTTCAAACGTTACGCCCGTCAACGCTGTGCCCCACCGCTCGAATTCGAAGCACGCGTGAACTTCAAACGCGTTTTTCTCAAAACTGCATTATCGAAATAGGCGTGCAGGATTCACCAAAAACTATTAAGCCGATTGAGTTGAAACTTGGTAGAAATATTGATAATATTGGTACCGTCTACTTGACGAGAATTGTTTTTGAAAAATTGGAAAAAAACTACTTTTTTAATCCACATTTTACAGAAATGTTGCGTGAAATGTTGATTTTTTTTGTATATGCGTGCCATTTTATTTTATTATAATTACCGTCACTTAGAAGCTATACATTTTCTAACTGAAAAAATGTTTGAACTTTTTTGCAAATCAAAGT
This sequence comes from Ophion ellenae, assembly GCA_963210295.1. Classification (NCBI taxonomy): domain Eukaryota; kingdom Metazoa; phylum Arthropoda; class Insecta; order Hymenoptera; family Ichneumonidae; genus Ophion; species Ophion ellenae. Next base: position 43,597,418 of record OY723389.1, read on the forward strand.
CTACGGGAAGCTGGACTGCACGCCAATTCGCAACTCCCGCGGCGACCTTGCTGTAACACTCCGTCATTTTGATGATGAATTAATTTTGAAAAATTGTTTTGTATACTTAAATATACTGTTAAAGTATACCTAAAGTTTGATAATAGTATAATAACTATTTCTTAGTTTAAAAAATCTCTCAATTTTGCTAATTTTTTTCCTGTCTAAATGTATATTTCGCCTTAAGGGGTTAGGCCACAGTAACTGGTGTAAAATCATGTGCGAATTTAACAAATTTTTTTCGCATGAAATAGTGATTCACTCATTATTACACATCTATTTAGAATAAATATTAAGCTGTTAGAAAACATATATATATATTTTCGATGTACAAAATGGCCGACTACTAATATTTTCTTTTGTTATCTTTTTTTAAGGCGCTCCACGGCGTGAAATTTAGCATCCACAATTTTTTACCTAGAAAAAAAAAAACGAAAATCCTCGTCAATCTACATTAGAATACCTAGAGAAGTACGTACGGAATTTAAACAATATTGTTATATACAAAGGTTGTAGGTATTTGAACTGAAGAAATGAATTTTCAGTGAAAAATTTCGTTATGACTGCTCATAAACTGCTCATAAATGGAAAGTTTTCGATTAATCAGAAATTCCGCACGTAATTCTCTCCGAAATGCAATTAGGAACATAACTTTTAAATTTGAAGTAAATGGAGTGAAAATTGTTGAAGTTATTTGCCACGCCAATTGGAAAAAGCTGTTTCGAGAAGTTTCGAGTAGTCGGCGATTTTGTGAATCGAAATATATATATATTCTAACAGCTTGATATTCATACTAAATAGATGTGTAATTCATTTTATGAGTGAATAACTTTTTCATACGAAAAATGATTGTTAAATTCGCACATGATTTTATACCCGTTAAGGTGAGATATACACTAGATGGTCGAGGTCGAGGATTTAGAAGCTATGAACATTCCGTCGACCGTAGAAGACCCACACTATGGGCCTGGTATCGATAATTCCATGTAAGTTGATCAATTTCATGATTTATTCATTCCCAAATTTTCAAACGCGTTTTTCTCAGAACCACGTTTTTCAAATCGGTACCCAAAATTTGTCGAAAACCAATGAACCGATTGCCTTGAGGTTTGTGGTTATTCTATACACCATTATCTAGTACTTGTTTTTTTTATAGGCAAAGGTTAGTTTTTGTTTTATAGGCAAAGGTTAGTTTTTGTTTTATAGGCAAAATAATAACTAATTTTTGGCCCAAAAATCACTCTCTATGTTAAAACGTCCGCCATTTTGTCATAAATCGATATTTTCAAAATCGGCTATGCCACGTACTAGATTATAGTATCTAATTTACTAATCTTCCTGGTTTTTCTTTTTAGATGATTTTTGAAGAAACGCCAGTGGGTACCGTATACGCAGATTTTTTTACGACGCTCCAAGGATCATACAATATTCTTGTATATTTTTGATATTTTTAAATAAAGAAAATTAAACATATTTTCGAATGTATATACTTTTAGATCATAGAAACCCCAATCCGAAATTTCAAATAGTTTTCCTTAAAAAAAATCACAAAAATGACCTTTTTTCCGACTCCTAGGTGTATATCTCTCCTTAATGTAAAAATTCTCTCCATTCCCGAACTGCTTGAAAACGCTGCCAGAGATTTCGGAGCATTTCGACGATGATTTCGTTTAATTTACGCGAGTACGATCGGTGCGTGTGTACAAATAAAGTGAGCAGGTATCGTCGAGGACGCGCATTGTATCGTCGACGCTCAGCTCAAACGGTCGTGTTTACGTCTAGTCTATTTTCTCGGACAGTCAAATGATTTACTCGCGTTTCGAGGAATCCAAATCGCTGCGGTCGATTTATCCGCAAGATCGAGCTGTTGATTCGATAATTTATTAAATATTGTTACGGTCTGGGCGCATCTTCGTTGAGCGAAGAGACGCTTAAAAAAAAAGTTATTGATAGATTGTAAACTTGGCGAAAAAATATTTAAATAATGTCTCGGGATATTCGTTCCGCGTCGAACGAATCGTCGCTGACGTATTCAGCCGTGAAAACCACCGTCAAAAAAACAACCCGTTTTGCGGAATGTATCGCGACGACGTCGACGACGAAACAGCAAAATTTTGTAAATGTTGGAAAGGAAAATCGTGTTGCGAAAGAGCCGGAGGCTGGAGGCAGCATTGTCAAACAACTAAAAGTTTATTACGAGGAATGTTCGATCAGTTCTACGAATCGAGTAATCGTCAATGGCACGCAAAATGCGACGTCAACGGGTGCCATTAAAAAGCTCAAAGTTTCGAATAATTCAACGGAAGTTGAGAAGGTCAAAAAAGTGGTGGCGAAAAAACGTCCGGGCATTCACGATGACGAGGCCTTCGGGAAGTCACGGTTCAAAATATACACCGACGATGCTACGAAGTTCCTTCGTCAAGCGTCGGTAGCCGAAAAAGACAAAAAAAAATCGGCTGGGAAATTGGAAATTGACGGGACGAATGAATTTGAGCCTCGTCCTCGTTTGCCGGTCGTTGATGTGAGATTCGAAAAAATCCAGTTTCCGGTGCGCAACGAAAACTTTCAGTCACGTGTAACACCGGCCGACGTCCTTCCGGTACCATCAATGACCAAAAAGGTAATTCGTTCAATTATAAATTTGGCACTTGAAAGTTTGAAACGCAAAGATAAAGTTTCCACGTAAAGAACTCCGATAGTTTTTTTTTTTTTTTGAATTGAGGCCTTAGGCCACTGTCATGGGTATAAAATCATGTGCGAATTTAACAATTTTTTTCGTATGCAAAAGTGGTTCACTCATAAAATTAATTACACATCTATTTAGTATGAATATCAAGCTGTTAGAATATATATATATATATATATATATATATATATATATATATATATATATATATATATATATATATATATATATATATATATATATATATATATATATCAAAAGTTGTAAGTATTTGAACTTAAGAAATGAATTTTCCGTGAAAAATTTCGTTACAACTGCTCATAAACTGCTCATAAAATGAAAAGTTTTCGATTAATCAGAAATGCCGTACGTACTTCTCTGCGAAATGCAATTAGGAACATAAATTTCAAATTTGAAGTAAATCGAGTGAAAATTGTTGAAGTTATTTGTCACGCCAATTGGAAAACAGCTGCATCGCAAAGTCTTGAGTAGTGGGCCATTTCGTACATCGAAAAAAAAAAAAAATTTCTAACAGCTTGATATTTATACTAAATAGATCTGTAATTGATTTTATGAGTGAATAACTTTTACATACGAAAAAAATTGTTAGATTCGCACACGATTTTATACTCGTCACTGTGGCCTAAGGCCTTAAGGGGTGAGATGCAGTCAGAGGCGTGGAAAAACGAGCATTTTCAATAATTTTTTTCAATAGTAATCAAGTTTGTTTTACAAAAGTGGTTACACAGACTTTTTATGTCATATTTCGACTTGACTTGTACAAATTTTCAAAGAAAAATATTGATTGTTTATAAAAATATCGCCATCTTTGTCGCACCCCCTTCAGCATGTAGTGCTTTGCGGTGACCATCATAAAATTTTACTGGATCGTCTGAAATAAAAAAAAAACCACAAAAAATCATTAGTTTAATAATAAACCTAGTGCTTAATCGAAGCTTTTTTTCAGAAATTAACAAAATGGCGGCTTCCGACAGATAACTTTCGATTTTCGACCAAAAAAATCGTTTATTGTTAAAAAAAATATAAATTTTCAACAAAAATGAAAATCCTTCGATTAAGGACTAGTCTTTAATGCTATCAATGAGCTCACCAAATTTCATCAAGATCCATCGTGTGATTTTCGAATTAGTGGTCACCGTCAAGTGGTCACCGACTTGAAAAACATAGTTTCGGGAAAAACGCGTTTAAAGTTTTTCGGGATGAATTATTTTTAAAAAAATATTTTGGGCAATTTTAAAATGAAAGTATTCTTTATCAAATTTTGCTAAAGTTCATAGTTTTTAAGTAATACATTTTTGAAAATTTCTGAAACAGTTTTCCAATTTTCCACTTGATTTATGTATAGAAATACTAATTAAAAAATTACTTACATCGAATCATCAATTCCTGGCTCATACAATAGGGCTTCTGTCGATGTGGAAGCTTCCAAAATATCAATTTGTTGTTGTCTTCGAAGCATTCTGCCTTCCCGGGTATTATCGTTTGCGCGTTTGTCAGCCTCGTCTATACGTTGAGAATAGACCTGGCCCCTTCACTAATTGTGAGATATCCCGGAAACTATTCATCGGATTGACTTGAAGTTTTCAGGGAATATTTTCGAAACATCATATTTCAAGAAAATGTAAAAATCGATTTTTTGAAAATTCTGACTGCATCTCACCCCTTAATAGCGTAGACTAGAAGTGTTGAAACACCGGAAAAGATAAATCCTTACTCCATCTTTTTATTATTAGTACCTAAACAGGGCCATTTTGTACAAATGCGTATTTCGAATCTAAAAAATGTGCGTGAAAGTGCGAAAAAATCGAACGCTTTCTTTGATCCTATCCAAGTAACGTTCGCAATAATATAATGGCGTAATAATTCATTTTCATATTTTTTAACCCTCCGTGGTCACACTTCGGTAGAATACCATAGCAGTCACACTGGGTAAAATTCACCCGGCCAAGTTCCAAATTGTTGCTGTCTGAAAACTATCAGTCCGATCGGGATTGAAAAAATACTAGAAAATACTTCAAACATTCTAGAACATGTGTAAAAAGTCGTTATGTCAAAATTCAAATGAGAACATGTTTAAAAAAAAACGTGAATAGGGCAATTTGTCAAAAAATACATCTTTTCGCTAAAAAAATCATAACTTTCTGGATTTTCGATATTTTTAAGTAAAATTGGATACGGATACTCGTCAGACATAGTCCTTCTAGGGAAAAAATAGAGGCACAGTGGCATTTTAAACCCTCGCCTCCTGGAAGGCCGACCTTTAATTGAAACGAGGACTCATAGATATTTAGACCCAACGTTAGGTGTGATAATTAGGTGTGATATTAAGACCCAAAGAACGCTTATAGTTTTTTTTTAATTTATGGCGCAGACTAGAATTATTGAAACACAGGAAAAAATCAATCATCACTCCATTCTTCTATTATTGGCACCCCAAGGGGCCAATAATAGAATAGGCCAATTTTGTACCAATGCGTATTTCGAGGCGAAAAAATGTGTGTAAAAATCCAAACAAAATCTCATGCTTTCTTCGATCCTGTGTAAGAAAAGTTCGAACTAATAAAATGGCGGAGTGTTTTTTTTCCATATTTTTTAAAATCCGAATAAAAGCGTTAGTTTTATGAAGGCAAAATTGGCTTTGATTTTAATTTTTTATTCAAACGTGCAGTTAAAAAGGACGTTATATTTTAAAAAATAATGTTAGGATACTGAGCAACCTGTTTTTACAATTTTCAATTTGCGTTTTGTAAAAATCCTATCTTTCTCGATATATTTGATTATAATCGATATGTTTGAGCATCAATTCTTAACTCTCAGTGTGTTAATTCTTAAATCACAATGTATTCGGGTTTACGATTCAGTTGAGCTACTTATAACACTTCAAATAATTTACGTAACAATGTTTTATCGTTTATTGTCCCAATGGTAAAAAAAATCTCAGGTCAAAGTTGCGTATCGCAATAGTTTATCCAAATCCGAGAGAGCGGAGAGCACAACTGCAATCGTTGCTCGCGATTCCACGTACGAATTGCCTTACGACGATTTTTTCATCAAGTACGAGCTGGAAAAGGAAATTTCGCTTTCAAAGCTTTCGAGGAATCTTCGCCGACAAAATATTACGGTCGGGCAGAGAATGATAATACTGAAATTTCTCACTCGATTACAGGTGAGTCTTATTTATTTGTTTTTTTTTCCAACGATGGTGGGGAATAATTTAAAGAAAAGTTGACGTTTCCGGCTCTAGAAAAGTTTGATTCTATCAGAATTTTAGTATTTCGTCGTGCGACGAAGCGAGAAGAAAAAAACGTTCTCAGTCATCGGGAGAAAAATGATTTTTAATTATTGTAATGTTACAAAATCGTTTCCACCCCTTGAGGGTTGTTGTCACCATATCGAGGTGTGAAAAAAAATTAAAATGGGTATGGAGATCCACTTTCAATCATAGCCTACTTTTGATTATTAACAGTCTTATCATTTTGTTTCTTGCTTGCAGAGTCACTTATTTCTACCCTCGTTCTTCCTTTATCAAACGGTAAAATTATTCGATGCCGTTCTCGATGCAAAAGTCGTGGAAGTCAAGGACATGCAATTGATCGCTCTTGCCGCTATGTGGATCGCACTTAAACGAGAACACATCGCGTACAACGTTCCAACGGTGAGTAAAAAAAAACTCATATTTGTTGAACTTTGAGAGCACTTGATCCAAGTAATTTACAGTAACTATCGCCGGCTATATCTCATTCAAGAGCATACCGAATTTTAATGCGAATTTCTAACGGACGTTCCAAAAATAATCGTCCAGCTTTTAGTAGAAACTTCATTTTGTCTTATTTTTGGCTTTGATTGAATTATTTTTATTGATAAATTTTTATCAAATGAATATTTAATTATACCACTTAATTTTGGATGAAGATTACAAATTTGACACGAGTATAGGGTGTCCCTCTTATCCATGCCACCCGAAGTCGGTCGAGGTCATTCAAGGTCAGTGTCGATGATACAAATCTAAATATCTCGGATCGTTACCAAATATTTGGCAGTGATCCGAGATATTTAGATTTGTATTTCATTCTAATAGGGGATCTTGAATGACCTTGAACGACTTTGACCCCCTAATGTTTTTTTTATGCGGCTTGAGGCGTTCCACAAGATGGTTGAAAAAAATGTACCATTCTATTTTAAAAAGTGGTAGTGACCTTCACTGTGCGTCAGCGCCTCCACCGAAATAAAAAAAATGGGTCGCATTTGATGGCCCCCTTCACACCGTACAACTTTTGTCTGGAACATTTTTTTGTGACGTCGATAATTACCGATTTATTTCGGGTGGCAGAGATAAGAGGGACACCCTGTATACTAATAGCAGGGATAGTACGATATCCCGGGCGCCAAGTTTTGACCGCTGATTCTTGATATTTGAACCAAAATAATGAGAATTTGACGAAAAAACATATGCCGTTTCGGCTTTCTTAAATAATTATGAGCGCTTTTACCCAGGTAGGAATTGACGATGAAAAAAGGGCTCGCCAAGCTCTGAAACAAGGCTCACATTTTTTAATTCAGGCTGAGCACCAGCCTGATTTCAGGCCTAACTGAATCCCTGAATGATAACGCGGTTTCAGGCTGTTGCACACAGGCTTGACCAAAGGCTGGTAGAAAAGCCTGTACTAAGCCTGAAACGACGAAACAACAAGGTTTAAAACGAGCCTTAATGAAGCCTTCACGAGCATTTATGACCAAGCTTATCCCAAACTCTTCTCGAGGCTATATGAGGCCTGTTTTTAGTTTTCTATATTCTACATTGGAGTAAATTTAATAAATTTGTAAAGAATTCATTTTATTTATTATATATATTTATTATTCATTATATTATTTCTTATAAAATATACATAAAATATTTTAAACCCAATACTTTATTTTATTTATTGTTTATGGGACACGTAATACACAGAGTGTACGCAAACCCCAGAGAGTGAGTATATACGAAATGTGTATGTGACGAGAAAAAAACTTTTTTGTGTACCTCATAAATATCGATAAGAGAATATGTTTAAATGTTCTGAGCTGCTCCTTCGCTTTCGTTTTTCGTGCCTTCGCACCCGACAAATTTATTGCTAATTTTTTTTTTTCATACAAGTACAGAAAAAATATTATTTAAAATTTATTTTATTTTATCACAACCTGAAACAAGCCTGCATCCAGCCTTAATTTTTTAGCCTTAAAATTCACTGGCTGAATAAAGCTTGAAATAACCCTGAGTTTAGGCTAAGCAGCCAGTCTTGGTTCCAGGCTGCTCCAAACGATGCAATGAAACCTGGCCCAGGTCTGTCTCACTCAGGCTCGATGAAGCAAGGCTCACACAAGTTTGTTTCCATCGTCAGCCTTTTGATTCCCTACCTGGGTAACGGTAATTGGAAATACGCCAAAATTCAACGATTGTTGTTGGCTCATGGGTACAATATGTTTATTTTATCACAAATAAGTATTTCTTTGTTTGGGTTTGCTTGGTGGTACCATATAAATACCACTGAACGTAGTAGTTATGTGATTTTCAACATAAATTCCGAGATTATAATGCTTTGTTTGCTAGGGTTTGAGTTTGTTTGGGTTTGTTTAGTGGTATCATATAAATACCACTAAACGTAGTATTTATATGATTTTATAACATAAATCCGAAGATTACAATGCTTTATTTATTTGTATTCTTTTTTATTTATAACAATGACGATTGGTCCACATAATTACTACACCGAATTACTGAACGATATATTTTACATAAACTTGGAGTTTCTTTATTATGAGCCGATAACCCTAAATTCACCGTCAAATCTTGGCCCCCCGGATATGGTACCCTTGTCTTAACAGCTATTGGAATTAACGTTCCCCGTGCCGAAATTTATTGGAGAGTCCCCAGATCCTACCACATCGCTATAGGGATTTGACAGGGACGCCACACGAAGGGAGTCCACATCGGAATCCGAGTGGATTCCGCGTGATTTCCTGATTGACGTCGTTTGAGATGTTTTTGTTTAAAATTCGCAATCGGATTTTGTTGGGTCTCCAAAAAAATATAATTTCGTGATCCCGTGCACAAATTTGGTGGAGAGTCCCTAGATGCACCCACATTTCTATGGGGATTTATTAGGGTCACCGCACCTAGGGAGTCCTTATTAGGATCCAATTGGATCACCAAAACTCGGCGTGTTGAAACATAATCTGCAAAGTGCAGTAAAATAAATAACGAACAATAATTACAGTGGACTTTCAGTGATGTGATTCGAGTCGATTTTTAAGATATACTTTTTTCACCGATTTATGCTTTTATACTGATACTGTGTTCCACACATAACCTCCATATTTGTACTTTATACTAAAATAAAAATATTCGCACTTTTCCAATAAATAAAACGTTTCATTAAGGGGAGATATACACCTAGAAGCCGGAAAAAGGTCATTTTTGTGCATTTTTTCAAGGAAAACTATTTGAAATTTCGGATTGGGGTTTTAATGATCTAAAAGTATATACGTTCAAAAATATGTTTAATTTTCTTTTTTTAAAAATATAAAAAATATACAAGAATATTGTATGATCCTTGGAGCGTCGTAAAAAAATCTGCGTATACGGTACCCACTGGCGTTTCTTCAAAAATCATCTGAAAAAAAAAACCAAAAAGATTATTAAATTAGATACTATAGTCTAGTACTTGTCATAGCCGATTTTGAAAATATTGATTTATGACAAAATGGCGGACGTTTGAACATAAATAGTGATTTTTGGGCAAAAAATTAGTTATTATTTTGCCTATAAAACAAAAACTAAGTGACGGTAAAAAAATCCTATGACAAGTACTAGATAATGGTGTATCGAATAACCACAAAAAACCGCAAGGCAATCGGTTCATTGGTTTTCGAGAAATTTTGGGTACCGATTTGAAAAACGCGGTTTTGAGAAAAACGCGTTTGAAAATTTGGGAATGAATAAATCATGAAATTTGTCAACTTACATGGAATCATTGATACCAGGCCCATAGTGTAGGTCTTCTACGCCCGACGGAATGTTCATAGCTTCTAAATCCTCGACCTCGACCATTTAGGTGTATACCCGTGTGGAAAATAGTCCGGGAAACCCGAAGAATATACAGGTCCCGTTACGGCTTCGAAGTGGAATCCCTGACAGGGATTTCCAGAATACTGCCACAAACGGTCCTAGAAAGGTACTCATTAGTTTCCATGATACAAAATAACAGGGGTACGATGGATGCACCAATGAAGGCCCCGACCAGGTGCTGTCAGGGCACTGGCTAATTTTTACAATGAGTTTAATCGGGTCTTGACTAGGCAGACTAATGTGGGCCCAGTGTGGTTCAGTCACAATTTCCATCATAAAATAAATTACGGTTTCATTTGGTTCACCAGTAAAAAGCCTGGTCAGATATAGTCAGGGATCATCACAAAGATCAATTAAAGTTATAATATTAATAAGCGACAAAAATTAATAGTAATTTATCAGTGTTTTATAACTGCCTCATGCAAATATCTCACTTACTTAACAATTCGCTTATCATTTTCAATGAATTTGAAAGAAAAGAAGAAAACGTTACAACTTAAAAATATATACATTTTTATTTAAGTAATCACTTATACATGAAGCAATGTCAGGGCATAAGTATTGAGTTTTCCGTTTGGTTCTAGGGACAATAGCAATGTTACCAATTTTCTCTTGATGCTGGCCAATGTGTAAACTGCATCGTTTAAAGTTTGTTCTGGGATTCTCCATGCTCCAATACTGGATGATTTACGTGGATAATTGTACATGTCAACTTTTTTTTTCGTAATTTTCCCCTCGATGTAGAGAGATTCTTGGGATTCATTTTCGCCATAAAATTTTTTTTATCTCCATTATACAACCATCGCTCAAAAGTACAACATTGTTCGGCGTACATATTGTGATGAAAAAAGAGGAATTAAATATCATTGATTTTACAAATATTGTCCCGTCTTTGAGAGTACGGCTAATGATTTTAAATTGAATGGGGATCTCTGTTGGATTAGATGGAATGAGATTTCTTTCATGCTGTTGGAGACAATATTGCTCTAATGGATGATTGAGTGTTCTTATTGCATTTTTCATCCTCCCCAAAGATTGGTCTTAAAAAGTATTTTTAGCCATTGAAGTATTCTGAATCGTTATCTACATGATTAACATATAACGTTTTATATTGTTCACATTATCCTTAAAATGTCAGCATATTGTTTTCTATTATAAGAATGTTTGTAAACTTGCTGGCATATATATAAATAAATAAATAAATAAATATATATTTATAAATCTTCTCGGAAAATATGCATCTTCTTTATTACAGGGAAATACAGGGGAATCATAGGGATCTGACGGGGTGAACGTGGGGACTTAACAGGGCTAATTGCAGGGGTATAGTAGGGACGAAATTGGATAATTCAGGCGCAATCAGGGAATCTAGTATGGCCCCGAATAGATGTCCACTAAAGGGCCCGATTTCAAAAGCGGGACAATCCTATAAAGGTACCAGTCGGAATCCAAACCAGGCCCTCGATAAAATTGGGGACAATTAGTTGGGTCCTTTAGACATCCCGGAAAATATTTCCACACGGGTATCTCCCCTCAAGGCGGGATATACATTTAGACAAGAAAAAATAAGCAATATTGCGGGATTTTTTAAACTAATTTTATTACAATCCAATATACGAGCTTAGCGTTTTAGATTAGGGACCCAATGCGATCACCCATTGGATCCCTGTCAGGAAGTAGGGACGACTATGGGAATCCAATTGGATCCCTACTGTGTTAATTTCAATTCTAAGTGTTATACTGTTAATTTTTGCCATAACATTTATAATTCCATTAATTAACAACTTGTGACTCAATTGACAATGATTTAAAAAATTGATTCATAAAAAACTGGCATTATCGAATATAGGCAAAACATTGTTGATTTTTATACGAATATATCGCTCAAAATATCGTCCATAATTCGATTTGTGTCTGCATTGTCCAATCGTTTTTATATTACTGACATTCGAAGCTTCCGAGGATTAATAATTATTGGCAGCTTCGCTGAATGATTTTAGGCGGAGAAGATGATATCCTTCGCCAGGGATCTCTACGAAGGAAAAGTGGACTTGTTGCTAAAGTGCGAAATCGACGTACTCCGGACGTTGAATTTTCAGATCGCATTTCCCGATCCATTCTCCATCATGTGTTACGATATAACGAAGTGCCTTCGTGCGCAATTCATGAATTCGCAGCAAATTCATCGAGCTTATTGTTGCGGATGCTATATGGTAACGAAACATTCACGGAGGGCTGACAATGTCACATTTGACCTGAAGATTCTTTAGCATAAAAAAACAACATGCTTGAGCATTCTGGAACGTAAGAAAACAACATTTTCAGATCGATCTTTCGTTGTTTGATGAGGAAATTACGAAAATTTCGGTCGTCCTTTTAGCGGCGGCAGCTGCGGAAGCTGCATTGTATTTTACTATGGAAGAAGTCGACGAGAACGTCGAACCCTCGTGGTACTTGTGGAGAACCCATCATACGGGAAAAAGGTAAAAAGGAATTTTTTTTTTTTTGGTAATTGGGTGCAGGTTTTTAACTTTTTTTTTATAGTAAAGGGTATATATTTTCAAGTATCTTTGACAATCTTTTTATTGGGAAATATTTATAAACGACGGAGATGCAGTAAATTGTACAGATCGCTGTGCAAAAAAGGTCCTTCGCGGTGGCCACTCCTGCTTGGAAAAAAATCATCTGAAATTACAAAACCAAATGAATTTAGTTTTTCCACCCTATTATCTAGTCTTTAATCGAAGGATTTAATAAAATAACGATTTTTGAAAAAATGGTCGTCGATCGAAAGTGATCGTCGAATATCGGTAAAAAAAACACTCCATTTTCCTTGGTTAAAAAAAGTATGCATTGAAAAAAAAATCCTTCGATCAAGGACTGCCTTTTTGATGTACAGAAAAAGTAATTCCGAGATTTTGATGTAAAGAAAAAGTAATTCCGAGAAAAACGCGTTTAAAGTTTTACGTCAGGTATATACGTAGATAAAATGTAATTTATGACCTCCAAATGGAATCATCGATGCCCGGAGCATACAGCAAACGTTCTGCAGAGTTAGCAGCCTCCGAAATTCCAATCTTTTGAGTTTGTTGTTTTTATCAAAGCAGCAAAACGGCAAACTGATGAAATTTATTAAGGCCTTAGGCCACAGTAACGAGTATAAAATCATGTACGAGTTTAACAATTTTTTTTCGTATGAAAAAGTGATTCACTCATAAAATTAATTATACATCTATTTAGAATGAATATCAAGCGGTTAGATTTTTTTTTCGATTCACGAAATGGCCGACTACTAATATTTTCTTTTGTTATCTTTTTTTTAGGCGCTCCGCAGCGTGACATTTAGCATCCACAATTTTTTACCTAGAACAAAAAATAAAAATTCTCTTCAATTTACATTAGAATACCTAGAGACGTACGTACGGAAATTAAAAAATATTGTTTTATTAAAAACTTGTAGGTATTTGAACTTAAAAAATGAATTTTCAGTGAAAAATTTCGTTATAACTGCTCATAAAATGAAAAGTTTTTGATTAATCAGAAATTCCGTATGTACTTCTCTGCGAAATGCAATTAGGAACATAATTTTTAAATTTGAAATAAATTGAGTGAAAATTGTTGAAGTTATTCGTCACGCCAATTGGAAAAAAGCTGTTTCGAGAACTTTCGAGTAGTCGGGCATTTTGTACATCAAAAAAAAAATTCCTAACAGCTTGATATTCATACTAAATAGATGTGGAATTAATTTTATGAGTGAATCACTTTTTCGTACGGAAAAAATTGTTAAATTCCTAAGGTCTTAAGATTTATAGTGAGTGAAAAGAATTGCAATGTCTAAATGTTGGTGAAGGCTCCAGGAGCTTTACCGTTCTTAACTGAAGATGTTTGACATCAAAGTTAGAAACTTTCCACATATTGCCTATAGCAACTACATTAAAAGTTTCTAATATTACGAGAAAACGGGTCCATATAATTGTATTGAAAAACCATCATACAGCGGAGGATCACCACGCTGGTGGGTTGAATTATTTATCATTTTTCTTCCCCAAAATACAATCGGAAAATTATATTGAAAAAATAGTTAAAAATATATTTGGGACAAGTTTTTATTTTTAGCGAAAAAAGTTAGCAATATATTTAATAAAAATTCACATCCGAGATGGTACCAATTTGTTGATTAATCAATTTTTAATTACACACAATGTTTGTAATTAAAATAGTATTTTTAATTACGTAGTAATGTGTTCGTAATTACGAGTGCAGAGAAAAGTAAATCGATCGACCCTGTACTGATATTATTTTTCACTCCATTCTTAGCTATTCGGATGGAGAGATCGGCAGTGTGAGAACAATGTTGATAAGAAAAGTCTTCGAATCCCAGAAGCGTCACAGCCCCGTGGAAATCGTGTTCAAGAAATATCTCCGCTCGAGGTACGGAAGAATCTCGCATTTCCTCGGGAACAAAGTGAAGTTGTACCTCCACGAGGAATAGCAATTGCGCATGTGGCTTGTGTACTATATTTTAAAAATTCTGCGAGTAAATGGGCATATGTATATTGCACTTACGCCCATTTTCCACGCAGAGAGGAATTTTTTAAAATTCGAAACAATGTATCTAGATATTTTTTACTCCGCGGCATGTTTTCGATTTTTCTATTTTATATTCGTTATTAATCGTCAGTTTTTAAACTTTAACAATAAAATCCATGTTTTATACATCTCTATATTATTATTCAAACCCTGATATTATTTATGGACGCACGTGCAAATATTCCCCAACAATTCGAAGATTCATTCCTTTAGAAGGAAAAACTTTTCTGGAAGAAATAAAATTAATTAAGGCGGGAGCCTGAATCAGAAGATCCAAAAAAGCGTTTTTTTGGGAATTTTTTTGGAAGGGAAAAGAACAAGCGAGTCCAGTAAACATTGAGGTAGCTTTTCATGTATATTTGAAATGTAAAAAAAAACTTTCAACATGAAACAATAAACGACTGCAGATTTATCAGCCTACTGCAGTCCCCAATCGGCGGGAAATATGCAGCTCGAAATTCTCGACTGAACCAATAAAATAAAACCAATAAATTAAACCAATAAAATTTTCAATTGCCATGTATTTTTCTTCTGGGTGTATTAAGAAAAAGTTGAAAAAATCGTGAAATTACAACTTTTCTCAGCTTGAAAAAAATAATGTTAAAAAAACACTTTAACGTGCTATAAAAATGATCTAAAAAGACTTTTTCAACGACTTTTTTAATTCACCTGGAAAAGATTTTCATACCGAAAAAAATAAACTTTGGTTTGATTCAATAGATCGTTCAGTTTTTTTGCTATCACGCCCGCGAATTTGGAAAAATTGTGAAAATAAAAACTAGAGAAAACGCGCTTCAAAGTTTCCAATAGAAGGAAATATCAATATCAAATATCAATCGCTTCTCTGCTTTTGGCCTTGTATCTTCGAAAATATTTACAATTGGCCTCCGTAACTATGTGAATATATTCTTGGATAGTTGATTCAGCGATTTAAGCAATAAAAAAACGCATTTTCGGACCGTCTAATTGAGGCTCCTGCCTTAAGGAATTTTCATGCAACGTCATGGGGTAACAAACAAGAATGCTCTAAGATCGAACAGTAATTTATTTTCGACGTGAAATTAGCGAGGCAGGAAGACACATTTTTTATTTTCCACGCATCAAAAGTATCAAAGCTCGATAATATAATGTTTACTGCTTGACAAGCTTAAGAACTAGTCATATCGATGTAGTTCTTCGACATGAAAATTTCACGAGCGAAAAAACTTATACACCGGTGTATTCCATCTGCGTTGTTGCCCAGTTGGCCCAGTGGTCCCACTCGGAGTTTACGGACGTCAGACCCTTAGCGTCGTCCTTAAAATAATGACGATAACGATGAAAAAATACCGACAATAATAATAATATTAATAGTCATAGTAGCAACGGTAACAATACAAAAATAATTTCCAATAATATTAATAATAATAATAATCATATTTATTATTTATTATTATTATATTTATTATTTATTATTGTTAATAATAATCATTAATTATTATAATTCTTATAAATTAATATTACTAATATTAATATTATAAATATTATTAATAATTATTATAATAATCATTAATAATAATTATAATAACGAGGGAAATAGTTATCAATCAAATAAATTAAATAATCGCAATAAAAGTGAAAACGAGGGTAAAAAAACATAAAAATTGATCGTGCAATTGCACAATGGATATACCGACCTTGAACAATACGTTTCGCTGTCCACCCCAATTGCCAAAGAGTTGCAAGAGGTCGGGCCTCTTCGCGTAGAGCGTGCTCGCGGCCAATACACCGTGGGTCAATTCGTCAAAGGCGCTGGGATTTTTCGTAGCCGAAGTGACGATTACTCGGGGTGGTTCGAGGCCAAGATTGCATTCGGCCCATTCGTCAACCGCGTTGGTCGTTCCATCGGGACAGAGGAGCAAAAAGTCCGAAGTCTTTATCGCACCATCGCTCGCGTCAGCTTTTCGTGAGATTTTGATTAGTCAGATTATGCAGTGGCGGTAAAAAAAATTGAGCTTTTATTGCACTCATTGAACGTGTTCACTAGGGTGGCCCAAATATGAGCTCTATTTTTTTACCTTTTTCTCACCATCCAATTATCTTCTTTAGAGAAAAACAACAATTGTCGCGAAATTTGCGAGCAGTCGAAAAATATTTGGAGGTCGCTCAAGCCTTCCAAAAATACAAATTTTCATTGAAAAATCGATTATTTTTCGTTCACTTCTCACCCATGAATTTTGGGCTTTATAATTTTAAAATTAACCTCGCGAAAGCTCTGGCCGGTCGATGAATATTTGGTCGCTCAAGAGCTTCGAAATTTCCAATTTTCGCCGACTTTTTACAAATTCATCTCACTCATAAATTTGACGCTCTGAAAAGTTTTCAAAACAGTTAATCGTTTTACTTTGGAATCAGATTTTTCAACGTTACCTCACACTACTAACCCAAGAATTATAATCTTTTTATATAATAATTCTCACAAAATAATTCTTTAAAGCTCTTGTCCGTAAACAAAATTATCGGTCCTCCTTTCTAATGGAAAAAAGGACTAATTGTTTTGATCATTTTACAAAGTGTGAAGTTTATGAGTGATACGAGAAAAAAATGGCAACAATTGGAAATTTCGAAGCTCTTGAGCGACCACTAAATATTCATTGGCCGGCTAGAGCTTTCGCGAGCTTTATTTTAAAATTATAAAGCGTGAAATTCAAGGGTGAGAAGGGAACGAAAAAAAAACCATTTTAAAATAAAAATATGAATTTTTGGGAGGCTTGAGCGACTTCTAAATACTTTTTGACCGCTCGCAGATTCCGCGACAATTTTTTTTTCTTTGAAGAAGATAATTGGACGGTGAGAAAAAAGGAAAAAAATAGAGCTTAATGTTGGGCGACCCTAGTGTTCACGTCTGTGAAAAGATCAGGCTCCATGAAAATTGGTCTGTAAATCTGATCGATCGTCATTGACGACTTAGAGTCATCTGACTGCCCTAATGGTTGCAATGAGGCTTACCGGCTTGCATCAAGTCCGTGACTGGCATGAAAGCAACGTCTCCTTTGTCGGCGATCAGACACCTGGAACATCAAACACAAATCATGTTACTCGGAAGATAGCAAGGATCGATCAACAAAGTTGGAAGCATCAAAAAAGGGTAATTACTTCAGCGCTCCCTTGCCACCGAAGTAAGACTCGGCCTCGGTCGTCTTGCACTTGGTCGATTCGATCACCTTGGCATCTTTGGACTCGAGATTTCCAGCGCACTGTTGACAAAGCTTCGATCCGAGAGGGGCACCCGGAGCGCAAGAACCCCCGAAGAAATCAGTCATCTCCTCCGCGGTATTGACGAGACCGGCTTTCTTCAATGTCTTGAACGGGGCGAGCCATCCGGCGAAATTTTTACCGTGCTGACTGTGACACGATTTTTTGCCTCTGAGGTCGGCTGCAACGAGTTTGTCAGGGAATATTGCGATAGAAACGTTTTCAAAATTCAACAATATGTGGCTTTTGCTTATTGTTAGGCTTTAGCATTAATTTAAAAAGCTTAATTTAAAAAGCTTTATCTTCGTGAAAAAAATTGAGATTTCTGTTCCAGAGTAATCCAAATGGTCCAGTCAGAAAATCACAGGAGAAAAAGTGTTGTAAATCAACGTCGTTGGAAAAAAACAGTCGATAATCTTTCTTTTTCTCATCTAGATAGATCTGGTGTTTTTTTAAAAATAGTAATGGAACGAGAAGTTCACTCGTAATATTGAAAGATCGTCAGCGTTTTATACAGTCGCCATAGACGATGTGTGAAAAGTTAATAAATCTGCGATAAAATATTTTGATCACTATAAATTTTAATAAATTCTGTCAGGCATTCGCGTAACCATCTCGAAAAATTCTCTGGATATTTTCAGATTTTCGATTTTTTTTTTCAAACTGTAGTTTTTCACAAAAGCGTGATATTTGGAAATAACAAAATATCTTTTGATTATTAAAAAACATCGTACGCGGAATTTGACTTCAATCTATTCCCCCAGAATAAATCCTTTTCAATTCTGCAATTTTTTTTCGCGATTTCAGGCCGTGAAAATCACTTAAATGTTTTTACGTATTTCCATTGGAGATTGACGATCTCAATTTGTAAAAAAAACTTTCAATAATGATAAAAATAACGAAATGAAAAATGAGCCAAAAAACCATTGCGTTCCAAGTATGCAAACTTAAGGTGATCCTTTCGAGGAGGGCCGTATTTTGTGGGGGCATAAACAGGGCCCTTCTAAATCATTGGTAAATTACAGTGGCAGTTAATAAAAATAAGTCACAATCAATTATAATATCCAACGATAAGCTGGAATAAAACATTTCACGCAAATTTGGTAGATTTCGACATTTTTACATTTTGTCAGACAAGTTGCGGCTACGAAAATTCTTCTGCTAGTTACATTCTTTTAGCTTTAACATCAATATTTTCTTTAAGCATTCGGTGAGGCCCTGTTTTTATTGTCGATACGGAATCTTTAGAATTTTTTACACGCGTTGAGCAGTTTATATCAGGCATCTAGAGTTCTCCAGTGTATTAATTATTAGATGGAAATGTGGCCAGCGTGTTATCGTCATAAAGTGCCTTATAAATGAGACGATTTTTGTAGACGTGATTTTTCGTTAACCCTTCCTTGACACACTGGGTCAATTATATTGGCCACGATTTTGTCACACTGGGTCAATTTGACCCGGCTAGTACTTCATCCACCTGCCACTAACAACCCTTCGGTCGGTTTTTCTTTGGAGAAACAGCGATACACTTTAACCATTTTTAAAAATGTCTACATAATTATCATTTCGAAAATATTAAATTGATTTGTTTAAAAAAATTATTGAAAATGTTCAATTTTGGAAAAGTGAGAATTTCACTAAAAATTCATACGACTCAAAATGACCGAGTGTGCCATCGAAGGGTTGAAAGTTCGGTGACTCGGCTTGAAATTTCACCAGTAAGTATACTGCGATGTTTTCGTACTTGATTGCAGGCGAAAATCACTTGTCAAATATTCGAGTGCTCGGAAGGAATACCTCAAACGTCATCGTTTTTATTGATGACATGTATAGTCAAAAATGAACAAAAATATGTGAACGTCGCATTTTTTTCAAATTCTTCCTTAAACGAAAAAAAAGATTATTTACAAACGCGGTTTTCCGCTGATATTAAGCTCACCCAAATTTTTGACAGTGCTGGTCTTCTTGACGACAGCGACGGCGGGTCTCTCGCCCATTTTGGTTGATCCTTTGCCGTAATCCTCGGCGACTATGGCTTTCGTGTTGTAGTCCCTCGTGGCGTTGGCGACCGAGCCACCCTCGAGGACGAAAAGATCGGCAGCCTCGTTCCGCACGGCGGTCAGACAAGCAGCGTCGTCCTTCTCCAGGAAGCATTCGATTCTGGGCCTGACGTCGCGCGAGTGAGCGGCCTTGCCAAGGGCTTTGCATTTGGCCAGAGCATCCGCACTCGAGACGCACCAACGCGCGTCCCTCTCCGGTGCTCCTGAATTTCTTTCGATCACGTCCAAGTACTTGGATTGCACCAGATGATCGCGAGGATGTATCGGGGGAGCAGGCACAGCCCGGGTCTTCTCGTCCAGCAACATTATGTCCTTCCACCATGCGGCGTGTTCTTGCTCACCGAGGGTGCCCAATTCCGTCAGTTCCTGAGGATCAGGACATTTGACCCATTTCACCACAGGTAACTTGCTGTCTATTTTTTAGAAGCTTTTCTAGAGGTTTGGGGAAGGAGCTTGGACGGTGATAAACTTTAGACATTTTTGTGCGAACGAACCACATGACAGACGCGAAGTGGATCAGTTCATTGGTAGGTTGAAAAACGGCCCAATTTCGTCACTTCCTGAGGATCAGGACATTTGACCCAATTCACTAAAGGTAACTTGCTGTTCATTTTTTAAGGTAGCACCTCCACAGAAGAGTTGAATTAAGAAATGGTTGAAATTTGACATATACGTTATTTGATACATTATCCAAACATCTGTGCAATTTGAACAAGTTTGACCACCCCAAACCTGAGATATTTACATTTAAAGTTGGCTTGGTTTACACGCAACAAATGCGTTATGATGGGCAAACACAGCATCATTAATTCTACCGTCAAAACTAAAGTGAAGAAATTGATAAAAAACGAGGATAAGCTACAGTAAGATATCACGAATAATGTGAAAAAAAATGAGAATGATTCACCATCTAGTTTCCAAGATATAACCATGAGAAGCCTTCACAATTTTGGTGCAAATCCTGGCAAAGCCTGGAAAAAAATAATTGGGGCAAAGCCTGGGCAGTCTCGGCAAAAAGTTTACTGGCAATGGTCGATCAAAAACACAATACAAAATATATTTTACGGCAATAAATGATATCCATCGTATTATCTACTAGTACCGAGTCAATATTGCGTAGTTTTTAATTTTAGTCATTACTAATTAAACCAATTATCAATCTTTTGAACATGAACATGGTATGTAAACTTTTGGTTGAGATTTCCGCAGAGGAACTACCTTAAGGTTTTCTAGAGGTTTGGGAAAGGAGCTTGCAAGGCGGTGAATTCTTGACATCTTCGTGCGAACGAACGACATGACAGATACAAATTGGATCAGTTCATTGGTAGGTTGAAAAAATGGCCCAATTCCGTCACTTCCTGAGGATCAGGACATTTGATCCAATTCACTAAAGATTACTTGCTGTCCATTTTTTAGCTTTTCTGGAGGTTTGGGGAAGGCGCTTGGAAGGTGATAAATTTCTAACATCTTAGCGCGAACGAACGACATGACAGACGCAAAATGGATCAGTTCATTGGTAGGTTGAAAAACGGTCCAATTCCGTCACTTCCTGAGGATCAGGACACTTGACCCAATTTACTAAAGGTAACTTGCTGTCCATTTATTTAGCTTTTCCAGAGGTTTGGGAAAGAAACTTGGAAGGTGATGGATTTTTGATATCTTTGTGCGAACGAACGACATGACAGCCACAAATTGGATCAGTTCATTGGTAGATTGAAAAAAATGACTCAACTCCGTAAGTTCCTGAGGATCAGGACATTTGACCCAATTTGCCAAAGGTAACGTACCGTCAATTTTTTCCTTAGCTTTTCTAGAGATTTGGGAAAGCAGCTTGGAGGGTGATGAATTTGACGCCAATTGGATCAGATCATTGGTAGGTTAAAAAAAGATGGCCCAATTTCGTCAGTTGCTGAGGATCAGGACATTTGACCCAATTCACTAAAGGTAACTTGCTGTCCATTTTTGTAGGTTTTCTAGAGGTTTGGGAAAGGAGCTTGGAAGGTGATGAATTTTTGTCATCTTTGTGCGAACGAACGACATGACAGACACAAATTGGATCAGTTCATTGGCAGGTTGAACAAAATTACCCAACTCCGTCAGTTCCTAAGGATCGGGACATTTTACCCAATTCACTAAAGGTAACTTGCTGTCCATTTTTTAGGTTTTCTAAAGGTTTGCTGGACCTTGGAAGGTGATGCTTTTTTGACATCTTTGTGCAAACGAACGACATGACAGACGCAAATTGGATAAGTTCATTGATAGGTGGAAAAAAATGGACAAATCCACTTGGAAAAAATCGAAGCCAGGGTTGAATTTCCGTGCTACCGTTTGAGATATTGACTCATCATTTTGATTCCATTCTATCTTTGTATTTCGGTTCTTGAGGACGTACCGTTTGGACTGCATTGACATTCTTCACCTGACCATTGGTCATGTATCCTTGCCACGGTCTGGCTGCCCATGTGCAAGGTTTGGTGGTCGCGTCGATGGGCACTTTGGTACCGTCGGGACAGAAGTACCGGAAGTTGGTCGGGTCCTCGTTGGTGGGAACGGCCGGTGTTATGCCGACTGGTAGACCGAAGAATCTCTTCACGTAGATGACTTTGGTGAAAGCGACCTGGCCTCCGTTGTGAGCCAAACATCTGAGTGCACCCTCGTAGCCGGAATATATGTCGGGGTAGTCGCAAACGCTCGGTTTCTCGCAGAGGGCGCACATGTTGCTGTACGTCTCCTCTGTGGAACGATAATGAGATTTTAATTAAAATTAGAAAATTAAAAGACTGGCATATTAATTTAAAAAAAGGGAAAATAGAACAAATATTCTGCACTTTTTTTTTCGTTATGGGAGAACGCTGCTGTTACGGTAAAAATATGTTTTTTTTTGCATTTTCTCAAAATATACGTATTTAAGAATATGTGAAAAAAATTTCAAGTAAAAATATTGAAAATTGACCAAGTTACAGACAATTTAGTGACGGCGAGTAGCGCAATGATTTACGTATACTAAAACTTTCAATCGCGTTTTTCTCGAAACGGTTTTTTGCGACACGGCCGGAATCATAATTCAACGTAGAATTGTCCAATTTCCAATGTTGAAAACCAAAATTTTCGTTATCGCAGCAGCTATCGTTGTAGGTAGCCGGTTTTTTTAATGCAATATTTTTTAAGTCCTCGAATATGAGTGAAAAATTCATCTAAATTACACTTTTATGAACAGCCACTATTTCGTAAATTTTTTATTCGCGAAAAACGGCTTCGTCGAACAATAGCTCCATTTATATAGATTATAAAACCTTCCTATTTTTATTTTTCAGTTGTTAATATTCATTTTTTTAAATAAAAAATTACACGAAACAAGTTAAATGTATGCTTAATAACATACATTCTTTCCAAATCCCAGATAAATAAACTAGTAGAAAAAAAAAATCGGCAAACGTCCCTCTTGTACTCGTCACAGTGGTGTCCTTCAAATAAATCATCCTCTTTCGGTTTTAAGGGGCCAATCCACTTTGAAAATTTCAAAAAATCGAAAGCAAGGAGGACATGAAGAAATCGACGATGATGAGCAATCAGAAGGGATTTTGTACGGTGCAGGAATTTCCGATTGAGTTTAGGTAAGAGTGTTTCATAGTATAAATTTCAAACGTGTTTTTCTCGAAACAACGTTTTCAAAATCTAGCTCCATTGTATCTCTAAAACCAATAAACCGATTCTCTTGAAATTTGAACCACATATTGGAAACATGATTCGCAACAAGATGACCCTCGATGGTTTTAAAGATTTGATTTTGACTCTTTTTTTTGCGAAGAACTGCGAAAAAAGTCATTTTTTTATTTTTTGATAAAACTTTATATCCGAGGGTCATTTTGTAGCTGGTGTCATACTGAATATAATGGACTTTGATTTTTTTGTTTCAGACAAGCTGTTGCCGAGTTGTAATGGAGCTACCTGGCCCAGCTATTTTTGAGGCTTTACGTTAAACCATAGTTTTTGTACTTAAAAATGAATAAAAATGAATTGAATTTAATTTTAAAGTATAAGAATTTAATTTTAAAGTACTTTATTTATCAAGCCCAACAACTTTTATATTCATATTTTTAATAAAATCCTCAAAAAAATCGCGAAAATAGCCTTTTTTCGTGGCTCCAAAGTGGACTGGCCCCTTAATGTTGGTTCTCAATTCAATATGATGACGTTACGATTATCATCGTTATTATCATTGCACCTTCGATATTCTATTGGTCGAGGTGATTTGACCGTGCTGGCTTCAAGTTCACTATAGTATTTTCAATGTCACATCATATTGCATTTAAATAATGTTTAATTATGATTATTGTGGTCGTGATTTTTTCTGTAAATTTCTCCTTCGGTTTAATATTGTTCTTTAAGGGGTTACCCCCACTTGCGATTTTGAAAAAATCGATTTTTTTTATTGCATTTTTTTGAAGGATAAGTATCTGAGAACATGTCCTGAAAATTTCAAGTCGATCCGAACAAAATTGACTGAGATATGAGCGTTGAAAGAGAAGAATCCGCGTTGAAAGAGCGTTGAAAGAGAAACTTTAAACGCGTTTTTCTCAAAATGGCATTTCTGAAGTCGATGACCAAGATTACTCGAACACTAATGAACCGATCTTCTTGAAATTTTGCAGGCTTATTTAATACATAAAAATGTAGTCTTTAATCGTTCGATTTTTTTTTCGAAAAAAATGGCCGTTTTATAGCCAAAAAGCGGCCGTTTTTTTTCGTTAAAATCGAACCATTAACTTTGACTGTCCGCCATTTTGTGAAAAATGAATATTTTTTAAAATCCTTCGATTAAAGACTAGTTTATACTTATATTTGACTAAATCCATCCGCATTTTTTTTTCAGATGGTCCACTTCGCCGCAATGTTGGTCACCGCAAACCGTGTATATAAAAACATTATTTCATCGACGGCCATTTGCCACTAAACAATGTAATATTTTTCAATAAAAAAATTACTGAAAGTTCTTCAAGATGTGTTCTTTAAGATGGTATATTGATCGATTAAAAAAGTTTTGTAGTTTTCTTTTAAAAAAATCATGAAAAAGGCCTTTTTTGTGCTACAAGTGGGGGTAACGCCTTAATTCCTTAATAATTCGATTGTATCATTACTTTACGATTGTTATTGTTATTATTATTTTAACCCCGATACTCCGTGACCACACTGCTATTAAGGAATCATCACAGTGTAAAATTTTGAAAAAATCGATTT
Source organism: Ophion ellenae (assembly GCA_963210295.1). Lineage (NCBI taxonomy): Eukaryota > Metazoa > Arthropoda > Insecta > Hymenoptera > Ichneumonidae > Ophion > Ophion ellenae. The sequence continues at coordinate 43,622,391 of OY723389.1, forward strand.
TTTTTTGCATTGTGCGATAATATACACGGTTGTAAACGTTTTGTCCAATTTTTTTTATCGAAATTCGAATTATTTCGGTCGCTACAGCCTTTCTTAAAAACAGTTAAGCCTTTCCCAGAACTTTAAACGCGTTTTTCTCGGAATCGTGTTTTTCAAAACGGTGGCCACTCTCAAAGGAAGAGTTTTCAAGCTATCCGTTTGAAATTTTAACAGGACATTCTTTACGTCATTCCTTATGTTGCTATGGAAGCTTTTTTTATTTTCCTATTTTTTTTTTACGAAAAACTGTCGAAAAAGGCTGAATTTGATACTTTTTGTTCAAACGGCCTCTCTCTTTTCAAATTTCACTAAAAAACACTTCCATAGGAACATAGTGGCTTTGGTGTCCCACCATGGGACACCATTTTTTCCACGCAATTTTCCGCAAATAAAAACAATGTTAGACAATAAATATAAAAATGTAAAAAAAATCATTTTGTGTTCTTCAACGGTGCTTCGAATTGTAAAAAAAACTAGACTGATTAGCTTATCCTATCCACTTAAAGAAAATCAGCCATTTTTCGGGTAGTCAAAATGTGACGATTTCTTAATCGTCGATGGAAAAAAAAAGATTTCACTCGATTCTTACTGAGTCTCTGGTGGATGGCTGGATCCGGGGACCAAGTGCCGACGAGACATCCTTTCTCGAAGAACGTGCTGAGAGCCCGAATTTCGTTTTCGCGGGCCGAATATTCCGGATCATTGATATTGGTCAGTATACCCATTGCAGTGAGCTTAGTTATGGGTATCTTGTACCCGACGTTACGACCGACACCGGTATGACAGGATTTAAGGCCCCGGAGACCTTGAACGTTGCTGATGTCCAAGTCTTTGTGTATCACCGCCACGGCCTCATACCTGTATATCGCGTCAGGTTCTTCCTTCGTTCGAACCTGTTTCATATTTGTTTTAATTATTGAGGCGCTGAGAAATTTGCGCCTTCGTCGCCCACTGTTTGTTTCGTTCATTTCCGCGCACTCTTTGAAAGAGGTTTCTACTTGGGCAAAAAGAAAATTGTTTTTGCTGCGTCGAAAAAAGCCAATGCGAGAGGAAGGTGTACTCTGTGGTCCTGGCATAGCAGATAAGGTGTAAAAACTTTTTTTTTTTATGAAACTTGATTTTATTCGCACATACAATTGAAAATAAAAATATCATTGCCGGCGCACCGACATGCGTGGCTCTTGGTACCAGGATTTGTGAAATTAAAAAATATCATTTTCAATAAAGACCGCTTAGTAAACATACCAAATTTCAACATTCTATATTTAATATTTTTCGCATAAAAAAGGGGGAACCTCCCTTCATGTACTAGTATTTTTTTTTGGTTTCTTAATATATCATTGATTTTCGTCACGAGAGCAATTAATTTTTTTTCGACAGTGTCACTGATTATTCTTGACAAATCAAAAGCTTCGCGAAAATAAATGTCGCCATCAACTCGATACGAAGTATTTACATTTCGCTTATTCGCAATATTTGCTTGCATCAATTCACTGATTATTGCACATTATCGTGGAAAAATCGTTCGTCATTCTTGACGTTCGGACGTGCAAATATTGCTGAATATTTGTAACCTTGAAAATGTAATTTTTTTCGTGATAATACTATCGCGACATTGATATAAGTTGTGCGTGCAGAATTCGCTTTGCCTGCTTCATACCCACTCTCATTTACGACTATTCAATCGCAATCGTCTTTGAGAAAATCTTAGGAATGCACGTATTTCTTTCTACTCGGAAATCCACGAGGAAAATAAAAAAGTATCCGTGATAACGAGTATTTTCAGGGTCACTTGGTGAAGTGTCGATATGGTTTATTTTTCATATTTTATTAATCTCGTTGGAAAAAACCCCAAATTTAATTAAAGTTGAGTTTCGTGTGGAATCGTACTCCAAAAAAATGTTTCTTATTATTTTTTTTAAGTTTAGGCACCAATTTTCGGTAACTCTGTGTGCATGTGTATTCGAACAAAATCATTAAAGATTCACTGATAATTTAAAATAACGTTATTGTTTTTACCCACTCTCGTATATTATTGTTATTATCAATATTACTGTGGAATTTAGTTTTTAAGTATTATTTCGTTGTAATAAAAAATACATCGATTTTCGGAGGGAAAATATGACTACGCGAACAATTTTTTTTTCATTCGTTAGTTTAAAAGCAATTATTTTCCTTTTTTTACTTGTTCAATGCCATTATTAAAAAGACCATTTTTTATTCCAAGATATATTAAATTTTCGGAAATTCTGTGTGCGTGTGTATTCGAAAAAAAATCTTTAGTTTCACATTTAATTTTAAAATACGTTTTTGTTTTCACCTACTCTAGTATATTATTATTATTATTGATAATATTATTGTGAAATTTAGTTTAGAATTATTGTTTTGTTTTAATAAACAATACATCGATTTCCGGAGGGAAACTGTGACTATTCGAACAATTTTTTTTAGTTCGTTAGTTTAAAAACAATTATTTTCGTTTTTCTCCTGTTCAATTCCAAAATTCAAAAGACCATTTTTTCATGTCGAGAAATATTAAATTTTCGGAAATTCAGTGTCCATGTGTATTCGAAAAAAAATCTTTAAAATTTCATCGTTATTTTAAAAATACGTTTTTGTTTTGACCTACTATCGTGTATTATTATTATTAATAATATTACAGTGGAGTTTAATTTCGAATTATTATTTTGTTTTAATAAAAAATACATTGATTTCCGGAGAAAAGGATGACTATTCGAATAATTGTTTTCACTACTTAAAGAATCATTATTTTTGTTTTTACCTGTTCGATGAGGTTATAACCCGCCTGATCGGCGAGGTGGTTCTTCGTAGCGAGATACATGTCTTCAGGATCGACGGCCACGATATCGGCCTCCTTGTTGCCTACTTTGTCGATGCACTCGAATCTGTCACGACCCGATACGCAAGATATTGGCATGTTCTTCGTTTTCGAATCTTCCACCATTTTCAGGCATTCCTTCCAGTATATCTCGGGTACGCATATCTTCACTGTATAAACGAGGGAAAAAAAGAAAAAAATAATAGCCATCAGCTCATATATGTATTCGAATGTCATTGCTGCAGTCTTGATCTTGAAAAATCGTGTGCAAATGAAAAAAGAAACCGGTTCATCGGCGGTAGAATTTCTGTCATGAATCGTAACTTCGATATGTCTTGCGTGAATTCAACAAGCCCTGACCTTGCTCACGGTTTTACGACGTTTCGGCAGGTCAGTTGCACGGAAAATCTAATCATAATGTGATCAACGAAAGAGGCCGGAAATGAACGTTTCGGTGGATGTTGAACCGTTTCGCGAGGCTTTAAATACTTTGTCAGTCGGTCTCGTGATGATGGACGTTTAAACACTTAGTTTAAGAACACTTTCCTCAGTTTCAGTTTTCAGAAAATATTATTGAGTCTCAGAAAATTTTGCTTAGTTTCAGTTTTCAGAAAACATTCCTTAGTTTCAGAATACTTTTTTTAAATGTCGGCTCAACCCAAACCCAAACAAGCCCAGGCTTCTTCTATTAGGATTTACACGAGACAAATATAAATGTGCTTGGATTACAAAATCTTATTTCGTACTTTTTGAATACTTTGGAATAGTATTTTAAAAATGATTTATCTATCAGCTATTTCACTATCAAGCACTATGAAAATGTTCAAGTACTGCTATTTCAGTACCTAAAAAATCGGAATAAGGTGAAGTGTAATTGGACATGTTCACAAAGTCTGGATTCCAAGCTTTGCAATTTGTAAAATATTGAAATGGTACCAATTTCTATTTACATCGAGAGAAAAATTAGATACGTGAACATAACCTGTAAAATTTATTGAACATGGCAGACTTCTTGCTATAACTTGACGATCGATTCTACGTCCAATAAAACGATTTTTTATTGTACGAATTTGACTGTGTTTTGGGGCCTTCGTTCTCTTACACCGACACAGCATGAATAATCAATTGGGGGTCCTGAATGAACAGGGTAATTTCAATTACGTGTTGGCACTCATTACGTATTAAAATAGTGTTGGAAAAAACTCTAATTTCCAATATCATAATGGTATTGGAAAAAAAACTCCAAAATGGTTAGAAACATGGTATTGGAAAAACTCTAAAATGGTATTGGAAAAAGCCCTAAAATGGTATTGGAAATAACTCCAAAATGGTAGTGGAAAAAGCTCTAAAATGGCATTCGCAAAAACTCCAAAATGGTGTTCGAAAAACTCTAAAATGGTATTGGAAAAAACCCCAAATTGGTATTGAAAAAACTCTAAAATGGTATTGGAAAAAACTCCAAACTGGTATTGAAAAAAACTCTAAAATGGTATTGGAAAAAGCTCCAAAATAGTATGGGAAAATGGCATTCGAAAAAACTCTAAAATGGTATTGCAAAAACCTCCAAAATGGTATTGGAAAAAAATTCTATTTTTTTTTAGTACCACTTCAATTCTTGAACTCTCTGGAACACGTAACTAATTTTATGCCTATATTCATCTAATTGCGAAATACAAATAAACAAATTGATAAATGTCGCCCAAATAGCCGAAAATCTTATTCCAATAATGCCACTCTCTCTTTTTTTTTTGTTAAAAAATGAAAGATGTATCGATTTTCGCCGCAAGCAAAATAAATCGCGTTTATTGGGAGTCTTCACTTACACGGGGTGGCGGTCTCATCGGCTCGGCAGGTCCCGGTGTACAAGGCCACCAGGACGACGAGGACGAGTCCTCGAGACAGCATGACGCTGAAGAAGAAGCAAAACAATAAATTCCTCGCCTCGTATGTGACCTTGAAACACGAATCGAACGAAAAAAAAACGTTGGCACTCACGAAGCAAGTGTTGTTAAAGCTGAGTTTGAGTTTCGCACGAGCGGACGAGAGTACGATTCGCCGCGTTCTACGACAGTCTCTACGAAGGATCTCGTCTTATATAGGTGCAACAAGCTCTTTCTTCGAAAGACGCAAGAGCTAAGTGGAGGAGGGAATGTTCGCTGTCTTTGTCGCAATTCTCGTGTCTCCGTTGCTCCTCGTATTTCTTTCGGGCTCTTCCCTCTCGTTCATTTCTCCCACCACAAATGACAATTCGTCCCTCGTCAATTTTAATTCACGATTCATAAAGAACGTTCATTTGATTAAGGGGCTCTGGAGTCTGCGAAATACGATGAGTATTAAAAGCGCTATAATTTCATTGGCTTTTGCCCGTTCAATTATTGTTTTGAATTACCGCGTTACCTTATGACAAGAAATTTAATAGAGATGGGACTCGACCTGATGCAAATTATGTGAAAATTGACATAAATTCACATTATGCGAAAGTTCCATATGTTTCTTTGCATTGCCTTCAGCCATTTATTATTTCATTATGGTGATAATTCACCATTATGAAATAATAGTGAATATCATTATTTTTATGCAATAAAAAGACCGCTTAGCAATTGCGTAATGGATTAATTGTTTTTTAACCAATTCATCCAATTTTTTTTGGTTATTTTGATCATGATTTTATTAATATGAAATATTAACAAATTGATTCATATTTTTTAAAGAATTATTAATTGATTGATTAATTTATTAATGTGTTATGCATGAATTAATAAATGGATTCATTATCAATTTATTTGGTGTTTTATTATTTATACATTATTCGCATTTAATATTCACAAACATTAAGTTTACGAAGAAAAAATAATACAGTATAGTCAAAATGTGTATTAGAAAAAGAAATACTGGGAAAGATGAGTAAAAAACATATTTTTTTATTCCATTTCATTATCGGGGGATTTGAGAATATTTTCTTCGACTATCTCAAAGTATGATGTTTTTTCACGAGTCTAATTGAGGTCTGTAACCTTTTTTTTTGTTGGTAAAACCAACTTGCGTTTTTTACCATTTGTATGCATGATGGATAGTGCACGGTGAATCACTCAATTAAATTCGTCTGAGGCGCCCGTTCCTCTAGAATGGCGTCTGGGCAAAGATCACCATAAACTTGAAATAGAGCCAAAATTGTACTTGAAATTGTAGCTGCATCGATTATAGGAGTACATTTCTGGGACCGGAGCAATAAAAAAATGCCGTACCGAGAAAAGCATTTCCGTCAAGAGATCGCTCAGACATTGATCCATTGAGGGCTTTAGTTTGGATCCGGAATTTCTGGACGTTCGAAAAATACTTTGTATCTGTTCAATAATTGTTCAAACCTCGAATATAAAAAAAAAAACAATAATTCCTCGAAATAATAAGCCTTCCCTCCGAATTAATAAATAAAAAAAAACAATATTAAAAATACAGGAGTGTGTTGAAAAAATTTGAAAAATGCATAGTGTGCCTATATGCAACGCAGTTTCATGCTTCTCCAAACCCAAACAACAAACGTGATGGTACTTCGTTTCATGCGATACTACTGCCCCTTAAGAGCCGATTAGACACGTTCTTCGGACCGAGCACGTCGTCTGTCCTCGTTGAGGTTGCGTCGTTGTCACACGTTCCATTTCCCTTTCAACGTTATTGCCTCGTTCTTCGTCTGAACTTGACGCATAAACGTGGCTGCATTCAAGCTTTTCGATACGAATTAAAGAGGTTGGAGCGGTAGTCACAATCCAATATTCGAAAAAATACATGCATACATATACAGGGTGTCTGTCTTATCTTTGCCACCCGAAATAACTCGGTAATTATTGACGTCACAAAAAAATGTTCCAGACAAAAATTGTACGGTGCGAAGGGGACCATTAAGTGCGATTTTTTTTTTTAATTTTGGTGGAGCCGCCGACGCACAGTGAATGTTTTTGAAACGTTTCGTTTTAAAAACCTTTTTAGTTTCAAAAAAAGGTTCTAAAACACTTTTTAAAATGGAATGGTACTTATTTTCAAGCACATTGTGGAGCACCTCAAGCCGCATAAAAAACGTTAGGGGGTCAAAGTCGTTCAAGGTCATTCAAGGTCAGTATCGATGATACAAATCTAAATATCTCGGATCACTACCAAATATTTGGTAGTGATCCGAGATATTTAGATTTCTATTCCATTTTAATAGGTGACCTTAAATGACCTTGAACGACTTTGACCGCCTAACGTTTTTTATGCGGCTTGAGGTGCTGCACAAGATGATGGAAAAAAATGTACCATTCCATTTTAAAAAGTGGAGGTGACCTTCACTGTGCGTCAGCGCCTCCACCGAAATAAAAAAAAATTGCTCACATTTGGTGGCCCCCTTCATACCGTACAACTTTTGTTTGGAACATTTTTCTGTGACGTCGATAGTTATGGAGTTATTTCGGGTGGCAGAGATAAGAGCTCCTGTTATAAATGAATAATCCTGCAACTGTCAATAGGTCAGATCATTTGCCACTATATGCTGAAGTTTCAGTTTAGCAAAAGTTCCACGGTTTTCGAGATTTTGGGCTTTATGTTATTAAAAAACAAAAACAAAAAAAATCATTTGTTTTTCGTTTTTCGCATGCGATTTCTACAAATGATATGAATCGACAATAACGAAGCAACTTTTTAAAGTAATTGGCACGATATGCGTAGTACTTTTTTTTGACATCGCAGGCTATCAAAGTCAGATGTTCGAATTGGTTTGTATGAAAATTCTGCATAAGATCTTTTTTCATAAAGTTTCCTTAACATTTAAGGTTGAAAAGAAGACTTTTCTAAATAAACCAAATAACCGAAAGTATTTTTCAAAAAACGGGGTCAAAAAAGTTATCATTTGTAGAAATGGCATGCGAAAAACCAAAAGCAGATGATTTTTATCTCGAAAACCGTGGGACATTCACTAAACTGAAATTCCAGCATATTGTAGTGCAGTAACAGGACACCCTGTATATATATGTTATTGTCTAGGCCCGCTACACTCAAAGCAGGCTCCGCAAGGCCTCTGCTAGGGCTCCTTCGGAAAAAAAAATACCTCCCAATAAATGGAAAGAACTTCATCAATTTACAGTGGAATTAATACATTGTTATGTAAAGTACCCATTTTTGTATGATTTTCATTGAAAAATAAATATTCAAACAGGTTTTGCTTATTTTAGGGCTCTGTAAAATATTTAGTGTTTCAGAAGGATTCCGTTGCCAAAAACGTTTGATAACCACTGGTCCAGGCTATACTGAGTCTTTACGATATTTTTGAAATTTTTCCACCAAGAACACCACAGATAAAAAATAACGATGTAATTTTTTTTGGGTATTCAGCACCGAGATAAAACATTTCTAGCAACGGATTAACGCAAACTAAACATTTGTAAACATTCAGAGAAGAAAACCCCCATCTTGCCTATTGTGAACCATATATATTGAACATCAAACATCAAGATTTGACAGAAGATCACAAATATTGGCTGGCGAATGAAGAGCATTGTACTCATACCACTGATCATACTTGATAATTGTGCAATTCATATTTTTAATATATAAAAAAAATAATAATTTGTAACGACTCAAATTCTCCATGTGTTAACTGTTGAATGAATGTTGACATTTAATTAGAAAAATAAAAAATAGTTATTCCAAGGATTCGTGCAGTATTTCTAGGTTTGATATTCAACGTCGATCTGTCAAAATAATGTCAGGTGCGGGAAATGTAAAGCTTCGTGTTCGAGCCACGACTGGTAAAAAGCGTGTAAAAATTGTGTCGGCGAAATATGTCGGTTAAAAATGAAATATGTGTGGAAATTCAAATGAGTGAGATGAGGTTAGGACTACAGTCAGCTGTTGCCCTGCTGTCACGTTTCTTTATCGTAGCAAGTGGTAATAAATCCAATACCGGAAGTTCAAATTAAACTTGATATTACATAAAAACTAGGTCACTAAGCGTAACTTTTTCTAAGAGCATTGGATTACTACAAGTGTTAAAACCTAAGCTCACAGTAACGGGTATCAAATCATGTACGAATTTAACAATTTTTTTTTCGTATGAAAAAGTTATTCACTCATAAAATTAATTACACATCTATTTAGTATGAATATCAAGCTGTTAGAAAAAACATATTTTTTTGACGATATACAAAATGGCCGACTACTCGAAACTTCTCGAAACAGCTTTTTTCCAATTGGCGTGACAAATAACTTCAACAATTTTCACTCGATTTACTTCAAATTTGAGTTATGTTGCTAATTGCATTTCGCAGAGAAGTACGTACGGAGTTTCTGATTAATGGAAAACTTGTCATTTGATGAGCAGTTTATGAGCAGTTATAACGAAATTTTTCTCTGGAAATTCATTTCTTAAGTTCAAGTACCTACAACTTTTGAATAAAACAATATTTTTTTAAATTCCATACGTACTTCTCTAGGTATTCTAATGTAGATTGACGAGATTTTTTTTTCTAGGTACAAAATTGTGGATGTTAAATGTCACGCCGCGGAGCGCCTAAAAAAAGATAATCACAGAAAATATTAGTAGTCGGACATTTTGTACATCGAACAAAAAATATATATTTTCTAACAGCTTGATTTTCATACTAAATAGATGTGCAATTAATTTGATGAGTGAATCACTTTTTCATACGAAAAAAACTTGTTAAATTCGCATACGATTTTATACCCGTTGATGTGGCCTAAGGCCTTAAGTATGTAAATCTGATTATTTTTAAGAATCTGACGGATTTCCACTATTGTGTAAACTTTTTTAGCGACCGGAAATTCGGTTTTTGCACGTCGTCTCGGAATTCCTTGGCAAAGATACGCAATTTTAATATTTTTTTCTCTGCAATTAGGTCGATAACCGACCCTGACATTTTACAGAGACGATTATTAATATATTTATTGACGCTAAAAAAAAACATAAAAATCCTATGGATTGAAGCCTGGCAATAGGGTTACCTCAACACCCATGAATCGTCATGGTTGCAGAAGTCGTAGAAAAAACAAGATCTTCGTAATAAATCGTAAAGTTGGGTGATTTTTGTTTTTCATCAATGTTTGTTGGTCGCAGTAGTTTGTCGGATGTTTCGTATCGCTCAAGCTCGCGTCAGCGGATTAAGAGTGATAGGGAGCCAGCAAGCGGTTGCACGCATTGTAGTAAGAATGAGCCTTCGCGTATGCGTCAATCTTGAATAACGTTCGAGAGTCATTGTTACGCTCGATTGGTTTGTACATTGCGATAAACCGCGCGGACTTCCCTGAGCGATGCTTGAATAATTCTCACACAAGCATTCGTTCCGAGAATCAAACGAGGATCCACATGTACATACAGCGAATCAAAACATCGACCATTTTCACGATAAGTGTTCAAAAAGGTCGCGTTTCATTGGTACACTCGCAAGGAATTATACTCGTGATTGTCGCAACCCCCGAGGATAAATCGTCTTAAAAAATAATTATATTCAACGATAGCCTTTGCCATTTGGAGATTATCCTTGTTCGACGTTTATGTACACTGCACCCACCAAGACGTCGAGTGTTGATCAAGAGGTAACCACGTTTGGCCAAAAAACGATAAGGTAATTTGGTTTTCAACATTTTTTGAATTGGCCTTGGGGGAGTTTATCTCGGGATGCTCAAAAGGGACCAAAAACGAGTTAAAAATAGTTTTTCGAGGTGTTTTTCAATACCAAATTGCGGCACAGGGGCAGCCTGCACGGAGAAATCTTTTTTGCTGAAACTCTTCGCGATTTTGCCAGCTTTGGAGATTGGACCTGGAGAAAAGTTCCAAAGCGTTTCGAATGGAGATATAAGACTCTGAAGAAGGACCAATGATCTTGGCGGAGGGTTGGAAAATATATTTGCAAGTGGCATTTTTATAGAATTTTTTTTGGACAAAATACAGTGCATTACTTTTTTTTAAATGAAGACATAAAAGAAATTCTTGGTTTTTTTGTGTCTTTTCTAGTGTTTTTTTGTCCACATTGAAAATCACTTTAGTATTTTGACCAAGATTCAGTCGTAAAAATTTGAAAAGTTTACCTTCGGACAGACTGCTAATGTGCCACTATTTTGTATTGCGCAAATCTCGAAGATTTTTTTTACTCTTCTCCGTATTTATTTTGCCAGAACAATTATTAATATTACATTTCTAATATGTTAGTGTTATTCTTTAAGGGGAGGTTCAGGCTTTGAAGTTGAAAAACAGCGCAGGTGAAGCGTGCGCGATGCGTTTAATTTTTTTCGTTCAACAATGCTCTGCTTTTTTTCTTTTTTTTTTGCAGTTGTGTATTTCGAAGGTAAGAAGCTCTACAGACTGGGCTATGTTTGTTGGGCTGGTTCTGATTGGGAACTCCCACGTAGCTTTCTATGTCCACAAATTATTAGATGTGCCAGTTGAATTTACATTTCTTTTATTAAATGTACACCAATTTTTTCATTTTCTCTCCAACGATAACTTCAGGGAGGGCACCACTGTAACTGCCCATTTTCGACCGTTTTCTTTGGAATTTTTTTTAAAGAAAAGAATAAAATACATGTTCGAAAGAACTTTTAGCCTTTATTAGGAATATGGTGAAGTGTGCGAAAAACAAAATTATTTGTCAAAAGAATACAAAATGGCGGCGCAGTAGAAGTGTTGTGAATTTAATTCTGGAACTAAGAGTGAAATATTTCCGTTAATTATATTAGTTTTAGTAGTCAGGTGGGGGGGTAACAAAATGAACAAAAAAAAATTGACGATTGAAAAAAGACGAGTTTGAAAAAAGAGTTAGTTTTTTCAACCACAACTTTCATATTAAAAGTGACATATTTTCTACATTTTTCAATTAATCAATTAAATTCAATTTTTCAATTAAAATTTCAAGTCGATCGAACGAAAATTGTTCCAGTTTTGCTGCATGCCGATTTAAAAAAACATGGTTTTGAGAAAAACGTCTTTGAAACAAACGGTTTTGTAGACGCTACAGCTGATGAATTTTTTTTTAAAAAGAAACTTAAAAGATAAATACTTAAAAAATAAAAAAAATGTTTTCCAAAAAACGATCTTTTGAAAATTTTACCGCGGTAAAAATATCTTAATTTCTCATGAAAAGAATCATTTAAACTCCAGAAAATAATGTACAAATGTCTGTATGACTTAGACGTTAAAAAATATATATTAGGCCGCAATTTTAAAACGGTGCGAAAACATTGAAATAAAACTTTTCTTTTCGACAAGTTCCAATGACTTTTGAAAAGACAGCGAATAAGCGAAAATCTCTTTTCAGGCAGATTTTTTGGTCGTCCTTTTGTCCCTTGGTAATCCTTTGAGTCGCAGAGTGGGATACGTCTTGAGCCTCAAGAGTTCGAGCTGAGTCTGAAGAGCCAATAATTCACTGTAGTTTTCTTGTGCCGTTTTCTTAAGTCTCGTCCTTCTCATTATGGCTTTAATTTTTGTCTGTCGATGTTGCGCGTCTCGCTCGCGATTTTCATCGTGAATGTTTGTGGACATTCTTAAGCTCGCCAATTTCATCTTCTCAACTCTGTCTGAGATTCTTCGGTTTTTTTCTCTCCATCGTTCTATTTTTCGGACGCTATCGTCAAGTTGCGTCTTCGCCTCTTGCAAAATTCTGTCGAATCTCTGAAACGAGTTTCAACCGTGATAGCTTGCTTTTATTTTCTCGGTTTGTTGACCAAATTAAAAATCCAGTTTCTACCCACGATGGCAAAAGCATGAAGAAAAAGGTTTATACACATATATATATATATATATATATATATATATATATATATATATATATATTTGAAAGACACGGAATTCATATAAATAAACATACAGTGTTTTCCCAGTGAATTTGAAGAATTTTTTTGAAGGATAGAATTCGAAGGTTTTTTTGGAACGAGAGAATTTATATAATTTTTAGATTGAAGGACGTTGACAGACTTTTTAGAACAAAATAATATGAAAGATTTTTTTAAAACGAGAGAATTCAAAAAATCAGAACGAGCGAATTTGAAAGTTTTTTTGGAACGAGAGCATTTGAAGTATTTTTTTGGAGACAATTTGAAGGATTTTCGAGAACAAGGAGTTTCTTAAAAAATATTCGAACGAGAGAATTCTAGAGATTTTTTTTCAGAACAAGAGCATTTGAAGGATTTTTTAGATCGAGAGAATGTGAATGATTTTTAGAACGACAGAATTTGAAGAACTTTCTTGAACGAGAGAATTATAAATATCCTCTAGAACAAGAGAACTTGAGAGATTTTTTAGAACAAAAGAATTTGAAAGATTTTTCTAAACAAGAGAATTTGGAAAAATTTTAGTACGAAAGAATTTTTCTAAACACGCGGCTTTGAAATATTTTTTAAAACGAGAGAATGTTAAGGAATTTTTTGAACGAGAACATTCGAATGATTTTTTATAACGGGCTAATTCGGATGACTTTTTAGAACAAGAGAATTTGAACGACGTGTTGGAACGAGGGAATTTGTAGAATTTTTTAAATTGAGAGACGATGACAGACTTTTAAGAACAAAAGAATTTGAAAGATTTTTTTTAACGAGAGAATTAAAAAAAACAGAACGAATCAATTTGAAGGATTTTTTGGAACGGGAGAATGTGGAGTATTTTTTCGGAGACAATTTAAAGGATTTTCAAGAACGAGGGGTTTTAAAAAAATATTCGAACGAAAGAATTCTAGAGATTTTTTTGGAACAAGAGCATTTGAAGGATTTTTTAGATCGAGAGAATGTGAAGAATTTTTAGAATGACAGAATTTGAAGAATTTTTTCGAACGAGAGAATTGGAAATATCCTCTTGAACAAGAGAACTTGAGGTATTTTTTATAACAAAAGTATTTGAAAGATTTATCAAAGCGAGAGAATTTGGAAAAATTTAGTAGGAAAGAATTGGAAAGATTTTTTTTAAACAAGCGGATTTGAATGATTTTTCAGAACGAGAGAATTCAGAAGATTTTTCAGAACGACATTATTTGACGAATTCCAAAATCGACATAATCCTTTGTGCTAATACCGTTCAACATTCATTGTTAAGTTGTATAATAAAATAGTTTCGTGCAGCGGACGTGAAGTTATGGATTTGTTCCAACGCGAACCAACGATGCAGGCGTTATTAACAACAGATCACCGTAGCGGAAATTATCGGCGAACTTAGCCAGACATATTTCGAGCAATGATGCAAATGCATTTTTATGTATCGAAATGTAAGTGCTCGAGCGATATGACAAAAGCAAAACAATCTCGGTGAAAATACCAGATGTGACCCTCGAGGCCAGTCGATGATATTGATTTTGCCCGATCAACATTGTTATAAGGAAACTCGCCTACAATTTTATTCGCCGATTCGAGCTTTATTTCCCGTAGTTATCAATACTTATGCAATCGATGATATAATTCTTCGCTGGTCAAGAGGTCAAAGTATCAAGAGAATTTTATTTCCGTCAGGCTAAACAACGATAACCCACAACTGGATGTTTTTATATCTGATTTTTTAAAATTGCATTCCACTCTCTCGTCCTCTAAATCAGACATGTAGTCACCCTAGTTACAACTTGTTCCACCACAGATTTTTTTTCACCCTCATTTCATTGGGAGCCGCCAATATTACGTTTTTTTGCCATTACACTTGGGTATTTTTACATGGTGTATTTACATATTACGAGAAGTGTTTCTTCAGCTTTCTGATACGACTTTATCTCCAGAGACCTCATGCCGACGAGGGAAGAGAAAACACAGAAGGGATCCTGCGAAAATGTTCAGAAAACTGATAAAAATGTTCAAAAGTGAGGTCTAAAGCGTTTACCATGTCGTTCGAAGAAATCGAGTTCTGGCACATTTCATAAAGACAAAAACAATTAGAAGAAACATCAGCAATCATAAGCTGAAGCCAATCAAACTTCATAGAAAATGGAAAGCGTTAGAAGCGAGCTACGACGCACTACGATAATCGAGAATTTTCCAAGAAATGCACAAGAATCAAACATTGCACAGGAATCAAACATCCCCGGCGACAGGAAGAGGCAGAGGAAAATTCTGGTGACACTGCGGGACAAAAGTCGAGTGTGGATGGTAAGGTGCTTCTCCTGAAGCCCTCAAGAGAAATAAATGAAACTCTGCTGCACTTGCTACGTGAGGACATGGTACGCCCCCATGGAAATTTATATACGCAAAAATATACTGCAAATTTATTTTATTAATAATTGTAATAAATGTGAAATGTATGCCATATATTGAAAATATATGTTGCATATATGTGCCAAATTCTAATTTTCGTAACGTTTTTATATATGAGATGTATATGCGTGGTATTACTGTATATCATTGTATCATATATCAATGATATATGTAGCATTTACCCTGCATATATACCACATATATTTAGCATATATGTTGCATACACACTGCGTACATACCACATATATACTGCATAAATGGTACATATATGCCACATATATACAGTTATGCGTAGCATATCTGTATATAGTGTTTATATGTAATAGCGTATTTTAACTGTAAGTTAAGTTTTTTTAAGTTTAAGTTTTAAGTTTTATTAAGTTTAACTGTAATAGTGTTTATACACAGCAAATATTTTTTGTCAGGAATATGTATCAAAAATGTATGCGTCATATATGACGCAGACATTTTTTATATATTTTTCTGACAAAAAAATAGATTGAAAATATATCGAAAATATATGCGTCGTATATGCCTCATATATGCATCATATATAGTGTTTATACGTAGCATATATGTTTTGGTCGGAAAAATATATCGAAAATATATGGGTCATATGTGCGTCATATATTTGGTGCATATATACTGAATATATACGTATTATTCTATTTTTCGTCACTATATATGCGACCGATATATATATATATATATATATATATATATATATATATATGTAGCATATATTTTCTGCATATATTTTACATACATAAATTTCCATGGGGGCGAGAAACACTGTTGACTTTGGCGATTTTGATAAAGCGACCATAAGGGTCGAAATTTTCATAGATTCTCCAAATATCTTCCAACAAATTTTCCAAACATCATAGACTCTTTTAAAAAATCTCAAAATTATTTCGGCTAAACGTGAGAAACGTTCATATATGTTCGACGATTTCCGATGAAAATTTAGGGTTCGGGAGAAAATGAATGAAAACTAATCGAGATATAGGAATAAATCCAACGGCATTCTCTGAGTTACCAGAATCGATTTCAACCCCCCCTCCCCTAATAAATATACAGGGTGTTCCTCTTATCTCTGCCACCCGAAATAGCTCGCCAATTATCGACGTCACAAAAAAAATGTTCCAGACAAAAGTTGTACGGTGTGAAGGGGACCACCACATGCGACCAATTTTTTTTTTATTTCGGTGGATACGCTGACGCACAGTGAAGGTCATCTCTACTTTTTTCAATGAAATGGTACATTTTTTTTCAACCGTCTTGTGGAGCACCTCAAGCCGCATGAAAAATATAAGGGGGTCAAAGTCGTCCAAGGTCATTCAAGGTCAGTATGGATGGTATGAATCTCAATATCTCGGATCAGTACCAAATATTTGGTAGTGATCAGAGATATTTGGATTTGTATTTCATTTTAATAGGTGACCGTGAATGACCTTGAACGACTTTGATCCCCTAATGTTTTAAGAGTTATTTCAGGTGGCAGTGATAAGAGGGACACCCTGCATATCGCTCAAATAGAACGGGTGTTACGGCTGTTCGAAATACTGTGATTTTGGCGATTCGGGAATTATAGCCAGGAGGGACGAATAAAAAAAATTCGACTTTTAAACCATTTTCACGATCTATCCGATGGGAAATTTTCCGCGGATTACGGATGTCGCCGCGTTTTTATCCCAAACTTGAAATTACGTTGAGAAAATTCGAAAAACGCGTTTCTATAGACTTTTGTGAATTTTAAATGAAAATTGGGGTTTTCGAAGGGGACAAAAGTACATCGAAATGGAGTTACAAAAAAAAGATACAAAATTCACCCTTTTTTTTTGCACTTCGGCCAAAAAAAAGTTTCTTCACTCAATCGGCGGTCACTTATTTTCTATTTGGATGTGGAACTCCACTAGGTGCTCATTCTTTTCCTTATCGTTGGCTTTTCGATATACTTTTCGGCTCATTGAGCTCCGATGACTTTTCGATTTTTAGCAGAATTTCAAAGACGGACCATTGATTAATGAAGATATCGTGATGAACTAAGCGGCATTCTCTGAGTCTACAAAAATCCTTTTCGGAAACTCCCAATAAGTTTCTGCAACTCAAACGGCATCGCCGCTACGATGGTTTAACATTTTCGAATTTGGACGATTTTGGAAATGTGGCCGAAACATTTTTTTTTTCGTATTTTGCCCCGTTCCAAGCCTATTTATTCGATGGGAAATTTTTCGTCGATTTTAACCAATTTTTGAGTTCTTTTTCGACATCTCCAAATTATCTTGGCTAAACGCGAAAACAGTGTTCTCATCCACATTCGACGATTTTTCTCACAAACTTAGTCACTCCCGTTGTGACCAAAAAGCTTAAGAAATAATGAAAAAATCAAGTGAATTTGCGGCTCCTAATGGAGTGAGCTGTAAATTAAGAAGATGCAATTGAAAATCTGTGGCAGTTTCAGTAGCTAGGGTGAGTATCGTAAAACAGGGTTAAATTGACATTAACTTTGACAGTTTTGGGGGCTACTTTAACCGAGCGCTAAAATACAATTGAAATGTGTGCGCATTTATATGTGTTCAAATTTGTTGCTCAAGTTTATTATAATGTTGCTAAAGTTGATTGTAATATTGTTCAAGTTGATTTTGATCTCAATGGTAATTATAAGTTCGATTAAGTGCCTATAATAGTACTCTAGGTACTTGATATTTTTGTGTAAAATGTTTCCTCAATAAAGCTCACAATTTCATGGTAAAATATCATTGTTTTAAATTTAATTCCATGTATAATGCATAACATTTTTTTTTTTGTCAAAATGATGTCAAAGTAACCCTCAATCTTTGAAACTTTAAAAATTTATATAAAATTGTCAAGGGTTGGTGGATGGCTAGACTTTCTTATACATTTGATAGCCAAATTACACATCGTTATATTGAAGCCAAATAGTTCGAGTTTAGGATGTTGAAAAAAAGTTACCTACAAAAAACTTTCGACTTTTTGTTGGGGCCGGGTTGAAATTCCGAACTTTGAATGATCAGAACGCTCAAAACTCCGAAAGAATACTACCCCGAAGGATCAAAACTTCGAAAGAATTTTACACGAAAGACCAAAACTCCGAAAATCTGAATACCGTAAAAATAATTCGGCTATAGAAATTTTAAAAGTTTCAAAATTTTGAATAAAGCGACGAATTATTTCAAGCATTTTTTATCATTAAGGCAGGTGTCCAGTCTAAAACTTTCGATAAAAAGAAAACGTTTTTATTTCATTTTTCAACGTCTTATAGCGCCGAGAATCACCTCCTAAAATTTTGTGACGAAATTCGTAATAGAAAAAAAGTTATAGCGGTGTGTATAGGAACAAGTCGGGACAAAAGTGTGTAGGGACAAAACTTTAAACGCGTTTTTCAGGAAATCACTTTTTTTCTACTGGCGGACAAACAATCTTCGCACGGCTCGATCGATTTTGATGAAACTTTGTACGATTCTTTATTAAGGTGTTTCGTATGGTAATTCGCCACATTTCTGGAAATAAAATTATAATGTAAAAATGTACAGGACGCAATTTTTTTTCTATTATTGATTTTTGGTGAACGGTGGTGAATTACCACGTGGCAAACCTCCCTCTTCAAAATGCCGTTTCCTATTTTTGTTTCATACGTGACAATCCGGAGATTGTTTGTACGCCATGGGAACACATTTTTTTGACGACTCGACTTTGGCGCCCTCTGAAAATTGGACAAAAAACGCTGGATGAAGTACACAATTTTTTTTCTATTCTATAAGGATAACATTATGTCCTTGAAAAAGTTTTATTGTTCTATCTAATAAAAAAAGCCGAGACAAAAGTTTTCGAAAATAAACTTGTTTTTCGCTCTCTAAACTAGACCTTAAGAAGTGATTTTGCGTCAATTTTGAAATTTGTCTAGACAATGTTATACGTTCTACATAATTTACAGTCAACTGCGAGACTTTCGCTGGCATGATCTTGACGACCCTTGTAATTTCGGAAAATTAAAATTAGGAATTTTAAACCGTCGGCGCATTCAAAGGGTATTTCAACCCGGCCCCCATGTCAAGGCCATGCCAGCGAAAGTCTACAAGTTGACTGTAAATTATGTAGAAGGTATAACATTGTCTAGACAATTTTCAAAATTGACGCAAAATCACTTCTTCATCAAAACAAATTCTCGAAATAATTCATCGATTTAATGAAAATTTTGAAACTTTTAAAACTTCCATAGCCGAATTATTTTGACGGTGTTCAGATTTTCGGAGTTTTGGTCTTTCGTGTAAAATTCTTTCGGAGTTTTGATCTTTCGGGGTAGGATTCTTTCGGAGTTTTGAGCGTTCTGATCTTTGAATTTTGGAATTTCAACCCGGCCCCTTTTTGTTCAAAGTCTTCAAAATCTGTTCAAAGTAATCCCATTTTACGGTACGCATCTGGTCCAGAGGACGAGGCAGCTCCCACAAATGATCGTACATCACTCAGATAAACTAACGTTCGATCTATTTATTTTATTTGTCGTTTTCAAATCAAAGTCATTTCATGTTAAAAAAAGTACATTTTTGGACAGAAATCCTTGCTATTCCGTCGAAATACTTCGTGCAGAAATTTCTTCCACGATACGGTACCTTTTTCGTGGATGCTAGCACACGATCGTTCGATTTCGTTTTCCTCTGACCGGAAACTTCCCGCGGTGCGATGTTCAAATAATTTTGCACTTCTTTCGTAACTTTGACGCCCTGCAATGCTTTGAGCCCTTCTCTCATATTGTCGAGTGTTATTCGCATACACTCATGCCGCCATTCACGCCAAAGGGTCGTACGACGAAACACGACGGTCCTTCTCATCGCGGCTAGTTTTTCACGCCCTGCCTCGATGATCGCTTTATTGACATTTTCGACCAGGGAAACTGGCACGAGAACAGCATTTCGCAATTCACTCGGATCCCCGGACAATTGGCACTCCACCTGATTCATTTTTAATACCAGCTGAATTTCCATATCGTCGAGAATTTCGCGATTTTTTCTCTCACGATCCTTCATCGATTCCCTCAATTGCGACACTTTGGTCTCCATTAACGAGCAAGATTTCTGATACGACACGAAGGTTTGCTCCGCTTCGGCCAAATCAACGGCACAGATTTTTATCTGAAAAATTCGAGGAATATTCTACAATGTTTTGGGACGAAGGTATTTTTTTAGGGCTGGTGAAACGTTTGTGCAATCCGAAGGAAAATTGGAATTGCATAAATTGAGGGATTTTGTGGTATGAATGTAATGGTATGAAAATTGGGAGAAAATTTGCTATAAAAAAGAAAACCCTCCGATACCCAACGAAATATAGATTTTTTCGTGCCAAACTGTCAAAAAACACTATAGCTATTCGTATCGTGAAGCGACATATGCATATTTTTACCATATGAAATATTAAAACCTTATTGAGCCTTATTAAAACCCCTAAAGTGTAAATTTTGAAAAAAAAAAACATTATAACTATTCATTGTAAATTAAAAAAAAACATTATAACTATTCAAGTATTCAAGTATTCAACTATTCAACTATAACTATAACTATTCAACTGTAAAAAAACATTATAGCTATTCATATCGTAAAGTGACATATGCATATTTTTACCATATAAAATATAAAAACCTTATTAAGTCTTATCAAAACCCCCAAAAGTGAAAATTTTGGAAAGATCTTTCCGAAAAATGGTCGACATTTTAAATTCTTGATGAATTTTCGAGATACGTTAAAATCATGGTTACTATTTAATTGCTACTAAAAACGGTGATTTCCGGTAAGATTACCCCGAAAAATAGTTTACATTTTTTTTAAATCAATTTTCCAGATACCTTATCATTATGTCTGTTATCAAGGAAGAGTAAAATTTATTGCCATAGGTAATCCATGCCCCTCGAAAAATAGCCAAAATTGATGACTTTCGTTAATGGCGTTGCGAAAAATATTCGAAATTTTTCATTTTATTGATGGATGTTCAAATGGCCAACTATAGGGTGTCTCAAAATGACCTGACATTTTCATTTATTAATAAAACGTATTATTTATTTGATTAGTACGAATATTTTAATTTTAATATAAGGTTTAAACATGGAGGTTATGTGTGGAACACAATATCCGATAAATCGTCGATCCGATAAAGTCGAAATTTCGATGTGATTTTTTTCACAGAATAGGTCTCAGCTATCCTGATAGTTTTTATTCTATAAATAAAATCTGTAAGATGCGTAGTTTTTTGAGAAAAACCAATAATCAACTATTGTTTCGGAGAACAAAACATACTTTGTTTTTTTCTCAAATTGGATCAACTTGTCGCGTGTTTCGTTGATACTGTGGTAGCCCTAGTGATATTATACCCGAAAAAAAACACGCGCGTACACTTGCGGACGCGCGAGAAATTGCTGTAACACTCTGCCACAGCTCCGTCATTGTGATGATGAATTAACAAACAAAAATTGTTTCGTATACTTTAATATACTATTGAAGTATACCTAAAGTTTGATAATTGTAGAATAATCATTTCTTAGTTTAAAAAATCCCTCAATATTGCTTATTTTTGTCCTGTCTAAATGTATATCCCGCCTTAAGGAGAGATATACACCTAGATGGTCGAGGTCGAGGATTTAGGATGGGCCTGGTATCGATGATTCTATGTAAGTTGACCAATTTCATGATTTATTCATTCCCAAATTTTCAAACGCGTTTTTCTCAAAACCACGTTTTTCAAATCGGTACCCAAAATTTCTCGAAAACCAATGAACCGATTGCCTTGAGGTTTTTTGTGGTTATTCTATACACCATTATCTAGTACTTGTCATAGGATTTTTTTTTCCCGTTACTTAGTTTTTGTTTCATAGGCAAAATAATAACTAATTTTTGGCCCAAAAACCACTATTTATGTTCAAACGGCCGCCATTTTGTCATAAATCGATATTTTCAAAATCGGCTACGACGAGTACTAGATTATAGTATCTAATTTAATAATCTTTTTGGTTTTTTTTTTCAGATGATTTTTGAAGAAACGCCAGTGGGTATCGTATACGCAGATTTTTTGACGACGCTCCAAGGATCATACAATATCCTTGTATATTTTTGATATTTTTGAATAAAGAAAATTAAACATATTTTTGAATGTATATACTTTTAGATAATTAAAACCCCAATCCGAAATTTCAAATAGTTTTCAAATTGTATATCTCCTCTTAAGCCCCACGAAGAATCCCCAAAAAACGACAAATTTGACAGGTGTCCTCCAACCTTGATCTCCAATTCGACTTTCGCTCGTCTCAGCCTGCACAGAAGATTCCAATGACCGATGTCAATATGCGGTGGCAAATTGTTCGGCATCGCGTCGAGACAGTCGACGCCTCGAAGATATTCCGAGCAGTCTCGGGGCAAAATTTCGGATTTGCCACAATTGACGACGCATTTGGCGATTTCCGTAAGGTAAGTAATCGAGGTGCACGTCAATTGAACGTTCCTCGGACGTTTGCGATAATGCCTCAGCAGATGTTCGACCATGGGTTGCTTCAATTCTGGAAACTCACCGCGAAATTTGGCCTCCAATATTTTCTCACGTTTCGTCAAGTTCTCGTAACGATTTCTGGTCTCGGCCACGACATTCTCGAGGCTCGTCAAAGTCGAGCTCATGTTTCGTAGATCCTTGACAGCGGAGGTCAATTCTTCTCGAGCCAATTGGATCCTTTCGATTCCACGCTGGCGCACCAAATGTCTTTGTGACTCACGCAGACGCATCAGCGTCTCTTGCAAAATGGCAGATTCGACTCTGATTCGATCGAGTTGGAAAGCCTCGAGTTTGCGATCGAAAGATCGAAAATCTTGTCTCAGCGAATCTGTCGATTGAATCCACACAAAAACATCGTTAGCCCAAAAGTGCTTTTTTTTTTTCACCGAAGCAACGGGCTGGGATTTTTTACGAGCAAAAAACGAACCTTCCACTTTGATTATTTTATCTTCCAGCATTTTTTTGTACTTTTTCCTCTCGCGATCGAGCTCCAAGCATTTTGTGCGATACATCTCGAGCTCCGCTATTTCTTCTGCGGTGTAAGACGAGGGATCTTTGCTCGACAGAAACGACGGTCGCGGTGGATCCTTTTTTATCTCGTCCTCCCATCTTCGAAAATTACCAGGGAGAAACGTTAAACCGGCGGATATGGGGCCTAGTTGACGCTACTTTTTTTTTTACAATTCCGGCCTTTGTCCCACGAACGGTCGATCGGCCAAGTTCGATTTTGTGTTTGCTGAGAGACTATTGTTTACGTGTTCGGAAATGTCCGATTCCCTTGATCGATCGTTTGATTTATCGCTGACTTGGGGAGCCAATGATCCGTCAAGCAGTTCCCGGATTACTTGATTCGTTCTCTCTAAGAGCACCGGAATGCTAATGGGATTGTCCACTTCTTGGTCTATGCAAAAGTTGTTTTGCGGATTCGGGACGAAAGTTACATGGCCCTGAGGACTGGCCGCGTATTCTCAAACTCTAAATCTCTAGAGAGTAGAACTCTAAAAATCTAGAGAATGCAATTTTTAGCCGTTACGCCTTACACTATTCGTGCCATGAAACGGGGCTGGGTTTGTTTGGGTTTTCGAACATTGCATGATCAGAACGTTCAAAACTATGAAAGAATACTACCCCGAAAGATCAAAATTCCGAAAGAATTTTACACCAAAGACCGAAAGTCCGAAAGTCTGATCACCATCAAAATAAGTCGCCTATGGAAGTCTCAAAAGTTTCAATATTTCCAATAAATCGACGAATTATTTCAAGATTTTTTGTTCATCAAGAAGTAATTTTGAGTCAGTTTTGAAATTTGTCTGCATAATTTACAGTCAACTGTGTAGACTTTCGCTGGCATGATCTTGACGAACCTTGTGATTTCGGAACATTAAGGCCTTAGGCCACAGTAATGAGTATAAAGTCATGTGCGAATTTACTAATTTTTTTTCATATGAAAAAGTGATTCACTCATAAAATTAATTACACATCTATTTATTATGAATATTAAGCTGTTAGAATTGTTTTTTTTTTCGATGTACAAAATGGCCGACTACTCGAAACTTTTCGACACAGCTTTTTTCCAATTAGCGTGACAAACAACTTCAACTATTTTCACTCGATTTACTTCAAATCAAAAGTTATGTTCCTAATTGCATTTCGCAGTGGAGTACGCACGGAATTTCTGATTAATCGAAAACTTTTCATTTTATGAGCAGTTATAACGAAATTTTTCACTAAAAATTCATTTCTTAAGTTCAAATACCTACCACTGTTGAATAAAAAAATATATTTTAAATTCCGTACGTTCTTCTCTAGGTATTCTAATGTGGATTGACGAGAATTTTTGTTTTTTGTTCTAGGTTAAAAACTGTGGATGCTAAAAAAGATAACAGCAGAAAATATTAGTAGTCGGCCATTTTGGACATAAAAAAATTCTAACAGCTTGATATTCATACTAAATAGATGTGTAATTAATTTTATGAGTGAATCACTTTTTCATACGAAAAAAAATTGTTAAATTTGCACATGATTTTATACCCGTTACCGTGGCCTAAGGCCTTAAAATTGGGAATTTCAAACCGTCGGCGCATTCGAAGTTCGGAATTTCAACCCGGCCGCCATGTCAAGATCATGCCAGCGAAAGTCTACACAGTTGACTGTAAATGACGTAGAGCGTAGAACATTTGCTAGACCAATTTTAAAATTGACGCAAAGTCACTTCTTAATATTAGAAAATTCTTGAAATAATTCGTCGATTTATCGAAAATTTTGAAACTTTTGAAACTTCCATTGCCGAATTATTTTGACGGTGTTCAGATTTTCGGAGTTTTGGTCTTGCGTGTAAAATTATTTCGGGGTTTTGACCTTCGGGGTAGTATTCTTTCGGAGTTTTGAGCGTTCTGATCATTCAAAGTTCGGAATTTCAGCCCTACTTGAATTTCTGAATATTCAAATTCGGGATTTTAAACTGTCGGGGCATTCAAAGTTCGGAATTTCAACCCAGCCCCAATGAAACATGTTGAACTTTTTTCAAATTCGTTCCTTCCACATATTTCGGGAATCGCGTGAATAGAATTGACGATTATTATTTTTACTGCATTTTTGTTATAATTTTAAAAACAATCAAACGCGTTCCCCAACTTTATCGTAAAAGTATTTTTCTTTAATTCAGTAAACATCTTAAAAAATATATTTTTGTGCAATTATAGTAACTGATTCTGAATGTTTTTGGTGTAGTTGATTTTTACAAATTTTTCTTTTATTACTTTGAACTAGAGTTTTGATTGGGTTTGAGTTTTGGATGCCACTCTGCTTCCTATGAATAAATAAATCAATAAACGAAAAATGTTTGTCCCCAATAGATAATGATTTCAATTCGATATTATCTATAAAATAGTCTCCTAGATAAATCATGATAGGTGTCAGACTTTGTTTAAAAAAATATAAAGCGCTCAGCTTCATCTCAAGTGAAATAATAATAATAATAATAATAATATAAAGTGTATAAAATAAAAGTGTATAATATAAAAAATAACAATATCAATAATGATATAATAATAATAATAAACTAGATTATGACCGAGGCTAACCTCCGGGGGTAGGTGAATGTTTCCCAGTGCAAACTGAGGAAGTGCGTTGCCCGGACCAATAAAGTCTATTATAAACAAATAAGCAATATAAAGTGTCAAAAAGAACAATTCAGCCGATGATCTTTAGAGTACCTTAGGTCTTACGTCAAGAACCTTAAGAACTTGGTCCATCAGAAATAATCCCTAAAGCACACATATAAAAATTCACACTCGGATGTGACATGAATCTACTCTTCTAATTAACAGAGTTATCGTTATTGCGTTAATGAGCCATTGACCCAAAGAAAAATCTCCACATCACGTTGTTGCAGCCCCCTGTGATTGGAATTTTTACCGTCCATTATGTAGGAGCATCACTAGTGTGACACTGTCAAAAAATCAATTTTTTTGCATTTTTTGATAGTCTATACCGTCAAGAATAACATACCAAAATTTCAAATGCGGATCTCAAATAGTTTTTGAACTACAGCCTCCTAAAGAACAGCAGCTCGTTGGCAGGCTATAGCATATTTTTATCTTTTAAGGGGGGATTGTCTTTTTTTTCGCAAAATTTACCGCTTTTTGGGAATTTTTTTGTGAAGAAAGTATACAACGGAAAACTTGTGAAACTTGGCATATAGTTTTATTGATCTGTTTACTACATACAAAAATTTTTTTAAACAATTTCATCAAAAAATCCGCCTCCCACCCCCCTCGACGCGCGATGGTCCTTTTTTGATGGTGTGCACGATTTCTCAAAAACTATTCAACCGATTGCCTTCAAATTTGGACAGAATGCTCAGCTGACATCCTTTTATCGTTTGATGCAGCAAAAAAGCAATACGTTTAATAGTTTTTTATTTATAACAAAAAATCGATCAATTTTTTTCGAAAAATCGATACTTCAAGTTCAAAACGTCACCAAATCGTCAATTTTTTTTCCCTTCATCGAACGATAGCTATATGTGTCTAAAGTAAAATGCTTTTTGGGTTTTTGTTGCAGGATGAACGTGAAGGCTGTAATCGTGCACACCATCAAAAAAGGACCATCGCGGGTCGAGGGGGGTGGGAGGCGGATTTTTTGATGAAATTGTTTAAAAAATTTTTTGTATGTAGTAAACAGATCAATAAAACTATATGCCAAGTTTCACAAGTTTTCCGTTGTATACTTTCTTCACAAAAAAATTCCCAAAAAGCGGTAAATTTTGCGAAAAAAAAGACAATCCCCCCTCAACGCGTTTTTCTCGAAACGACATTTTTCAAATTCGCTGCAGTTCTAACTCGAAGACAAGTCATTCGATTGACTTGAATCTTGTTTTCGCATATTTAGTATTTATTTCTTCATACAGTGACTCTCCACTTTTTCGTTTGGATAAAAAAGGTCAATTTGCCATGCAAAAAACCATCAAATTTTTCAGCGTAATTTGGAACTTTATTTCGAAACTCCGCGATTTTCTTAGATTGAAACTTTTTCTTCACAATTCTGCTTCATTGTACAAGCAATACCTTCTAGTTTAACGGACTTAAAATTTTTTTAAATTCCTGGCACTCTGAAGGCCGCAATCACAGCTTTTTTTGAGACTCAGGAGACGGCGCATAAGTCGCTGAAAATTGAACATTTTCATGCAAAAAAATAAAGTATATACATAATTTATACACAAATATATCCTCGAAATTTCAAAACTTTCGATGCAATAGTTTTCCTCCAATAAATTCTCGAAAATCCCTTTTTTTTGGGCAGTCACACTAGTGGTGCCCTTTAACGCAAACTGACCTCACTTCCAGTAACCCGTCCATCATAACCTGCAAAGCGGCTTCCCGAAAACTATCGTTCAGCTTCAGGTTCTCCTCTCTCTGCTTCCTCATGAATTCAGGGTGGTTGTCACGTTCCAGATAAGTTGCAGCTCTACCCATCGATATCTCATCATCGGTGATGATGACTATGGTATCCGGCATTTCGGAGCAATGCCACAACGGTTGCGACAATGTGTTATCCCTGGTGGAATTTATTCCGAAGGTGTTCTTCAGTTCCAGGGCGCAATGATCGATCTCATCAAGACGTTGAGCCGCGATAGTTAATTCACGATCTTTGATCGATCGCATTTCTTCGAACATCTCGTTGAAGCGAATCTTGAGCTTTCTTTCTCGATCTTTGATTATTGCACAGGTGATGATGCCCTCGCTATAGCTTGGACATGTTCGTATTTGATTTATGGATCGATCGGATGTTTCGGGTAAAAATCGATCGGTCGTCGTTCCTATAATCGAAAATGGTCCCGGCGCCGCAATTCTGCAGGTGTCTTCATCTCTGTCCAAATGCCGGAAATCGACTAGGAAGTTTTCCCATCTGCGTCGATCCTCCTCCTTCTTGGATACTCGTGGCATCGCAAAATTGTCAATCTTCGTTTTGCCGTTGAATGACATCAAACTGCATGCCTGAATCTCCATGGAGTCCCAGCACAACTTCCGCAAGTACCTCGACACTTCGTCACGCTGGAGTATCTCGCGTTCCAACTTTTCAACGAGCCTACTCTCGCGTGCGACATTCCCGTTTATTTTTCGAGCACGGGAATCTCGATCCAAATCAAAGTCGGATATTGACAGCTGAGCGTTTTCGCACTCGTGTTCATTCGCATCCAGAAGAAGCTTCAGCTGATAACAATAATTGATTATTTGCATTTCATATGTGTACAATGCAATGGCCATCCATTTTGGCATTTGGAAGAAGTCTTGGAAATATTCTATGAGGATGTTAACACTGCCCAAAGCCATCAGTGAATCAAAAAGACTACTAAGTACCATAAGCACGAAAATACGATTCGAAAGTACAACTACAGGAATTATGAGCCCTACGGGGAGGTCCAAGAACAGATGAATGCGGATAGAATTTGGACGACTTTGGAGGCACACATAGAGATATAAAAAATCAATTACTCTTTCTCGTAGTTTGCCAAAATCTTGCATTATAGAATAACGCTCTTCAGCACACTGTTCTCGTTCCCTCCGAAGTTGCATTGCCTCTTCTCGTTCGACCCACGTTAAATCATCTGCAGGATCGTCCTTTGATTGTAGGGCGGGCGAGGCAAGATTTTCCGGATCTGTCATTGTGACATTCTCGACGGATTTGACATTGCTGAAATGTTAGAAGCTGTTGGAATCTTCACCTTTTCCTATCTTTTTCAGAGGATTATTTTTATCTACCAGATTTTCACAGCGATCAAATCTTCATTTCTTCCCAATGATACAATCGTATCATTGAAAGAAGACATGATGGCCACTTTGGCTCCACCGTCTAATCGATGATGGGCCATAAAAATAGCTACACCTTGCCGAACGTTCGTTCTACTTCTCACAATAATCAAACCATCGTAGCTACAAGTTAAAACGAAGCTGTCGTTCATGTAGAATTTGATGTTCCTCAATTGGTGGCCGGAGGACAGGGCGTCGACCAGGGTAAGTCCTTGGAAATCTTCCTGTGGATGAGCATTCAACAATGGCAGTTTTTCCACAACGAAACATTCTGTGGATGGTCTTCCAATGATGATTGACCAGGACTCACGTACCTGAATCTCCATCAAGTGCAATTGTTTCGTCAGGTAAGGCACGCTGATAATCTCGTGCCTGTTCCGACCATAGTACAAGCAATCCAGCACATGTGTCAACTCTATGGTACACAGGAACTCTTTGCGCATCGAATCATCGAGGCAATAAACGATGATTATTTCACCAGCTCTTCGAGACCTGTTGGTCCCAGCTAGGATCAACACTTTTGTCGGCTCTTCTTGGTTCTCGTAGATCAAAAAATCAATTATTTCCAAGTCGAAGTGCAATAAGCCCAGCACGGAATATCGATCGTCCTGGCCACTACCGATCACGAACAATTTGTTTGCAGTGATATCACTGATCCCTAGGTACACCGTGGACCAAGAATAACGTATCACCTCCAACGACTCTCTCACCAAGTGGATTAATCTTATCACCGACGGCTGTGTAATTTGAAACAGGCTTATCAGCACGAATTTTCCGGTCGCGGTGCCGATTGCGATCAGTGGTAAATTTGGATGAGACACTGAGCAGTGGACTGTAAATGAATCAATGCTCAAACATCCAACCAGTTTTATCGGCAATATTAACCACGTAACTCTGATTGAGAAATCAAATTTTCATTCGGAAGTTTGACTCAATTGATTTCATGATTTATCATTGACAGCACTTTTGTGAACATTCGAGTCGAAATATATATCCGAAATTGATGTAACTTGCTGAATGAATATCAATTTTTCAATCGATCAAGAGAATTATCTGATTACCAGCCCCATAATTGTTCAAAGCCACGTTCGACACGAATCGTCCGGTGGAACATTGATGAACATTCAGACGATCGAAATGATCGACCACAGCGACATGATCACCTCGGGGATTTACTGCCACGAGAAATTTGTTTTTCGAGCCTTGATAAGCGACAGTCCGGATCATCGGTGAATCATCCTCATCGTTGGTGGTTAACTCGAATATTTTTCCTCCAACGCAGTTGACCAAGAGGGCATCGCGGTGGGGGATTTTAGCTATGAAGACGGGGTGGGAAGTTACCTGGATGGACCATACCGATCTCCAAGGAGTTCCTGATTTCACGCGACTATCGGAGCTGGCCGGTTTTCTGTAAAACTACTGGGCGTTCATTTTGGGCTTGCTGACTCACGGAGAAATCTATGAGGTTTTTTTTCGTCGCCTCCGAGGTCGATATGCATATCGATAAAATTGGAATCGTCTGCTTTACATTGCGCAATGGAACTCACCACTATTCGTGATGCTTGATCGACGAGTACAATGCCCGATTGAAAAGCTTCGATCAAAGGAAGATTCCCCGATGCAGGCGTGTCATCTTTCTCGCCATGCACGATGAGGTGACGTCGTTTGCCGTCGTTGCAGTTTAGCGTTACCTTGCCGTTCGCATCGCACTCGAATAAATCACCGTCGGGTGACCACGATGTAGATACAACTCTACTCATTGGCGACGGAGCATTACCATACGTGGGCGATATCATCACTATTCTCGAGCATACGTTGATTTCGTGAACAACGAGACTGCCGGAAATTTCGCCCAATTGTGAAACTTGGTAAGGCGGAGATGGGGAGCACCTGCATTGTCATGAAATTAACAAAATTTGTAGAATCATTTAATCAATCACCGATGAAGGTATCAGTCTAGAGATTCCTCTTTGTTCTTCGTTATATTTTTAGGGTTGCGCTCCTTGGGTCGCCTGTAATTTTTTTAGGTTTGCCTGTTTGGCTCTTTACGTTTGAAACGGTTTGGTTAAAAACTTTTGCGTCATTCATAAAAATAAATCTTTCAGGTCACTTTATTGCGGTTATAAAACCATCAGTTTCGGGAAAAAATAAAAACAGTTCTCAATTTGAGGAGGGTCCATCCACCATATTTTCTACTCTATTGGAAAACTGTTACACGTCGTCTATTGATAATTATCTGGGTTGGTAAAACGAAATGAGCTACTGGATGACAATATTTTCGTAATTAATAAAGTTTTTTTGCGTTCATTTATTAGTTAACGGGTTATCTAATAAAATATGAAAACCAAACTTCATTTGGAGAGAATTCCATCCTTTTAGGATAAGTTTGCTTTGTTTAATGTCATTGATAACTAAACTAAAAAATGATTAAGGATATTCTGCCATAAAGATTTTTTTAAATCGTGAATTCATATGACATTGCTCGTTCTTTACAGTTTTAAAGTATTATTTTAACCACAAACTAGATGAAAAAAGAGAGTTAATTTTTTTTATATAAAAATAGCCGTCTTTAAAGTTGTTTCCCGAATCACTTGGCCCGATCGCTAGATCAATTTATAATTTAAAGGCCCCAATTCTTTCTTGACTCACGTTATACGTTGAGAAAGATCGGTAATTTTGGTATCGATCGAAGTGAGATTCTCGCCGGTCCTCCACGACCATACGATTATTCGGAATTCCGGAAAATTCGTGAGACTCAACAAATATTCGCTGCCCGCAAAAGTGCACGACAGATAGCCGTTGGGTCCACGTTCGAGTGTGCAGCTCGAGACTCTTCGTATTCCCGGATACGTGAAGATGCATATTTTTGGTGAAGATCGCCTTTCCGCGGTTGCGAACATGGGAATCACCTGATAAGATCGTGAAAAAAAAACGTTCGACATTTTGTTGATCAATCAACGGATCTGGGAAGCTCACCGGATGTGCAGCCAAGCAGGAAGCACCTTTGCCTCTTTCCAGGCTGTCAAACTTTTCGATTCTTTCCTCCCCCGTGGCCGAGTTCAAAAACATCACGTGTATACCGGAAGCCATGGCGATCACGTGGTCGATAAGAACGACAAAATCCTTGATACTCCCGAACTTGATCCATCTGCATTTGCAAAGGATCAGCAATCATCAAGAAGTTCCAAATTGTATACAGAAGTCTGCAATGAATCTTTTTGAATTAGAAATATGTAAACGTGAAAGACCGATAGTGGTAGAATCGCGATTGGTGTACGGCTTCGGCGATTTCCCATATTAAGCTGCTCGAGCCAACACTCGGATGGGTGACCGCTTCGCCGCCAGAACTGCTGAGAGTATATAGACTCATAGCAGGACAGCCGAAACTTACTCAGTAAATTATAGGCGACTTTACTGGCACAGGTTTTCCTCAGTTTCCCTGTGCCCTCCTGCTAATGCGATACAGGAGTGCACTATCAAAAGTGAAGTAAATAAGTGGTCGTGGCCAATACTCGAGGGCTTCTGTACGGAACTGAAAATAGTGAGGTGACAAGTCCGAGGTAAACTCCTCAAGCATACGAAGAAGTATAATTTCCTTAGTTCCAACGTTTACCCTTGCAGGTTTTACGTATTGCCCTTTCTAATTATTCCTAGTCTTCGCTAATCTAACCCAACATCCGTTGCGTCCACAGCCACCTTAAGCTACACTATACCGCATTTTCCGAGGGTACGGGGAAACTGTAGAAAACCCGTACCAGTATAGATGGCTCCATATTCTTCTGACTCTCTGGTGCTCAGACGTTTTACTCAAGTATCTACACTACGGTCTCAGCAGTATTGGCCTTCCGCTGACTGGTTGATGCGCCAGCTAAGCGGTCACCGCTCTCAGTATTGGCCAGTGTCGATCCACAAGAAAGAATATTTAAAAAAGACAAATATATAAACGACAAATGTCATATAAATGTCAACCACCCGAGTAAAAATTGTTTTAGCCTGTCTGAGTTACGACCTAGTAACTGGCTCGCCCAATTGAGCTCGTACGAACTGACCAATGGTTGGCTGGCTATGAGCTAGTAATATTGTGGATGTTTTGTTATCCAGCCCTTGTCTAGTCACTGCCAAGTTGATCTAATTCACAAATGATAAAGTGAGGTTATGTGACTACGTGTAGTTCCATCGAGCGAATGACTCATGGCTGGCTAGCTAACTTGAGTTTTAGATGGCTTTGCAAAAGACAACAATTCTCAAGTGGGCATGACGCCATGACCTAGCCAACTATTGGCTAGGCCAACTTGGCCAACTTGGTAATTTGTGACCAAGATTTGTGATCTTGGTCACAAATTGCAATGTGTAGTTATATGACTACATGTAGTTTCATCGAGCGATTAGCTCATGACTGGCTAAGCAACTTGAGTTACAGATGACGTTGCGAATGCAAACATTCTCAAGTAAGTATCTCGCTATGACCTAGACAGCTAACTGCGGCTGTGCACCCCTTGGCTAGTCACTGCCCAGCCGATCTTGTTCACAAACTACAAAGTACTGCAACATATGTAGACGATAAGAAAATTCAGAAATTAAACAAGTAGACCTGGCTCAGTGGACAACGTCACAGCTCATCACTCAGAGGTCCCGGGGTCGAAACCACGTTGCGGCGTAAGCGTTTGTCTGAGATAATTTTAAATTGAACCATTAATATATTTACGGCGCAAATATCATAACTCTTATTAATGAACAACGAAGAATATCGTAAAAGGGTCCAATGATGTAAATAATGTGCAAAAAAATCAGGAAAACATAAATATATAGCCGCAAATTTTGTTTTATCTAATCACCACCTAATTTTCTGTTCCCAGTCGCCAGCTGAAAAAACTAGGTCAGAAATATAATACGGCCGTGGGATATTTCTTTCTATTTGGTCACCATCTAAGTTTTTGTATTCAGTCACTAGAGGACCAAAGCGTTACAAGGCTGGGTAGTCAATCGCTGAGATGGCTAGCTAATGGCGATTCGAAACATCACTTCACTAGCTTGTGGCTAGGCGGTGATGAGTTACGTTTTCCACTCGGGCAGCATCACTTCCAATCCCTTCGGAGTTATCTACCTGACCCCATAATACCCTCCTTTTCCTACCTCGTTACAATCCAACTTCATCCTACCTCGTTTCGGCATCCGAACGTGGCATCTCTTCAACAAAATTTTCTATCCAAGTTGTTCTTTCAAGTATAACTTTCGCGTCAATTGTCACATCGAGAAAAAGTGATAAAATCCTGAATTCAACAAGTTCAACATATGCAACACAGCAACGCTTTGTGCTCCGATTGATGGTGGCAATGTTGCTGTCCGGAGTCGAAGACCCTGCACTGCCGGAATTTAGTGGTAGCCTGGAGACGCCAAACAACAGTGATGCTATCCGGATCGATTCGTCGAGCTGCAGTAGCTCGCGTTTCTTCGATTTGCCCGGAACTCTGGCCAAATGCGATTCACGTCTCTCATTTACAATCAATCCGTTCCGAATTTCGAAATTGTCACCCCTCTCCCCCCTCCCCCAGCCGTTCAACTGCGCACGATTGTTGATTTCGCGGAGCGAAATCGTATTTTGGCACGTTTGCATAGGCGTTTGGTAGGAGCCAAAGTGGCAAACACACGGCTGGTAATTGTCGGTTGTCCCAAAGTGTGCCACTGGATCAAAGACCGGCGGAGGAGTACATATCGATGGTACATTTATACGGTAAGCACCGTTATCGTACCAACAATACATAATAATGTGACTGCGCCTTAAACGACGCTGATTCGTCCTCAACACTTTCGCATTCCGTATGATGATTTTTCTTTTCGTTTCACTTGTCCCCGATGAATAGTGCCCGTCAACACTGAGGAGAATTTGAGCTGAAGTTTAGGGTCAACCGTGGGGTTGAATTTGAGTCGGAAGTTGAGGAATGTTGTTGTTTCCTTGAAGTTGTAATTAAATATTTAAATTTGATCTGATTCAAAACTCAAGTTGGGTATTGACCTAATTTTTGAATGAGGAAGAAAGTAATGTTTAGTGATGTGTATCTTTTTGTTAACTGTTAACAGTTAACTCGTAAGTTAATAGTTGGTGAAAAACAAATTATTTTTTACTCATATATTTTATATATATATATATATATATATATATATATATATATATATATATATCTGTGTGTGTGTTTTGTGGGTCAAAAAGTTCGAAATCACGTTTGATTTTTTTATCGAGATAAAAAGTTACATATAATGGCCAAAAAAATACGTAACCAGATGGGTCCGGTGGAAAGAGTTTTAAAGAGGAAAGAAACATCACAAATACATTTTTTTTCGCAGATTTATTTGAATTTTCGTCCGGTAATTGCCATTTATGAGAAAGCATCGCAATTCCAGAACTATGGGGTTGAAAAAGCTCAAAGTTAACTGAGTGTTTTTTTTTCAAATCTAATTCTTGTTTAAAATTTTATCGATTTTTTCAATGACGATTTTAGGTGAAAAAATCCGGCAAAAATTATCCTTTTTTGGATAGTTTTTATTTCACGGCCTGGTGAAGACTGAGTTGGTTACAAGTGTTAATCATAATATTTCATGCAAATTATGTTCGCGACAATTAATAAAATTAATAATAATAAATAATGGTGAGCATTTATAATCTTGGTAATAGTGATATTTTTTGCATACTTGGCATTATAACATTCTTCCGATAATTTCACAGAACCCCCGCCTCCCAAAACAAATGCGATAACGTACGCGTTTAATTTTTCTTCAATTCTCGTGGAAGGGATGACAATGGTGAAACGACATACAGTAGGAAGACGAGTGGAACAGTAACCTACTAAGACCAAAGGCACTTGGCCCCCCCAACGAAACCCCGATATAAAACCGTGAGTCGTGACACGATTTTTTTTAATTTCCAAACTGCTCGAGGCTCGAAAAGTTGCGCCGTAGCTTCGAGCATTTTTCGTCTGAATGATTGTCCATTCGGAAATCGGAGTGTGATCTTTTTGTGTCAGTGTTCGATTGACCCGTCCGCAATTTTGGATTATCATTCGGCGAGGTACAAAGGTCTCGAAAAGTTAATTTTTTCTTCTTCATATTTCCATCGTCGAGATTCGTCACGAGATGTTGTGGAATGCGATTAAGGGTATTGCGAAATCGTGGATGGGTTCTTTTTACGCTAAGAGTCACGAATAATCATTTTAAAAGCCTTCCGAGTTTTCTTGAGACGTTTAATTTTTTTTTGTTCTTTGCGATAAAGGACAAGTTCTTTGGAATTCTAAAAGATACCAAAATTACTCGAAATCTTGTGTGAATTCACAAGACACGAGGGTCGAGTGTACAGAGTGAGTAAAACGTTATAAAAAAGTTTCAAAAGCAAAAAGTTCAGTCTCGAAAAATTGAATATTATTAAATTTTTCAAGACAGAATGGAAAGTTTATAAATTTATTTAAAGTTTAATATAATTTGATTTAAAGTTTAATATTCTCGATATTTTCAATATAGTCTTTTTTATTAATATTTTTCATCCGATCTCAACAATACAAAAGTGATGTGAGAAGTGAGTCCGTTTGGGTTTGTTTGGGTTGTATAAATAATTGGGAAAAATATGTAGACAGCTTAACGACTTATTGTATCGCTCCAAATATGACGAAAGAATTTACCCACATTGTTCATAATTCACTGCAACGAACCAACACAATTTCCTCTGAAAATAAGAAAAGGTTTTTTTTTTAATTAATAAACAAAATGTTTGCAAATTAATCGGTAGTCACATTTTCGAGTTAATTACTTTGCCCACGAGCAGCTGTTCCATTAAGGGGGAGATACCTTCAGGCGAGTAAAAGAATGCGGATTTGCATGACTTTTTTTAAAGGAAAGATTTCTTCACCATTTTAAAGACTCAGGGTGTATTTTATTGCTACTTTTGGCTATTACATGGTATTTCTTTAATTAATCTTTAAAAATGGCGGCGGTATGGCACGATCTTCTTAGCGGGTTGCGGCGGATGTTGTCAGACCGCGTGACACGTAGCGACGGAGGGATTAATCCGAAAAAAAACCAACGAAGATTTTTCTTTCATTAAAACTCACACGCAGAATATGAACCAAGAAAAAGTGAGGAATGTGGGAAAACGATAAAATGGTACGCTTTGAAACAAAAACTCTGAATTCTCCGGAAAAAAATGGCTACATTTCGCAATAAAAAATACTTTTTTTTAGTTTTCAGAAAAAAATAGCATCATGTTTTAGACAATAAGGTTAGGAATATTTGTACCAAAATTCATCAGAATTAGTCGATTAGTTTTTTAGCTATACGTCACGCCAGTTTTAAAAATGCAGTTTTTAAGACTGTGCCATGCCTTTGCCAATTTTGAAGATTAATTAAAATAAAAAATACCATGCAACAGCCAAGAGTAGTAATAAAACATACGCCGAGTCTAAAAAATGGCGAAACAATCTTTCCTAAAGAAATCATGAAAATCAGTACATTTTTTCCTCGGCTGAGTCTCCCCCCTTAATGCGAAATTCCCGAGGTCAAAAAAATGAAAAATTGGTCGGAGCAGTACGACAATGGTTCAGAGGGACTGAGGGACGAAGTACTCGCGTGGCATTGTAAAAGGGCGTTGACAGTTAGTCACTTGATATGCGGGATTCGTTGATGTCATTTAGTATGCCGATGTGACGCTACTACTGATCACTTTGTAGTCACCTGGCGTGTTCACGAGCTCTTCATTCGACTTCCTTTCGGCCACTACGGAGTCGCGTAATTTCTTCGACCTCGATAGCGACCATTGATAAGAGAACGTTTTCAGGCACAGATCCAAATATAATCACGAATGACGATAAAGATGTGGTGCCCCAGCAAGAGAAAACTCTTCGTCACATTGACGTTTTTCGTTATGGCGACGATCGTGAATTCGACGGAAGTCCATCAGGATGCAGCCACCAGTCAGGAAGAATCTTCCGTTCCCTCGAGTACGTCGAGCCTCGAGGCGGAAGCGCGCGGAGACTCGGATGGTTTGGACATCAACGGCATCGAAGAAAAATCGAAAAATACCGCATCGATATCGGCCATCGACGACAAGAAGGATCAACAGCCGATTATTCTTGGCACATCGAAAGTCGCGATAGTTTATTCCGAGCGAAAAGCATCGACGCCCGATAAAGAAAAAAATGTTAAGGTATGTCGTTTTCCTCATTTTAATATAATTAAGGTCTTAGGGCACTCTAGAGGCCGAAAAATAGGCTTTTTGGGGATTTTTTTTCTCAGAAAAACTACAAAATAAATCGAGGTTACAAAAAGGGTGTTTGTCATACATATCAGTGACTGTTTACAATAATTTTTTTGAAGCGATTCATTTCAAAATGGCGCCTGTGCAGCGTTTATCTCAAAACTGTATTTTTTAAGTTGGCCGGAAACATAACTCAGACAATTTTCAACCGATTCACTTGAAATGTTGAAAAAAACATTGTCTATGGAAGTACGTAGGATTTTTTTTTTATATTGCATAGTTCATTCGTTATTAACAATTATTTGACGATTTTGTAGGAAAATTTTTGGAAAGTGAAAAATTTCGTCAGATAATTGTCAATAACAAATGAACTATGCAATTAAATCGTCAAGTAAATCGGTTGAAAATTGTGTGAGTTATTTTTCCGGCCAACTTAAAAAATACAGTTTTGAGATAAACGCTGCACAGCCGCCATTTTGAAATTAATCACTTCAAAAAAATTATTGTATACAGTCACTGATATGTATAATAAACGCTCTTTTTTGCAATCTCGATTTATTTTGTAGTTTTTCTGAAAAAAAAAAATCCCCAAAAAGCCTATTTTTTTGGCCTCTAGAGTGGCCTAACCCTTAAATGTAGTGTGGAAAAAAATGAATAATAGTGGTAATAATAGTAATCATTTTCAGCATGGGTTTTATTTTTATTTTTATTTTTTCATTATTCGGGAATTCTTTCTGGTAATTCTTTAGAGAAGTGACTTTTCCGAAAAATGAGCCTAACATTTTTTTGTTGCTATTTTCTTATTTATTGGCTTATAGATGATGAAATTTAGTCGGGGGAAGCTGAAATTCAACCACCCAAAAATAGTTATGGGGTTTTGAAGTTCGCAGAAATACGTGATAAAATAGGGCATTTTTTTTAAATTTCGAAACTCCTATATTGGGTTTGTTTGGGTTAAAGTATGGGTGAAGGTTATGGGGTTTTGTAGTTCACGCAAACATGTAATAAAATAGGGTATTTTTGAACACTTTGACGCCTATATTGGGTTTGTTTGGGTTATCTTTTTTACAAGCATAAAATCCATTTTCTAAGGATTTTTTGCTCGCAAAAAAATTGTTAATGAATAAATTCAGCTCCCCCCGATTGAATATCATCATTTATGACCCAATAAATGAGAAAATAGCAAAACAAAATTTTAGGCTCATTTTTCAGAAAAGTCACTAATCCAAAGAATTACCTTCTTTCTTATTGTTGGAGACCTTCATTTTTATTGAAGATACCTAATGTCTGATAAAAGTTCAACTTTGAAGCTTCCGAGAGATTCACGTTTTCGAAAAAAAATTAAGCTGCACAGTAGCTAGTCAAAGAGTTTCACTGTAAAAATATTCAAATACCTCGACTTCAATACTGAAAAATTTGCAATAACGCTATTTCTTTCCAAATACCATTTTAATCCTCAAAATTTCTGGAACTCGTCACGCTTTTGCGGAACTTTTGTTCTCACATTGATTTAGTTGCGAAATAATTATAAAACCGAATAAGAGAAGGGTCATGTCGCTCTCGTTGATCAGAAACCACGCCAAAACTACCGGTGCTGAATTGCCAGAAATTAATTTTCCTATCGGTTTAGTTCTTTTCAGTATGGGTTTATTTTTTTGTAATTCTCCAGGTATTCTTTCTTATTGTTGGAAAGCTCCGTTTAATATCTTTCATTAATGTCTAATGAAAGTTCAACTTTGTAGGTTCCGAGAGATTCACGTTTTCGAAAAAAAAAAATTAAGCTGCACAGTAGCCAATCAGAGAGTTTTACCATGAAAATATTCAAATATCTCTACTTCAGTACTGAACAATTTGTAACAAATAATGTACAATTTCAAGTGTGCATGAAATAACTTAAAGTGAGAGTGCGAATTAAAACAGGTCTGATTTCGACTCATGTCGAACGGCTAGAAAAATTTGATACTTGAACGGAACTTATAAAAAGTTTTCAAACATAACAAATTTGTTTCTATAATTCTACGATCGATTATAAATTTGCAAATGATTTATTCTCGCACGAATTTCACGGAATTCAATGTGTTTTCGGGATATCGTTCTCACATAACGACTTAGCATGACTGATGAATCAGTGCTCCCGAATTCACAGCGTCACTATCTCGGTTCACAGAGAGTCCCATACCCACAGCATAACCACTGCCGTTAAGGGGAGGGTAGGGGTTTCAGCGTGAAAAAAAACACTTTTTTGCGATTTTTTTTCATCTATATGGATAGAGTCCATTTATTGAATCCTTTTGTAAATTTTTAAGTGTCATTTCAAGAACATTCCGTGAAATTTGTACGCGAAAATATCCACAAACAAGCCGGTGACGAAGCTTTTCCAAGAACGCCTTTGGAAAAACACGATTTGCGGTGTTCACTGTATCTCAGCTAGAAATTATCTGAAATCAAGTACCATTAAAATTTAGTCAAAGTATTATCAAATCCTCCCCCCAACGGTCTCTGATAATTTTTTTTTTCATTTCTAAATTTTTGGTGGTCATGTAAAGTGAAAAGTGCTATTTTTCACGAAAAATTCCGCCATTTTGGGGGTTGAAAACCCCCTCAATGTAAAAAAACAATCTCAAACTAACCGTTGGGGAAACGTCTTTTATATGCAGAAAGTGTGTACCAAGTTTAAAATAAATCGGTCATTTAGTTTTCAAATGGCAGTCAACACGGACTTTAAAAAAGTGGTTTCGCGAAGAACGCGGCACCGGCTTGTTTGTGGATATTTTTGCGTAAAAATTTCACGGAATGTTCTTGAAATGACACTTAACAATGTACAAAAGGTTTGAATAAATTTACTCTATCCATATAGATGAAAAAAATTCGCAAAAAAGTGTTTTTTTTCACGCTAAAACCCCTACCCTCCCCTTAACTAGAGAATTCTCATTGAAACATTCGCAAACCGTTCTTTTTGTTCCAAAAACCATTTTAATCGTCGAAATTCCTGAAACTCGTTACGCTTTTTGTTTCTATTTACATCTAGTTGCGAAATAGTTGTAAAACCCAATAAGAGAAGGGTCATGACTGTAAAAGAATCTTTTGGACTATAAAAAATGATGCCAAAACCAACGGTTAATTGCCATAGATACATTTTTAAATTTTTATCCTGTAGGTGTAGGGTCTTCTCACTTTAGACGCTAAAAAGGCTATTTTTATTATTTTGTTCGATAGTTTATATCACAGATATTGATATAACAGGTGTTATACTTAATTAATACACTTTCGAAATATATTTTTAAAAATTTTGATCTATTCAAGTCACTATTTATAGACGAGAATGGTAGTTAAAAAAATGTTCTAAAAAAATTGTAGGTCTGCGCTGTCGATGAAATCTCGGAGATGGATCAGCCGAAACAAAAAATCAAACGGTTCAAGATTCTGTATGTTAATGGCTATATCGCATATCATGTGATTTTTTATGTATGCAAAAATAATAAAATGGCGGACATTTTTCGAAAAAGCAAAAAAACGTGTTTTTTTCACCGTTTTTGGCAAAAAAGTGAATATCAAAATTTAAAAAATCCCTGATATGTGCTATAGCTAAAGTTGTAAAGAGTGTGTGGTTCAAATTTCATAAGGATCGGTTCATTAGTTTCGATGATTTTATCCACAAGCCGTCGAAAAACGTGATCGAGAAAAACGCGTTTAAAGTTTGTTTGGATTACATAGATGCATAAAAAGAAAATTAACAAAATGTCGGACATTTTTCGGAAAAACAAAAAAAACGTGTTTTTTCACCGTTTTTGGCAAAAAAAAGAACATGTCAAAATTTTGAAAAATATTTGATATGTGTTATATCTGATATGTGTTATATATGTGCTATAGTTGTAAAGAATATGTGGTTAAAATTTCATAAGGATCGGTTCAGTAGTTTCGAAGATTTGATCAACAAGCCGTCGAAAAACGTTGTTCCGAGAAAAAACGCGTTTAAAGTTTGTTTGGGTTACATAGATACATAAAAAAATGTATGTATGCCGAAAGTGTATTTATTAAGTGTAACAACTTTTATATCAATATCTGTAATTAATATAAACCTATAAAAAACATTCACGAAAATAGCCTTTTTTTTAGCGTCTATAGTGAGAAGACCCCTTAATTGTGAAAAGGCTCAGCCCCACCGCGAAAAGTGTCCGAGCGAGTTGACAAAAAAAAACTTTCAAACGTTCGAAGATGACGCAGTGAATTTTTCAGGCCCCCAGGGTGGTGTATCCCCAAACGCAAGCCTCGACAATCTCCAAGCCGAGTACGAATGACCGGAACTGGCGAGGGGTCAGAGTATCGCCAAAGGACAGTTATCTCGACGCGTTCGAGCACTCGCAAACGAGCAAAGATCCGCGGGAGGGTGTGATTGGTGCCGACGTGAAGCCAAAAATTGCGAAATTGATAAGACGCGATTATACCGAGGGTCCCGTTTATCGTCATCCGCATGAGCAGTACGGAGGAACGAAGGAAACGATATCGT
Organism: Ophion ellenae; assembly: GCA_963210295.1. Classification (NCBI taxonomy): domain Eukaryota; kingdom Metazoa; phylum Arthropoda; class Insecta; order Hymenoptera; family Ichneumonidae; genus Ophion; species Ophion ellenae. Next base: position 43,665,080 of record OY723389.1, read on the forward strand.
CTTACAGTTTGCCTCAGGAGGTTAAAAATCGTCTGGTGACGACGAAAAATATAAACAGAATATCTTACGGTGGACCAACCCCCGAGCCCTTCTTTCCAACACCAAGTGATTCTTATTCCCTGCCCATCCAATCCAACATAAACTTCAACAACAACAACAACAATAACGACGATCACGACTTCTACGGATCACCGCAAATTTCATACGGGTCACCAGCTCCGCAATCGCAAATTTACGGCCTGCCGAACAACAATTACAACAAGGCTCCGTCGGCTCCTCAAAGCTCTTATGGACCACCGAACCATGGATACCCTCCTGCAGGAATACTCCACCAAGGTGAGGACCGAGGTAGCGTATTGGCAAATGTCATTTCGAGTCCTTTCGTGTCTTTTGTTCAATGTGTTTTTACGTAACACCTTGTCGTTTTTGTGCTCAAGGTCGAGCTTTTGGACCACGGAAGGTTGGCGTCAGGGTTCGTAGAAGGGTTGTATAAGGATTGTCAGAAGGGTTGTGTCAGTGTCATCAGAAGGGTCGTGTCAGGGTTGTTAGAAGAATTACGTCAGGGTTGTCAAGAATGTCGTTTCGGGATTGTCAGAAGGGTTGTGACAGGGTTGTCAGTGTCATCAGATGGGTCGTGTCAGGGTTGCCAAAAAGGTCGTGTCAGGGCTGTCAGAAGGGTTGTGTCAGTGTCATCAGAAGGGTCGTGTCAGGGTTGTCAGAGGGGTCATGTCAGGGCTGTCAGAAGGGTTGTGTCAGTGTCATCAGAAGGATCGTGTCAGGGTTGTCAGAAGGGTCATGTCAGGGCTGTCAGAAGGGTTGCGTTAGTGTCATCAGAAGGAACGTGTTAGGGTTGTCAGAAGAGTTCCGTCAGGGTTGTCAGGAGGGTCGTGTCAGGGCTGTTAAAAGGGTGGTGTCATGGTTGGCAGAAGCGTTGCGTCAGGATTGTCAAGAAAAGTTGTGTCAGGGTTGACAGCACGGTTGTGTAAGTGTCATCAGAAGAGTGGCGTCAGGTTTGGCGGAAAGATTGTGTCAGTGCTGTCAGAAGGATTGTGTCAGTGCTGTCAGAAGGATTGTGTCAGTGTCGTGTCAGGGCTGTCAAAAGGGTGGTGTCATGGTTGGCAGAAGTGCTGCGTCAGGATTATCAACAAAGTTGTGTCAGGGTCGACAGCAGAGTTGTGTAAGTGTCATCGGAAGGGTCGTGTCAGGGTTGTCAGAAGGGTCATGTCAGGGCTGTCAGAAGGGTTGTGTCAGTGTCATCAGAAGGATCGTGTCAGGGTTATCAGAAGGGTCATGTCAGGGCTGTCAGAAGGGTTGCGTTAGTGTCATCAGAAGGAACGTGTTAGGGTTGTCAGAAGAGTTCCGTCAGGGTTGTCAGGAGGGTCGTGTCAGGGCTGTAAACAGGGTGGTGTCACGGTTGGCAGAAGAGTTGCGTCAGGATTGTCAACAAAGTTGTGTCAAGGTTGACAGCACGGTTGTGTAAGTGTCATCAGAAGGGTGGCGTCAGGTTTGGCAGAAAGATTGTGTCAGTGCTGTCAGAAGGATTGTGTCAGTGTCGTGTCAGGGTTGTCAGAAGAGTTACGTCAGGGTTGTCAGAAGGGTCGTGTCAGGGCTGTCACAGGGTTGTGTCAGGCTTGGCAGCACGGTCGTGTCAGGGCTGTCAGAAGGGTTGTTTTAGGGTCGTCAGAAGGGTTGTGTCAGTGTCATCAGAGGGGTTGTGTCAGTGTCATCAGAGGGGTCGTGTCAAAGCTGTCAGAAGGGCTGCGCCCGGCCAATTCTGTAGGAGTGAATGTGCTAACATCTGTGCAAACAGCCAGACGTTTATTTAAATTATTAATGACGACTGGGAGTTCGATACCATCACCGTAAAAAGGACATAATTTTTTTTAATTCTCTAACACTGTTTTCTAAATTGTTATCGTATCTGAAAAACTCTAGGTTGCACGAATCTTTTGTAAATGAGTACAGTGTGAAAGAGACGTTTTGTGAGATTCCCACGATTAGAGTGGCTCATTATCCACCTCTATAGGACGACGATTTTTATTTGACAACAAGAAAGAAATTCGTTTTCTTGAGGCAATAATTATATATGTCTTATGAAAAAGGGACCACGAACTTTTTCATAGTACTCCATATAAAAATGGTAAAAAAGGTATGCGTAAGATTGCTCGATTATTATAGAAAATTGCAATTTTTTTAACTGCCCGCCCCCCCCCCCCCATTTGTTGTTGAAGTGTCAATTATTTTTTAACGTGACAGTTGACATAATGTAAATTTGATTTTCAATTCCATTGAATAAGGCAATGACAAATTATAATTCAATCGAATTATAAATTATATTTCAATGGAATTATGAAGTAATGCGATAAAAGTACAAATGGACTCACGTGAGCTGTCATGCTCACACTTTTTTTTAATACAATAACAATAGAGGCATAAAATTAGAAGCATTTCAATTAATCGAAGAGAAACGTGGATGCTTGTGTACGAAAAGCATCCAGTCCCAAGGTTAAGTTTACGGTTGCTATGTTAATACAGTCTTCCACCTTTTTATTTCCTTACCTGTCGATATAGCAAGCCAATATGAACTTTGTATGCACGAGTAGTCGACTGCTTCACATACGCTGTACATATAAATGATTGTACACTCATTTCCTAATAGTTTTGTTCCGTCGTCCAGCTCGCAAAGAGTTTTAAACACGATATACTTGTCTCTCGCAATTATTCACTCGCGCAGCCTTTTCTCAAGGTTTCCAAGAATTTACGATATACTCTTCGCTTTTTCCTCTTCCAACAGGTTCTCATTGCAATTCTCGGGATTCCCTTCCTTTCTTTGCTCGATCAGCAATTTTTTTGAAAAATCTGCACGAAGACAATGGCATTTAATGTCCATTTTTGTGACTTCCTGGCGGATCTGCGTCTTTTTATCTGTAATTTTTTCCAATGGACCAGGAAACCAAACAAACTTAGAGAAAACCGTCTTTTCTCATATTTATTAATGTCAAAATGGAAAACCCTCATCTCAATTCGTCTCGTTCCTCTTCTGCTCCTGACTCGATGCTACTTGCGCTAATTATTTTTTTTAAGTAAAACCAGTCACAAATCTTCCTCCTATTATTTTCTTCTTGAAGATTTCCGACAATCGCTTTTATGCCGCACGTCCTTTCAAGGTGAAAAAATTCTCATTGTAATTCTCGGCAATTCTCGTCTGTTCCTGACTTGGCCTTTAATTTTTCATGAATGTAAATGTTTTTCTTATTCGTTTCTTTTTTTTTCGCTGAACCTCGTCTCGCAAACTCTCGTCCAATTGTACACTTGACGTTTACGAGCGTCATTTTTTCATTTTGTACTGGTAAAAAAATCTCATTGTGATTCTCGTTGACGTTTTTCTGTTCATGGACGGATTCTCGTTTCGCTGCGGCTAGCCGTCCGATTGTCGGACGAATAAGCGGCTCAGTTCACGCTGTACAACGCCACAACGAAATCAAACCTCAACAAACAAATCCAAACGAACAAACCCAATCAAACATACCCAAACAAACACACCCCAACAAACAAACCTAAACGAACAAACCAAAACAAACAAATCAAAACGAACAAACATACTCATACAAACACACCCAAACAAACAACCACAAACAAACAAAATTATGAAGATTTTATCCGGACGGGGAGAAGTTCTCGTTTTTCTCGCATCCTGTACAAGAATCACTTCGCTGATGAAACCAACCGCTAGATCTACTGCATTATTGTCTTTTCGAAGCTTACGGACCGCCGCCTTCGTTGACGTACGGAGCTCCTTACGCCAATCACGGTTACGCTCATCAAATTTCGTCTCTGATGCCATCGATCGACTTCAGTTGGCCATTCGCCCTCAAACTCAACGCTTTTACCCTCGCCAAGATATTGCTCAAGCTGGTCATCTTCAAGATGATCGTAAAATTCATCGCTCTCATCTGTCTCCTCCTCTTCATCCCGAAATTGGAAATCATCAAGAAAGTTGAGAGCAACGACGACTCGGACGAATCCGACGATAGCCGACGGCTTTTCTCAAGTACGTTACACCTTAATTTCATTCAATACTAACTTGATCAATAATTCAATTAACTTTAATCAAGGTGATGGGCGAATAATGGATTTTCCATTTTTTTACCTTTCCTTGACACACTGGATCAATTTGACCCGGATACTTCATCCACCTGCCCTTAACAACCCTTCGGTCGGTTTTTGTTGAAAAAAATCCGGGATGCACTTTAAACGTTTCTTAATATGTCTGCATAATTAATATTCTGCAAGTATAAAATTGAATTGTTGTGAAAAATTATGAAAAACTTTCAATTTTTGGAAAGTGAGCATTTTATTTAAAATTCGTCCGGGTGAAAATGACCCAGCGTGTCCAGGAAGGGTTAAATATTTTCCGAAATATCCTTTTTTTTATCGATTCATTGGGAGTACTTTTTTTTAACATTGTGCAGTTTCTATTTGAATTGACTTTGATGTCTGTTTGAATCACAAGGATCCTTGATTATTTTGGATATTTTTTCGTAATTTTCTGAAGGCGTTTTTTAGCTCGCGAACTTTTTACAACCCTAGTGGTTTTCCTTTCGAGGGACTGCTGAGAACCGCCTATTATTGCAATAGCAATCAGTCGATCGCAAGTGCGTCGTTAATTGAGATTCCAAGATTTTTGAAAATGTAATGTCGCGTAAAAATATTTTTCTTCGTCAAGCATAAGCTCTTGAAACACGACGTGAATCGTAATAAAATCGGGTGGTTGATCGGTGAAGAAAGCAATCAATAAAAATTGACTAAAGAATAAATGAAGAAAAATAATTGAACCTCCGATTTGAACCTCCGAAATTGAAATTCCGTAATTTTTTTATGCCCCTTTTGCATTGCTACGAAAATAGTCAAACTTACCGGTAAATGCGTTTTCCAAAATCGACCAAATCTTCGCGGCAATGCAAAACTTCAATGCGATATAAAAATTCGATTAATTAGAAAACTGAATTCTTTCTCTGTTCTTTTTTTCTCGTTATTTCACAGAGAACTCCAATCTCGAGCGACTGAACATTCTCACAGCGTTCGTGACAAGTGCAATCGAGAAGTACCACGAGGACAACGAGATTTCGGGCAAGTCCGCCGACGATTGCACGAGCTTCGTTTGTCGAGCGAGAAAATTCTTTACCCACAAGGAAACCTGGAGCGATTACGTTCGTTTGTTCAAAAGTTACGTGACAGAGGAAACCGAGACCGACAATGACAATCAAGGAGCGCGAACGAATCGCGTAGATTCGTGAATTAAAGTTAGCCTTGTATGACCCAATTACTTAAGTTATTTATTTATTTATTTATTCGAGTGGAGCGGAAGTCCCCCGCGAAGTCCACTTGGGCGAACCTGGACTATCGAAAAGACTGTACATAAGGTGTAAAATTACAGAGCCCTGGGGAATGCCAAAAAAACAATAAAAAATTATCAATCCAACACCGTCGAAATAATAAATGAAAATATGTTCATTATTTTGTACAATAAAATATACCTATATCATAAAAAAAAAAAATGTCTACTGCAGCGTGCAATATTACTGAATTAATTTCAACTTGTTTGTACATGCAGTTTGTGCAGCGTTTATCTCAAAACTGCATTTGTTAAGTTGGCCGGAAACATAACTCAGACAATTTTCAACCGATTCACTTGAAATGTTGAATATATCTTGAAAAATACATTGTCTATGGAAGTACGTAGGATTTCTTTTTTACATTGCATAATTAATTTGTTATTAACAATTATCTGACGATTTTTTAGGCAAATTATTCACTTTCCAAAAATTTGCCTAAAAAATCGTTAATAACAAATTAACTATGCAATGTAACAAAAAAATCCTGCGTACTTCCATAGACTATGTATTTTTCAAGATATATTCAACCTTTCCAGTGAATCGATTGAAAATTGTCTGAGTTATGTTTCCGGCCAACTTAAAAAATGCAGTTTTGAGATAAACGCTGCACAGCCGCCATTTTGAAATTAATCGCTACAAAAAAATTATTGTATACAGTCACTGATATATATGATAAACACCCTTTTTTATAATCTCGATTTATTTTGTACTTTTTCTGAACAAAAAATCCCCAAAAAGCCTATTTTTCGGCCTCTAGAGTGGCCTAAGGCCTTAAGGGGGGATTGTCTTTTTTTCCCAAAATTTACCGCTTTTTGGGAATTTTTTTGTGAAGAAAGTATACAACGGAAAACTTGTGAAACTTGGCATATAGTTTTATTGATCTGTTTACTACATACAAAAAATTTTTTAAACAATTTCATCAAAAAATCCGCCTCCCACCCCCCTCGACGCGCGATGGTCCTTTTTTGATGGTGTGCACGATTACAGCCTTCACGTTCATCCTGCAACAAAAACCCAAAAAGCATTTTACTTTAGACACATATAGCTATCGTTCGATGAAGGGAAAAAAAATTGACGATTTGGTGACGTTTTGAACTTGAAGTATCGATTTTTCGAAAAAAATTGATCGATTTTTTGTTATAAATAAAAAACTATTAAACGTATTGCTTTTTTGCTTCATAAAACGATAAAAGGATGTCAGCTGAGCATTCTGTCCAAATTTGAAGGCAATCGGTTGAATAGTTTTTGAGAAATCGTGCACACCATCAAAAAAGGACCATCGCGCGTCGAGGGGGGTGGGAGGCGGATTTATTGATGAAATTGTTTAAAAATTTTTTTGTATGTAGTAAACAGAACAATAAAACTATATGCCAAGTTTCACAAGTTTTCCGTTGTATACTTTCTTCACAAAAAAATTCCCAAAAAGCGGTAAATTTTGCGAAAAAAAAGACAATCCCCCCTTAAGTACCTAAACGTGACCGATTGTGAAGATTGTTGCAATTCAAACTTGTAAAATTTATTTTCATGCCTTTTTTAAAAATTTTTACATTTTTAAATAATATTTCGATAAAAATAGCAATAGTTTGATTTAAATAATACATTTTTCATCATATTTTGGCAAAAACTTGAACCTCGTTTTTTCTCAAAATTCAGCTTCACAAGTACTATTTTTACAGTACTTTTATGAAATAGTACTTATAAAGTGCAGCTTTATAAGTACTTTTTTTATTGCAGTCTTTAATTTTAAAATCAGAAGAAGACTCAGTAAAATAACTAGTCTTTTATATCGAAAAAAATTTTAAAGATGATATTTTTGCAAATTGACCTTTTTTCATTTTTTCCGCAATTAATTTTTTTTTTAACATACTCAAATCAAATTTTTGGCAATATAACCTACACTACTTTAAAAAAGAAGCTTTCAAGAAGAAAATTGAAGTTAAAATATTAAATGGTTTATTTATAATAACGGTTTTTGTTGCTGGGGTGCAAACAACCCCAGTGTGCCGAGTACGTCTCTCTACTGAAGTGTGCCGAATAAGGGTTAACTTCATTTGTGATTAAACTTTGAACACTTAACTTTAAGATAATTTACGAAATTAAAACGAACTCCTATCAGATCAACATTAAAAATACTATTTTTAAAAAATCACCATTGGCTATCGCTTTCGGAGTATCTGGGTGTGATGCCCATAGGAGTAGAGGTGGATGGCCAGTTACCCAGCCTTAAGCTCTCGGTCTTCTCTTTGGTTTTATGTTTCGAATCTCATTTTTTTTTCTTTTGGCCACATCTAAAACACATACAATTGAAATCAGTGTAATTTTTGTTACCCAAAGTTTGCCCACTATCCTCTGAAGCTAGTCTTCGATTAGACGAGTTTCATAATCATTTTCTCCGCGGAATTTTTTGTCATTGTTCTCACATCGTCTTTCTAAGGTATTCCTAAGTATTTCGTAGGTCCTAGCGGCCGCCCGAACCGACAATTCGTCATTTTTTACAGCACTGATAGCTGCTTTTAAGGGGAGGTACCTGAGTAAACGGCGAGAAAAACAGGTAAACTTCGCGGATTTTTATCTCAAAAACTAATGGTTCGATTGGATCCGGAATTTTTTTTGAGTAAATATGTACATTGAGGCATGTTCAGGAATTTTTAAAAATAAATTCATTGACCGGAAGTGATTCAAACGCGATTATCTCGAAACATTGTTTTCAAAGTCGGTGCCAGATGTATCTCGAAAACGGCTTGTCCGATTTCGTCCAAATTTGGATACAATATTCTTCGGTAGTTTTTCTCGTTCGCCACGTGGGATTTTTTTGAAATTTTCATTTTTGACGTAATTGCGACCGTTTTAATTTAACATTCGTTTTTCGTTCGCAATTTCCGACGATTTTGGATTGCATACACATTGCATAAAAAAGCAATGGGTCAATCAAATAAAAAACCCCTTCGTGGCGAACGAGAAAAACTATCGGAAAATATTGTATCCAAATTTGGACAAAATCGGACAAGCCGTTTTCGAGATACATCTGGCACCGACTTTGAAAACTATGTTTCGAGATAATCGCGTTTGAATCGCTTCCAGTCAACGAATTTATTTTAAAAAATTCCTAAACATACCTCAATGTACATATTTTCCAATAAAAAACCCGGATCCAATCGAAACATTAGTTTTCGGGATAAAAATTCCCGAAGTTGACCTGTTTTTCTCGCCGTTGACTCAGGTACCTCCCATTAATGATTCTTGTGTCCAGTTCCCTCGTAGAGCAATTGCTTTTCTCTTGTACTTATTAGGCATCTAAATCCAATGTAGAGAAAATGAATTACTCAAACACATTACAACTAACACTATGGCCATCATACACCGACTGTACGTGGTCATCTCTCCTAATCTCCCGGGAGAGATGGCCACATCTAAAATGTAAACAAGTAGAAACAATACATGCTAAGTCTTGAGGTATAACAAAGCACTGTTCGTGAACTATTCAAGAAATACGAAAGTAACCATTACTTTTACAAAATAACATCACCACAATGCAAAAGATGAAACCGAAACAAAATTAGCCCTGGACAGAATAATTAAAAAGGATTTGACTTACTAAACATTTTGTTTGCCAAAGTTTTGCTCGTACACTTACACCTGCGCACGACGCGAAGCGAATTAAGGCAGTGGTCGGGTCTAGAGCAAGATTTTTGACGTCATTTTTGGGTTGGAATAACTTTTAAACCGTTGGAATTGTCGTGATGAAACTTAACATATGTATTTATTGTTCCTTTGAGAATGTATTTACATTTTAAAAAAATATATTTTAAACATTTTCATGTAGTTTTTTATTTTTTTACATGGTCCGCCGAAAACCGCCTCTATCGGCGCCCACTCTGGGTGATGTTGTATGCATCTGAAAAAAATATATATATATTCTCAATCTGTATGAGTATTCTGAGCACTGGCAGCAGAATTAGTACTTAAGAAAATTTTGTTATAAAATGGCGGCCTGTTAAACTTTGATTAACGATATTTCATACATTTTCGGGTATTCGACGAGTTATAAAATGTGGGCAAAATTATTGTTCGACTCAATTCTGCTACCAGTCCTCAGAAAGAGGCTACCGAAGGTATGTGCAAAATTTGAGCTCGATCGGTCAATTAGTTATTGAGATATAGTGAGCGCTGATTTGAAAAACATATTTCTTCGATAAACACGTTCAAAGTTTTGATACCGTCAGATAAGGTTTGCGCGCGGCTTGCTTATAATTTTTATTACTCTGCTAATTTTTGGAAGATCAATAAGCGGTTTTCACGAGCGTATTAAGAGAGGTCTAAGGAATAATAAAATGAAAAAAAATTGATTTTGTCAAATTTCTAGACCAGACTATTGCCTTAAGGCGTTACCCCCACTTGTAGCGCAAAAAAGGCCTTTTTCATGAATTTTTTAAAAGAAAACTACAAAACTTTTTTAATCGATCAATATACCATCTTAAAGAACACATCTCGAAGAACTTTCAGTATTTTTTTTATTGAAAAATATTACATTGTTTAGTGGCAAATAGCCGTCAATGAAATAATATTTTTATATACACGGTTTGCGGTGACCAACATTGCGGCGAAGTGGATCATCTGAAGAAAAAAATGCGGATGGATTTAGTCAAATATAAGTATAAACTAGTCTTTAATCGAAGGATTTTAAAAAATATTCATTTTTCACAAAATGGCGGACAGTCAAAGTTCGATTTTAACGAAAAAAAAACGGCCGTTTTTTGGCTATAAAACGGCCATTTTTTTTTTTCGAAAAAAAAAATCGAACGATTAAAGACTACATTTTTATGTATTAATTAAGCCTGCAAAATTTCAAGAAGATCGGTTCATTAGTGTTTGATTAATAGTTCAGAAATGCCATTTTGAGAGAAACGCGTTTAAAGTTCTCTTTCAACGCTCTTTCAACGTGGATTCTTCTCTTTCAACGCTCATATCTCAGTCAATTTTGTTCGGATCGACTTGAAATTTTTAGGACATATTCTCAGATACATATACTTCAAAAAAATGCAATAAAAAAAATCGATTTTTTCAAAATCGCTAGTGGGGGTAACCCCTTAAGCTGTAAGAGGTGAAATTGATTGCGCGGTTCTGTGAAAAAAATTTATTGGCCATCTCTCCCTTATGGCCAAATCCCCCGGAACTACCATAAAACTTTCGTCCAAAAAAATTATTCCAAAATGAAAAGTTCCACAAACATCGTGTATTTGTAAAGAATCGCCAATCTGCGCAATTTCAAAAAAATACTAGCCCATCAAAACGGGGCAATTTTTACCTGATATGTAAATCATTTTTTTTAACATGCTACAACCTCTTCAATCGGCGAAACAAAGAATATTAAAAAGAGGTACAAAAGTTTCACTACTTTATGCTAATACCGGGGATGAAAAGAACTGTCGTGTGTCATTTTTTCTCCCGGCGGATAAAAGTAGCCTGCGCCTTCCTTGGGTTTGAAAAAAAAAAAAAAAATATATATATATATATATATATATATATATATATATATATATATATATATATATATGCGTAGTATATATATATAGTGTATTAAAGTTATACATGCACATACTATGCGGTTATGTATGTGCAGGGGAAACCGGTTTACGAGATGGACAGACGCTATCCCGGTTGCGGCGATGTCTGAAGGGATACGAGCTTGTTGTTTGCAATTTAAATGAACTACCGAGGCTACGGGAGTGAGTCAGGAAGGAAAGACGAGCCTATATAGATAAACACTGCGATCTCCACCAAATGTATAGGTCGCATGCATGGTATTATATCAATTACGTGCAAGACAAAAAAATCGCTAATTTACGTCGTTCTGCACGGTAAATCTTACAAAAATGAGTCATAATTATTTAAAACGAAATTATAAGTACTTAAAATGAACTTACAACTTTTTACAATAAAAAAGAACGACGCGCAATAAATGTAAATAAATAAATAAATAATAAAAATATAAAATATATACATATATAAAAATATAAAAATAAAACAAGTAAATAAACAACTATTATATATTTATAGCTGCAGTATAACTCTATATTGACACATACTAATAGTATAATAAATTTACAACTACTCGATCGTTATTTCTATCATTTTCCATTGCATTTATTCATGTATATGTATAATTATATATTTATAGATGTTATATATATATATATATATATATATATATATATATATATATATATATATGCATCGACCTTCTCAACATCCTGTATAATTCTATATGTTGATGAAATAAAATTTGTATGATATATATATATATATATATATATATATATATATATATATATATATATAATACAAATTTTATTTCATCAACATATAAAATTATACAGGATGTTAAGAAGGTCGATGCAAAGCCTTAAGGCGGTGATAGGTTACCTCGCTAGGAACATAGGAGCCTAGGTTACGCTCGTCCAAAGTCTAAGGATTTCGAGTTATCAGGGTAAGTATGATTTTTGGAAAATGTCCTAAAATTAGGTACTAACTCATTCATAATGTTCGAACAGACAATAATTGGCAACTAAATACTTATTCGCGTCTTAGCTTAATGTGTATTTAATCGACAAACACCAATACAATCATCTGTATCCGCACAACTAACTAAATGGGACGTGTTCAATAATTAAAAACTTGTCAAAAAATAAAAATCTCTTATGTTAAAAAATAGCACTAACATTGAAGAGGTAAACTCTTATTAACACAAGAGTTTATCTCTTATTAACATGAGAAAATATAATATAATATAATATATCTTCTAACATAAGAAAAATAGAATTAACATAAGGGGTAAACGAGTCAGTTCCTAATTTTGGGAAATTTTCCAAAAACCATGCTTACCACGATAACTCGAAATCGTTAGACTTTGAACTAAGGTAAGCTAGGTTAGATATATTCCTAACGAGGTGACCTTTCATCCCCTTAAGGCTTTACATCAACCTTGCTAACACCCTGTATATGTCTATGAAGTAAACAAACTACAATGGACATTCGGATGTGTAAAGGGTGTCCCAAAATGACCTGACATTTTTATTTATTATTAAAACGCACTATTTATTTGAAGTACAAATATTTTTATTTCAATATAAGATACAAACATGGAGGTTATGTGTGGAAGACATCCGATAAATGGCCGCCTCGTCCCTGTTTACTCTTTTGACGAAATTTTCGATAACATTTTGGCATAATTGCGGACTAATTTCATTAATGGTGGGTCCAATTGGTTCCTTGAGCTCCGGAATGGTCTGTGAATCATCGGCATACACTTTTCCTTTCAGAAAACCCCAAAGAAAGAAGTCCAATGGCGTCATATCGCACGATCTTGGTGGTCAATTCACATCGCTGCAGCGCGAGATAACACGACCATGAAACGACTAAACCTCAATACTTCCTGATGCCAGTTGTCAAACTTTAGTACTCTGTATTCGCCACAACAAAATGGCGCGCAATTTAAAATGTCAGGTCATTTTGAGACATCGACTGGATTTTTTAAAATGTGTAAACACCAGTCCGTTCCTTTTCGATAAAAAATAACCAATGTTTTTTATAAATAAGTGTCTGTAATAAATAATTTGCTACTTTTTAGGACATAAGATGCGAAGGAGTTCAATAAACGAGCTTAACTAACGAAATTCGTTGATCTAGAATAGAGTTGCCAAATAATAGAAGATAAGATATGCTCGAGGAAAAAAGTACGAATTTGATTGAGCGACAAACGTATCGATGACGCAATACAATTATGTTTGTCCAGCCCAGGCTGATCCTAATTGACGTAAAGTCTCTTTTTCTTTCCCTCATTTCGACCAATCAAGTTGATGACTCCTCTCATCACAATTTGATAAATGCAGTTAACAATTGTTAGGGGAGAATTGATCGACCGACTGATGTAAAAGCGAGGAGGGTATCCGAGGACTTGTCACCCTTTCAATTATCCAAGGGGAAGCAACCTCATGGATCCGCCTGCTGGTCAATCTACATGTTTTCCCCGCTACGAGGATCTCTGACCACGAATAATCGATTTCATTTTCGATGAAAAATGAAAAATCTCTGAAAAACGACATTTTGGCACAACTGGAAATAACCAATTCAATTCTGCACATCATTTGGAATCTTTGACACTGGAGGAATTGAATATTGCACAGAACGAGGCACGCAAATGGGATGAACGCAGGAGTAACGATAGTATCAAAAACAAAACCAAACGCAGATTGACTTGAGCTTGATTGGTCTTGAGGATCTTTTACGAGCTCGCCCATTGGCGATTCTCATTTGTTTATCATTACCTCGGCCCCGCGGCAATTCGTTTGCAATTGGACAATGGCGATGACGAAGGGGGAAGAGAAGAAGGGTCCGTGTGAACTTCCGTCCTCAAAATTTGGGTCAGCCAATCCTGTGCAGACGCGGGACACGATGATGGACAATCATCGCATTGTGGCCCATGCGGTTACTTACTTCGGCAACATGTTCCCTCCACGTGTTCGACCAATCAAATATGTATGATTCGTCGTTGATTTCGCGATGATCGAAAACTGCCGAGACAGTTGGCAGCCGTTCGAGCAATTTTTTTTCCGGATCAAGTTTGGGGTCGTTTGGTATTATCGGTAGATTTTTATGGGGTCTGATGGGATTGAGGTAGCAAGGGCACGTACCTAATTATCTGATTGCTGCTCAATCTTTTCGCATTCTACGAATCATGCACACAGGGCGGAGTGAACGAATTTCAAGCCAGGTTACCCGATTGTTTGGGCTAAATAAATAAACCCAAGTCGGGAGATTTAAAGGGAGTGATGCCTTTAGGCGAGAAAAAAATTAGTTGATTTTCATGATTTTGTTTTTTTAAAGGAACTATTTCCTTACCACTTTTGAGACTTTGGATATGTTTTACTACTACTTTTTGCTGTTACATGGTATTTTATTTTATTTATGAATCTTTTATAATGGCGAGATATGGCTTAGTCTTTCAAACTTCCTTTTCCAAAAGTGGCGTGACGTACAGCTAAAAATCTAATCGACAGATTCCGATGAAATTCGGTATAAATCTTTCTAACCTTTCTATCTAAAATATGAACCTAAATGTTATTAAAAATAAAAATAAAGTATTTTTTTATTGCAAAATGCAGACATTTTTGTTCGGAAAATTCTAGATTTTTTTTTCAAAACGTACCATTTTATTGATTTTCAATATTTCCTACTTTTCCTTGGTTCATATTTTGCGTATGAGTGTTGATAAGAGAAAAAATTTCGTCGATTTTTTTTCGGATTAATCCCGCCGACGCTACTCGTCACGCCGTCTGACAACCTCCAACGCAACCTGTTTAGAAGACCAGGCCACACCTCCGCCATTTTTTTAAATAAAAAATACTATGTAACCGCCAAAAGTAGTGATAAAACATATCATAAGTAAAAAAAATCAGCAATTTTTGCCTCGCCTGAAGGTATTTCCCCCCTCAACGTGGTTTCATGTGGAAAGGCGTCATGAACTGTCTCTTACTCGGTTTTATAAGTGTTTTGACCTAAGATGAATATAGAAACAAAAAACGTAAATTGTTCCAGAGATTTCGAGGATTAAAATGGTATTTGGAAAAATCAGCGATTACCGAATGTTTCAATGAGAATTCTTTAGTTAACGGCAGCGATTATGCTGCGGGTATGGGACTCTCTCTGAATCGAGATAGTGACGATGTGAATTCGTGAGCACTGATTTATCAGTCATGCTAAGTCTTTATGCGAGAACGACAGCCCGAAAACTCAGTGAGTTCCGCGAAATTCGTGCGTGAATAAACAATTTGCAAATTTATAGGCAATCGTCAAATTATAGCAACAAATTTGTTATGCTTAAATACATTTTACAAGTTCCATTCGCGTATTAAATTTTTCCAGCCACTCAATATGAGTCGAAATCAGATCTGTTTCAATTCGCTGATCGCAAAGCGTAGAATCAAGTCATTGATTCTAGGCTTTGCACACTTGTAATCATACTTTGCCACATTACAAATTTTTCAGTATTGAAACAGAGGTATTTGGATATTTTCATAGTGAATCCCTCTGACTAGCTGCTGTGCATCTTAATTTTTTTTTTTTAAACAAGAACCTTTCTGAAACCTCAAAGTTGAACTTTAATTGGACATCAGCGTTCTTTCATTAGACTGGGGCTTACTAACAATAAGAATGCATGAAGAATTGCAAAAAAAAACCCATACCGAAAAGAATTTCTATTACTGTGACCATTATTTATTTTCTTCCACACTATATTCAGATAAACTGACGAAAACGACCAACAATCACATTTTTCTGTGAATTTGAAAGTCAATGAACATGAGTGACCATCAAACCGGTCTCAATTCGCAGATTGCAAGGCAAAGAATCAAGTCTTTTTTTGCACATGTAAAATCATATTTTCTCACATTATAATTGTTTGCTACCGATATAGGGATATTTGAATATTTTCATACTGAAACTTCATTTCAACTAGTTCTATTTGATTGTTACGATTGGGGTAGAATATCCATAAGTCGAATTTCCATAACCGAATGTCCATATGTGCGAATATCCATAAGTGAGTATAAAGTAGAAATGAGTGCCAAAAATGGCGGCATTCAACGACGGTACCCAAACAAAGCCAAACAAACCCAAACAAACTCACTTATGGATATTCGACTCATGGATATTCGACTTATGGATATTCGACTCATGGATATTCGACTTATGGATATTCGGCTTATGGATTTTCCACTTATGGATATTCGTACTTATGGGTATTCGACGTATGGGTATTCGACTTATGGGTATTCGACTTATAAATATTCTCTCATATTATGATTTTTTGCTACCGATATAGGGATATTTGAATATTTTCATACTGAAACTTTATTTCAACTAGTTCTATTTGATTTTTACGATTGGGGTAGAATATCCATAAGTCGAATTTCCATAATCGAATGTCCATATGTACGAAAATCTATAAGTCGAATGTCCATAAGTGAGTATGGAGTAGAAATGAGTGCCAGAAATGGCGGTATCCAACGAAGGTACCAAAACAAAGCTAAACAAACCCAAACAAAGCCAAACAAACTCACTTATGGATATTCGACTCATGGATATTCGACTTATGGGTATTCGACTTATGGGTATTCGACTCATGGATATTCGACTCATGGATATTCGGCTTATGGATATTCGGCTTATGGATTTTCCACTTATGGATATTCGTACTTATGGGTATTCGACGTATGGACATTCGACTTATGGGTATTCGACTTATGGGTATTCGACTTATAAATATTCTCTCATATTATGATTTTTTGCTACCGATATAGGGATATTTGAATATTTTCATACTGAAACTTTATTTCAACTAGTTCTATTTGATTTTTACGATTGGGATAGAATATCCATAAGTCGAATTTCCATAATCGAATGTCCATATGTACGAATATCCATAAATCGAATATCCATAAGTCGAATATCCATAAGTGAGTATGGAGTAGAAATGAATGCCAGAAATGGCGGTATCCAACGACGGTACCAAAACAAAGCTAAACAAACCCAAAAAAACTCACTTATGGATATTCGACTTATGGATTTTCCACTTATGGATTTTCCACTTATGGATATTCGTACTTATGGATATTCGACGTATGGATATTCGACTTATGGATATTCGACTTATGGATATTCGACTTATGGATATTCGACTTATGGATATTCGACGTATGGATATTCGACTTATGGATATTCGACTTATGGATATTCACTTATGGATATTCGACGACAGTGGATTTTTACAATGTTTCCAAAGGGCTTTCTGAAAAGAGCTTAAAGCTGTGCATACGAGCCTGCGGAGTCACGTGCCTCTTGATGACAGGTGTCAGGCAAGAGATTTCAATGTTGCAAACAGCCTCGCAGACCCCGGTGTTCGATGGAACAACGTTGGGTCATTACGGACCAACGGAGTACCAGCTCGTTCTTCGCTCGAGTGTACCTTCAATAGAATTTAAACTGAAATCATCGCTGGCTACATGGTTGTATAGCGAGAAACGAGGTTGACGAACGCCCTCTTGGCTCTTTACCTATCATGCACACATTCGTATACAAGCATACGTATAGCATAGTTGCACACTTGCCGCACAGCTAAAGTGCGTCGCAGACGCTTAATGCGTCACTCGCTTCGACGTCCTTGAAGGTTTGCCACGATTAAACCAGCATCTTGACTTATTTTTTTTCATTGAAGTCTTTCTATTCGCTCGCCTGGTCTCAACTCACATTACGTGGATCACCCGACTGCGAGCTTTCGAGCACTGGAGTATATTTCCGAACGTTCTCGAGTTCTTCGAAAATTATTTTCAGCCTGGAGGAAAAAATGAATTTCCTGATTGCAATTATGAGTAATCAAAATTCTTACACGATTCATTGTGGTTGAGGCTTCCAGTGGTCGCAATTTGAGGGCGGTATCGTTGACAGTGTGAATAGTAGCCAAAAAAATAATCGGAGTTGGTGAGAATTCAGTCGAGGATCAATTGCAAAGACTGAGAAATGAAACCAGCCTTTCGACCGATAATAGTCGATTACATATCTAAATTTACAAGGGTCAAAGAAATAATGTTTTTTTATGATAATTTCAGTTGTGGAATAATTCCCATGAGGATTCACAAATGAATTGTGTTATTTTTTTAAACCATAATTGATTAATAAGAAATAATATCACCGTAATATTAAACATTATTAATTAATAATGGCATCTATGCTTAATAATCGGTAATATTCATACGTAAATATTTGTGCTAAACAATAATTCAAAACGATGAATGAATCATGTTATGATAACTTCTTTTTTATGACTTCTAAAAATCTAACAGATTTCGTTAGTATATTAGTTTATCCTATGATTAATCGAAGGAATTTCCGAAATATTAAATTTGAAACAAATGGCGCGTGTTCAAAGTGAGAATCTTGATTTTTGCTAAAAATGAGCTTTTTCCGTTCATCAAATCGGAAGTATATATCAGTATAGAAAGATCCTTTGATCAAATACAATATTTTTACATCAAGAAAAAGCCCTAAAAACTTAAGGCCGGAGCCTGAATTCGAAGGTCCGAAAAAGTGTTTTTTTTTTAAATTGCATAAATCGATAGATAAACTATCCAAGAATATATTTACAAAGTTACAGAGGCCGTTTGTAAATATTTTCGAAGATACAAGGCCAAAAGCAGAGAAGCCATTGATATTTGATATTGATATTTCCTCCTATTGGAACTTTGAAGCGCGTTTTCTCCAGTTTTCATTCTCACGATTTTTCCAAATTGGCGGGCGTGATAGCAAAAAACTAAACAACCCGTTAAATCAAACCATAGTTTATTTTCTTCAGTATAAAAATCTCCTCTAAGTGAATTGAAAAAGTCTTTTTAAACAATTTGTATAACATGTTAAAGTGTTTTTTTTTAATAAGAAAAGTTAAAACTTCACGATTTTTTTCAGCTTTTTCTTAATTCATCCAGAAGAAAAATATATGAATATAGAACATGTCATTGGTTTTTAGTTTCAGTCAAGAATTACGAGCTGCATCTTCCCCGTCGATTGGGGACTGTAGTGGCAAGACGCAAATGGAGTAGGCTAATAAATCTGCAGTCATTTATAGTTTCATGTTGGAACATTTTTTTAATACATTTCAAATATACATGAAAGTATATTTGAAACGTATGAAATATACATTTAATTGTTTACATTCAGTTGTTTCCAAGTATACATTAAGGCCAGTAAACATTGAGGCTTACTGGCCTCACTTGTTTTTTTCCCTTCTAAAAAAATCCCGAAAAAACGCTTTTTTGTACCTTTTAATTCAGGCTCCTGCTTAAGAAAAATCGATGCAGTAGTTTTTAAGATTTTTTCCTCACCGACTTTGAGAACGTACTTTTAAGAAAAAAAGCGTTTGAAGTTTCGAACGACCCTCAAACGTTCCGACAGCCTATCAATCTGGCAATTTTAATTCAATCATCTAGAAATTTTCAAGGACCATTTATACGCCGATATACTGTCAAAATGAAGTGATTTCGAAAAAACGTTATTTTCAGACTTAGAACTAGGCATAACCCCTTAAATAATTAAAAAATATATTAAAAAAAAATTTCACGATCGTATTTTCGCATGAATAACAAATCCTTGGACCTCACCTAGAAGGGTTCAATAAACGATGCGAAACTGCCTCATCGAAAGGAAGCGAGTTGCAGTGAAATTTCATTACGATTATCTTGACTCACAATCATTGAGTTCAAACAGTAGAATTCTCTCCCAACGACGACCCTAATTTCCAGTGATTTAAGGAGCAAGGCCACAGTGGAATTTTCAAAAAGTCGACTTTTTTTCGCTAAAACGGTGCTTTATCATCATAAGAATAAGTTACTATTCGATTTATAGCAAGAACATTTTTGTTCACCGACGTTAAGCGTATAACGTAAGCCCACCTCTGGCACGGCCATAGAGTACCTAAAACTTTAAACGCGTTTTTCTCGAATTAGCTTTTTTCCAATTGGCGTGAGAAATAACTTCAACAATTTTCACTCGATTTACTTCAAATTTAAAAGTTATGTTCCTAATTGCATTTCGCAGAGAAGTACGTACGGAATTTCTGATTAATCGGAAACTTTTAATTTTATGAGCAGTTTTATTCGAAATTTTTCACTGAAAATTCATTCACATACCTACAACTCAATTCAAATACCTACAACTTTTCAATAAAACAATATTTTTTAAATTCCGTACCTACTTCCCTAGGTCTTCTAATGTTGATTGACGAGAATTCTTGTTTTTTGTTCTGGGTAAAAAATTGTGGATGGTAAATGTCACGCCACGGGGCGCAGAAAAAAATATAACAAAAAATGTTAGTATTTTGCACATTGAAAAAAAAATTCTAACGGCTTGATATTCATACTAAATAGATGTGTAATTAATTTTATGAGTAAATCACATTTTTCATACGAAAAAAATGGTTAAATTCGCTCATGATTTTATACCCGTTACTGTGGCCTAGCTCCTTAACGCCATCAATCTCATTACCCTTAGCTATCGAGAGCATTATCGCTTTTTTTTTTCAGCAACGTAGATCCGTGCGTGAAGCGATGCAAGTGCGAGGCGTACGATCGACTGCGTTACGTGGGTACGTGCGTTCTTGTCGCGCCTCTGATCGAATCAACAGGACGTTTAAAGACAAACCTCGTGACATCGGAGGCAAACGATGATTTTCATGTAGCGTGATCTAATCCCTCGTAATCTGGTCGTTGAATGAGATCGGGGCAAATTGGCAATGTTATAATATCAGGTCAACGTTGGAACCGGACAAGAGTCACGGAGGCCGTAAACGAGCTAGTATTCTCTGGTCGCATTTGCGTCTGATGGTCAGCCTCTTTCTCTCTCTCCCGCTCTGTTCGGATCGCCAACACTCGCTGAGTGTTGTACTTCAATCCGCGGAGGGAAAAATCGCCATGAGAGGACTCGTGTCCAGGTGGGGGAAGACGAAAGAGATCAAGATTGGTACATATAAACGGCATGATACGGCATCGACGTGTCGAGTCTCTTTTACAATATCGTCGTGAGCGTTTCACGTGAAAAGCAAAAAGAAAAGATTATTTTCGTGCACTCGAGTCACTGTGAACAATCGACACGAGAAACCATCAAACATGAAGGGAACTCTTGCGTTAGGTGAGTGCCTCTCATATTCGCTTCATTTTTTTCCAATTTATCCACCTACTTTTTTTTTTATTCGCGAATTTATACGTAGATCCGAGAAATAATCAAGATTCGGAATGTGATTCTGTCTTTTCAATTTATCGGTCACGTTTTCGGATTTTTTTTTGCCGGAGAAAGTCGTTTTTATGGGGTTTAAAGATTTTGAATCCTTGGACTTATTTCGCTCGAGCCTTGTGGAAATTTCCGAGAGCGCGTCAGGACAGTCGTAGTAGGCGTCTATCAAGGATAACAATTGGACAATCGTGACCGCAAAACGACGACGACGACGACGACGACGAGAAATTTACGTGGTTAAGACTCATCACCGATTATCCAATATGTGGCCCATTATGCACACTCGACGACAGCCCGCTCTCAATGATCGTCGTCGAGCCTCATAATCTTTTTGATCGGGGCTGAGGAGGATTTAACTTGTCAATTGCATCAAATGAACTTTGGGTTTAATTAGAACGATATAATTGCCATTTTTGACGGTTTGGCGACGTTAAACGAACTCCATGAGAATTTCATTGGAACTTTTTTTTTTCGCAACGCTCGAAACATGATCGCAATAATTTATCACACCGAAGATATAGGGGATGCAATGAATTGATCACAATTTCCACTAAAATTTATTATCTTTTTCGGTCCGTCGAAAATTTGTTTGACAAATATGACGTTTTGCAATTTTTTTTGACAGCTGTCGTAGTCGCGTGCATGCTCGCGTTTTACGCCGAGGTCGGCGCGGCACCATCGGACATGGGTACCAAGCCGAAGGATGTTAAAGAGCCCAAGGAGATCAAGGACGCTGCGACTGCATCGAAGGATGTGAAGGACGCCATTAAGAACGCCAAGGACGCGAAGAAGGGGAAAAAGGACTGTGCCAAGCCCTGTCCTACCGCTTATCAGCCTCTCTGCGCTCATGATCCTGCTGACTCCAGCATCAAGCCAGTCACCTTCGGAACTCCGTGCCTCATGGAAGTCCACAACTGTGAAATGGGCACAAGTAAGATATCCTCTTTTGGGCTCTTGCTGTGGGGTTCAAAAAATAGTTGGACATTCTTGCTGCCCATTTCGACATTAAAAATCAGTACTTATTAATAAAGTCTGATATTTCCTGGAATATAAAGTGGATCACCGTCCTTATCAGGCCAAGGAAGAACGCCTGCTATAGCCACTCTGGGTCTGGTAGCTGAATATTAAGGCGTTACCCCCACTTGTAGCGCAAAAAAGGCCTTTTTCATGAATTTTTTTAAAGGAAACTACAAAACTTTTTTTATCGATCAATATACCATCTTAAAGAACACATCTTGAAGAACTTTCAGTAATTTTTTTATTGAAAAATATTACATTTTTTAGTGGCAAATGGCCGTCAATGAAATAATGTTTTTATATACACGGTTTGCGGTGACCAACATTGCGGCGAAGTGGATCATCTGAAAAAAAAAATGCGGATGGGTTTAGTCAAATATAAGTATAAACTAGTCTTTAATCGAAGGATTTTAAAAAATATTCATTTTTCACAAAATGGCGGACAGTCAAAGTTAATGGTTCGATTTTAACGAAAAAACGGCCGTTTTTTGGCTATAAAACGGCCATATTTTTTTTCGAAAAAAAAAAATCGAACGATTAAAGACTACATTTTTATGTATTAAATAAGCCTGCAAAATTTCAAGAAGTTCGGTTCATTAGTGTTCGAGTAATCTTGGTCACCGACTTCAGAAATGCCATTTTGAGAAAAACGCGTTTAAAGTTTCTCTTTCAACGCTCTTTCACCGCGGATTCTTCTCTTTCAACGCTCATATCTCAGTCAATTTTGTTCGGATCGACTTGAAAGTTTCAGGACATATTCTCAGATACTTATACTTCAAAAAAATGCAATAAAAAAAAATCGATTTTTTCAAAATCGCAAGTGGGGGTAACCCCTTAAAATTAGCCTGCTGAAACGGTTCATGATTGGTGCAAAAACAGCATCATGTCCAACAGAATACAATAAGATGCAATTTTGAAAATGTCATATCGAAACTCCACCCCAAAATTTGGTGGAATATTTGTCCAACAATTCTTATCACTTGAAATCGATATGAAAATCAATATCATGGAACTTGAAGCCCAAAATACCCAACTAAACTATTGCCATTGTTGTTTGTAGAATACCAATAGAAAGAAATCGTTATGGCTAGTAATGCTCGATAAATGTGAGCCAAATGTTTATTTGGGTTACTACTACTGCTGCACAATGAATGTGTAAAATAAATGTCTTCGGATCACTTCTACGACATAATAGAAGTTCGTTTGGGTTTGTTTTGGTTTCTACGGATTTTTCATCCATAGCATTACTTGTTGAACCGTTTTTACGTGATGAGAATTGTTTAAGGGGAGATATACACCTAGGAGCCGGAAAAAGGTATTTTTTGTGATTTTTTTCAAAGAAAACTATTTGAAATTTCGGTTTGGGGTTTTAATGATCTAAAAGTACATACATTCAAAAATATGTTTAATTTTCTTTATTTAAAAATATCAAAAATATACAAGGGTTGTATGATCCTTGGAGCGTCGTAAAAATTCTGCGTATACGGTACCCACTGACGTTTCTAAAAAAATCATCTGAAAAAAACCAAAAAGATTATTAAATTAGATACTATAATCTAATACTTGTCATAGCCGATTTTGAAAATATCGATTTATGACAAAATGGCGGACGTATGAACATAAATAGTGATTTTTGGGCCAAAAATTAGTTATTATTTTGCCTATAAAACAAAAACTAAGTAACGGAAAAAAATCCTATGACAAGTACTAGATAATGGTGTATAGAATAACCACAAAAAACCTCAAGGCAACCGGTTCATTGGTTTTCGAGAAATTTTGGGTACCGATTTGAAAAACGTGGTTTTGAGAAAAACGCGTTTGAATCCTCGACCTCGACCATCTAGGTGTATTTCCCTTTAAAAAGAAATTTGACCGATTTTATCGTGGGCCCTCGATGTGACATGAATATATTTTCTTCACTTCGAAGACTGATCAGATTGATATGGGTGGTGCAATTCAACTATTGAAATTTCATGGCGGGTGGAAATTGAGGTGAAAAAATATAAAATTGACTCTAAAAGAACCTAATTAGCACTTTGGAAACGAAATTAAATAGAACAAGATCGAATTACGGCCATTTTTTAAATTTTATTTTATTAAGTACAATTTTTTCCATTGCAGAATTGGTGGTAAAGTCCAAGGGCGAGTGTCCAGGCGCCACTGGATTCAACCTTTAAGGTTTTTCGTCCCATCTCGAACGAGCTTGAAAGAAGTCATCATCACGTAATACAAAACAAACACAAATGTGAAAACCAAACAAAACAAATAATTATACATGCACACTGACACACACAAATATATATATATGCATATACATATATGAAGACACACATCTGTACGGAGAATCCGATCATTAACATTTATTTAATTACTATGTGCACCGACCAATCTCGATTTCCATTGTACCGGAACTGAATCATCAACTTATACACGTGTTATGAGCATACGAAGCTTCAAGCAATGATTATTAGTCGATATCTAGGTTCATCGAACGGCGAGCTCGACGTGAGCGTCCAAAACGAAAAAGGCAAATGTATAGAACCGAGAGTACTATTTTGTTGAGAAGCAATTATTAAAAAGGCTAGCAGAAAAAAGTACCTGAATTTTTTTCAACTCCATTACCAATCGATGCGTAAGTTTTAAGTGTTTTTTAAAATCTATTTTTGAGGTTACTCTTCCAATCTGCAAATCTGCAAGATTCACTCGAGTCAGCAAAGCTGTGAGTAAAGACGATATTGGGGAGGATGGAGCGGTCCAGTTGAGACAAATGACAGTTTATAATTTTTTTTCAACGAACCTAAAAAAACGCATACGAGGTAATGATTTATTCTGTAGATGTTCTGTAGATGTTCTGTAGATTTTTCATAAAATAAATAATAAACGAGCAGAATTATGCATTTTTATATTTTTATTGCGTAAATAAGACAAAATTTGGTGTTCCTCCGAACTTGAAAAAGTAAGACATTATCGATGATTATGATAAAAAAAAACTGTGTCAGCGAATGTTTTATTCAACTCAGAATGAAATTTTGAGTTATTTATATTTATGTCACGAGATTATTTATTATTACCATTGATTAATCTCAAGTGTTGCCGAAATACGGTAACTTCACGGACATTGAGGTTGGCAGCATTCTTCATTCGCCGGCCAATATTCGTAATCTTCCATCAAGCCTTGACGGTTTAATATTGAACTATATGGTTTACGATGGGCACGATGGTTTTTTTTTTCTAAATGTTTACAAAGGGTCAGTTTGCGTTATCGCGTTGTTATAAATGGTTTATCTTGGTGCTTAATAGCCAAAAAAAAATTACGTCACCCGTAGCGTGAACGTCTTGCCCATCTAACCGCACGTAAAATTATATACATTGAACTATTTTTAATCTCTCTTGTTTTGTGGTGAAAGAATTTGAAAAAATTCGTCTAGACTCAGTATAGTCTAGACAATAAGATATATTTTTTTCAAATTTAATTTTTGATTGTGGCTAACGCTCCAAACTTCTTAAGACTCTTCGAGATTTGTAATCTTTCATCGAACCTTGACGGTTCGATGAAATACCCTGTATATTGAATATACAGGGTATCCCAAAATTGATGGTAGTCTCTGAAATGGGGGGTTGGGTGCGAAATTCTGAGTAGATTGATATAAGCATGTATGGGTCTCAGATCAACCCCTGAATTATTATGAATTTTTAACGGCGGGCCAATCAGGTGCGCCCGATGATCCAGCGTACGTCGGTGAGCGATACGCGCGTGTAGTGGTGGCTGGAGGGAGTACCGCACCTACCGACGTACGCTGGGTCATCGGGCGCACCTGATTGGCCCGCCTTTAAAAATTCATAATAATTCAGCGGTTGATCTGAGACCCATACATACTTATATCAATCGACTCAGAATTTCGCCCCCAAACCCCCATTTCAGGGACTACCATCGGTTCTGGCACACCCTGTATATGGTATACGATGAACAAGATGGGTTTTTTTTCTACATGTTTACAAAGGTTTACTTTGCGTTAATCCATTGTTATAAATGGTTTATCTTGGTGCTAAATTGCCAACAAAAAATACGTCACTCGTAGCGTGAACGTCTTGCCCATCTAACCGCACGTAAATTTACACATATTGAACTATTTTTTATCTCTGGCGTTTTGTGGTGAAAAAATTGAAAAAAAAAATCGTCAAGACTCAGTATAGTCTAGACAACAAGATACATTTTTTTCCCAATTTAATCTTGGATTGTGGTTGACGCTCCAGCCTCCTTAAGACTTTTCGAGATGTAAACCAGTGACGTAATCGACAAGAAGCCTTGAAGGAACATTGAAAAGACGAAAAAAGAGTTATCGCAAATTTATGAAATCCTTGACGAATTTAAACCTCTAAATGACGCCCAATCAAATTTGGCCTTTGCTCTTGAGGTAATTTGAGAAATATGCAACGTCGTCCCGTTGCGCACGATGGACTCGAGTAAAGAGCATTGTTGGTCAATTACGAGGCACTCGGGTCCCGTCAGCGAGCACCGCGATTGGATTATTTACTCGTTTAATTAATAAGTATGGCTAACAAGGATGGGCCTCGTATTTAAGGGCGATGGCGACTGTCGCAGTACATCGCGAAGCCTCTCGACCGTTCGAATAATGTCGACGGACGTTTCTCGCCTTTTTCTCGTTCACGTCGAGCCAACGATGCTGAAAGTGTATTTTTTATTCGCTTTTCTCGTACGTTGCGAGGCTGACGTTTGCCCGGAAATTCCGGACGTGTGTTCGGGCTTAAAGTCGCATCAGCAGGTCGAGGATACGTCCAGTAGAATCGGCGATATCGAGGGCCGACTCTCCAGGGTCGAGAGAAGACTACGAGCCGTTGAGCAACCTGGTGATTTTTTTTGCTTTTTTACTAATCGTGTCAAGTTGGGGTGAATTTGGGCTGATTTTTTTTCCGGTTATCGATTATTCCGGGGCTGTTCAAAAGTTTGGCAAATTCGTGGCTGGCCAGGGGACTGGGAAATTTGTGCCGCAGGACCTTGCAGATGCATACCGGAAACTAAGAGCATTTCTTGCTGGCGATACGATCTACTCGATGTGCCACCTTCGCAATTGGTACCTGATGATACTCTTAAACTGTGTGTATTTTACAAATATTTTTTTTCTTTATTAGTAGGTTCAAAAAAGTACGAAAAATACAAACTAAAGGAAATCTTTTTACAATTCAACGATGAAAAAAATCGACGGGCCAGGACAATATTAATTTTGGAATTAAAAGGCGTTACAATCAAATTAGCAATGTAACAATGTATTTTCACAATCAATACAGATTATTTTTACCATCAAACAATCGAATTACTTTTGTGATTTTTTTTTGACAATGTAATCATGTTTTTGTTATTGAATAATATTTATGTAAGTATAATGATGTTCACCTTGAATAATATTTTTCTAAACGTGTCATATTCATGCGAATTTGAAATCGTCAATATTCGATAGGCACTTATTTTTAGGCATACAAAAACATATGTAAATATATCCAGATATTTTTATATTCCAAGATACTTATTTTTTCTTAGTGACGAAAATATACACTTGACAAATGAAATCAGAGAAAAACACTATTCGAAAATAATTATTTATTGTACAGTGGTGTTTTTTGCAAAAATTTCACACTTGACTAATAAAATGCGAAATTTTGGCCAAAGTGTTTTGTGCCAAAATTTCTTATTTTATTTGTGAAGTGTATATTTCTATTGCTAGGAAAAAATAAATGCCTTGATAATGAAATGTCGACGATTTTAACCTGTCACGAATATAGCACGTTTCCAAAAATGTACATAAACGTAAACATTATTAAATTTACATAAATATTATTATATGATATGAACCCATTTACATTTTCGCACAAAGAAGTTATCATAATAAATAGTAATTTAAAAAGATAATTACATTATCGTAGTAAATAATTAAAGTGGACCATAAATAATTCATTCAAGTACCATTCTTATTAGGGACCTTGGAAGCAATCAACTAACAGCTCTGCATCGCGACACTTTTCGAGACTTGACGCAGCTGCGCGATCTGTAAGTCACAAAAACCATAAAACCGTTTACGAAAAAATAAAGAAAAACACAATACAGCGGGTTTTGTCTAAATATTATTTACGAACTGACATTGCAGGGATTTGAGCAAAAATCTGATCGAGCATCTCTCCCTGAACTCGTTCTTCTCCCTCCACAGCATGACTCACCTGAGACTGAGCAAAAATTTACTGTGGGAATTACAACCGACCCAGTTGCTCAGGATGCGCAATCTCCATATTTTGTGAGCTTCGTAAAAAAAAATTACGATCACGATTTATCGTTATATGGGGTGTGTCAAAATGGCCTGACATTCTCCGGCGTTTTTGCATGGTGGAAAGTGTCATCGTCAGTGAAGCAAAAACGTAGTTCCTCATTTATCCAATGGAAGCGCTGTCAAGTAGAAGTAGCAGTCTTGTAGACATATATATACAGCAATAGATAAATAACCACCTGACAGCCTCTACGCATAGTGAAAAACGATCAGT
Source organism: Ophion ellenae (assembly GCA_963210295.1). NCBI lineage: Eukaryota > Metazoa > Arthropoda > Insecta > Hymenoptera > Ichneumonidae > Ophion > Ophion ellenae. The sequence continues at coordinate 43,693,876 of OY723389.1, forward strand.
GTTCAAAGCTCCACAGGACGACGAATTGCGTCGAAAATGGGAAGCCGCAATTTCTATCGAAATTTCTGTCGAATTTTAATGGGTAATGGAAAAATATTTCATTACCCATTCCATTACATTCAGTAGTGTAAAAGATTCCATTCCTCATTGCATTATATTTTGTAATGTAAACAATTCCCGTTCCTCATGACATTGGATTTTGTAATGTAAAAAATGTCCATTACTCATTGCATCATATATTGTATTATGAAAAATTTCATGACTCTTTACATCACATTTTGTAATGTGAAACATTTTCATTACAAAATGCAACGTAATGTGGAATGACCAAAAATTTCATTACCCATTACATTGATGGAATTTTTTACATTACAAGGTGTGATGTGATGAGTAATAGAATTTTTTCACATTACAAAATATTTGTTAGTGAGTAATGGAATTTGTTCACATTACTAATGTAATGTGAAAAATCTCTATTACTCATTACAAGGTAATATGGATTATTATCCGTTTCCCATCGGGTCAGATCGACCCAGTGCAAAAACCGCTGCGCCTAATGGAAAACGAATCATAATCCTCATTACATTGTAATGAGTAACGGGGATTTTTCACATTGCATTGCATTTGTAATGTGATAAAAATCCATTACTCATTGCCTTATATTTCGTAATGTAAAAAAATTCCATTGCTCATTACATTACATTTTGTAATGTAAAATATTTCCATTACGTACATTGGACATTCCACCTTTACATTGGAAATTGTAATGTAAAAAAAAATGTAACAAATTTCCATTACTCATTACCCATTACAATGTAATGGGTAATGAGTAATGAAAATTTGTTACATTACTAAATGTAATGCAATGGGTAATTATTTTTTTTTCATTACAAAGGGTAAGGTCATAAGTGGTGTAAATGCGAATGCATTACAAAAAGTAATGCATTGTTTGCAGCCCTGTCCCAGATGGACAAATTCTCATTTTTAGTTTTAAGGCTTTCACGGCTCTTTATGTAATGAGAAGAGTATGTGGCTTCCGGATGGAGGCCTCATTTATGTAAGTGTGAAATATTTCCATCTATAAGTTTATGAATTTTATTTTTCCCCTTTATCTAAAGTCAAAAAGTTGTACAAAATCGTTCTAACGTTAACTGATAACAAAGTCTAATACTCTACAAAAAAGAGTTAGCCCCAGTACATGTGTTCACAACGTTTCTAGAAATCTAAACTACCTGAAACGCTCCAGTAGAACCGCACAGTGTGGACTCGGCCTTATCCCTCGCTATATTTTATTATATTTGATTGAGACGGCACCAGTTCGCCTATCAACAAAACCAAAAACGGCAAAAACAATTTGTTGTAAAAAACCAACTCGCCAAACTAACAAATCATTAACAAGCGGTGCCTTTTAAACATGCACAATTCGTTAATTTCGTCTTTTTATTTCTCTTCCATTATATTTATTTTCAGGTTCTCATTAACGTTGTTAAAAAAGCAAAAATAAAAACAAAAGTTGTAGAAACAAACAAGGGATGCAATCTGCTACGAATAAACATTAATGATATGGAAAAAAATTGAAACCGCACAAATTTGTTCATATCTCATCTACTACAATGGCGAAAGACCAAATGAAAATATTACAGAAGTTCGAGCAAACGAGAAATACAGTACACTGAAATAATAATGGTCATTTTGCCCGGGAGATCAGGAGTGAAAAATACTCAATCATTTTCCATTTATATCGCTCTCACAAATATTGGGTCTGTTCGTTTTGGCTACACTTTTCTACATTTCTCACGCCTTCTCAGGACTTTCTATTACTGTATCTATTGAAATTGTAGACAGTGTAGCTAAAACAAACAGACTCTATGTTTATTTCGAAAAATCTGCGCCTTTGTACGGCTGTTCGGCCCTGCGTTTGATTGGCCAACTCCTACCTAGCAGCGCGTCGGGTGGCAGAAGCGAGAACTGCCATTTTGCCTCATTATCTGAGTCACTCCCGACCCTAGACGTTTTTCCAGACCTGTATGTAAGACCGTGAGTAGGGTCAGAGTGGGATCAGTGGCTCATTTTTTTCAGAGGTCTACAGCTGCCTAACCGTTCACACAATTTTAATTAAACCTTGACTAAACGTGAGGTGTGTTCAATAGCATCATTTGGTTAAAAGACACTAAACAGCCTAACCCAATAGATATTGAGATAATAACCATTTTAAGGCGTTAGGCCACAGTAACGGGTATAAAATCATGTGCGAATTTAACAATTTTTTTCGTATGGAAAAGTGATTCACTCATACAATTAATTACACATCTATTTAGTATGAATATCAAGCTGATAGAATTTTTTTTTCCGATGTACGCAATGGGAGACTGCTCGAAACTTCTCAAAACAGCTTTTTTCCAATTGGCGTGACAAATGACCAACTATTTTCACTCGATTTACTTCAAATTTAAAAGTTATGTTCCTAATTGCATTTCGCAGAGAAGTACGTACGGAATTTCTGATTAATCGAAGACTTTTCATTTTATGAGCAGTTGATGAGCAGCTGTAAGGAAATTTTTCACTGAAAATTCATTTCTTAAGTTCAAATACCTACCAATTTTGAATAAAACAATATTTTTTAAATTCCGTACGTACTTCTCTAAGTATTCTAATGTAGATTGACGAGAATTTTTGTTTTTTGTTGCAGGTAAAAAATTATGGATGCTAAATGTCACGCCGCGGAGCGCCTAAAAAAAGATAACAAAAGAAAACATTAGTAGTCGGTTGTTTTGTACATCGAAAAAAAAATTTAAAAAAATCTAACAGTTTGATATTCATACTAAATAGATGTGTAATTAATGTTTTGAGTGAATCACTTTTTCATACGAAAAAGGGTAAAAATCGCACATGATTTTTTAACCGTTACTGTGGCCTGACTCCTTGAAAAAATAGTATTTGATCCCCTGTGTACTTGGGGGTGTACACAGTGAAACATCCCCCATGGAAATTTATATACGCAAAATATACTGCAAATTAATTTTATTAATAATTGTAATATATGTGAAATGTATGCCATATAATGAAAATATATGTTGCATATATGTGCCAAATTCTAATTTTCGTAACGTTTTTATATATGAGATGTATATGCGTGGTATTACTGTATATCAATGTATCATATATCAATGATATATGTAGCATTTACCCTGCATATATACCGCATATATTTAGCATATATGTTGCATGCACACTGCGTACATACCACATATATACTGCATAAATGGTACATATATGCCACATATATACAGATATGCGTAGCATATCTGTATATAGTGTTTATATGTAATAGCGTACTTTAACTGTAAGTTAAGTTTTTTAAAGTTTAAGTTTCAAGTTTTATCAAGTTCAACTGTAATAGTGTTTATACACAGCATATATTTTTTGTCAGGAATATGTATAAAAATGTATGCGTCATATATAACGCATAAATGACACATATATGAGTCATATATCACGCATACATTTTTGATATATTTTTCTGACAAAAAAATAGATTGAAAATATATCGAAAATATATGCGTCGTATATGCCTCATATATGCATCATATATAGTGTTTATACGTAGCATATACGTTTTGGTCAGAAAAATATATCGAAAATATATGAGTCATATATGCGCCATATATTTGGTGTATATAGACTGAATATATACGTATTATTCTATTTTTCGTCACTATATATGCGACCGATATATATATATATGTAGCATATATTTTCTGCATACATTTCCATGGGGGATGCCTAATTTCACAGTCAAACAGAATTTCAAAATCAAGCAAAATTTAAAGAAAAGCACCCTGATCCACTGTACAGTAGGTAATTGAGTGCTTTCTCTACACAATGCAGAGTATTGTACAGTAAACTACTGAAACATTAATTTAAAAAAGACAGCATATTATGAAATCAATCACAATCGTTTATTCAATTTTAATCAACAACGAGTACCTATCTAATGAGGTAGTACCAGTACCTATCTAAATCACAACGCGAAAATATTCATATGATGACTTACCTCTGTGTACCTCGAAAAATTGAGCCACTGTGTACCGACCCGCTCTTTTTTCTAAAGCGAGTACTGACAAGTTTCTATTTTTGTTAGGTTAACAAACACACTGCTCAAATAACGCATATAGCTGTAAATTGCGGCAGAACAATGATTTCGAACATATCTGCGATAGGTAAAGAAGCAAAAAACTAGAAACTCAGCTGGTTTTTCAACTTTTGACACCAAAAATAATATAAAATCACCTCTCACAACCGAATTGCGTGGGAGTGACTCACAGACAGGTTCAAACCTATTGGCACCCGAGGACGGTTCCAATGTGAAAAAGACGCACATATATACATGTCCACTTCTGAGAAACAGAAAAGGTTCAGTGTAGCCACTGTCGTCACTGTTCCCACTTTGACCCCACTCTATGTTCGCCACAAAAAAATGGCGCGCAATTAAAAATGTCAGGTTATTTTAAGACACCCTCTACATCCTCTCGAAAAGGCTCGTAATTGATGCTCCGTTTTTTTGGGTTTCCTTTCGAAAATCAGCGACGTTTCGTCCAACAGACTTCGGACTCTGCCGGACACTCTCTTCTTGACGAATAATTTTCTTCTTCTACTGGACATGTCGGACAATCGGTTGATCGAGCTGCCAACCGCGATATTTCACGGACTGAAGAGCCTCGAGGAGCTTTCGCTCAGCAAGAATCGCTTGTCTTCGTTGCCGCTGGAATTGTTCCACGATTTGTTCAACCTGAAAAGCCTGCGTCTGGACGAGAACCAACTTAGCGATTTGCCCCCTGGATTATTCGAGTCTCAAACGAATCTCGAACAGCTCGATCTTCGCGACAATCGCCTGACGAAAATATCAAACGGACTTTTCTCGTCGATGAGCAATTTGCTCGAGCTTGATCTCTCGAATAACATGATATCGCACGTAAAATTTCAAATTTGAAAATCACAAACTTTTTCTCAAGATGCAGTCGAACCTCGATATAACAAAGATTTGTCCATTCCCTTCCGATGGACACCCGAAACCTTGATACACATTGAGAAAACAGTTTATTTATAGTAAAGTAATACATTCAATTGTCACTTTAGTTCAAATATTCATTAATTGGTACACACTTTGTTAGCCGTTGAGAAATATTTTTGTTCTCATGACGACATTTTATAGCCATAGTATTTATCTGAAAAGAATGATTTATTTGATCACTTTTATTTCTCGTCACTCAGTACATGTTCCCATTTTCTTTGAGTTCCTTGCTGTACGACGTATTGATGCTACCATCTTTGTTGGCCTCTACAAGTAGCAAGGAACAACTCTCATTTTCTATGAAAGTTGTTCCTTGTACACTTGCCCACTAGCACTATAGTGCTACATTGATTCAACTGCACATTCATCTGCCGACAATCAATTAATGACTTTGTCCAAATATTTATTTGGTAATTATACACGAATTTTGATTTGTTCGAACATAAAGTATCGTTCACTCAACTATCCTTTAGATCCGGGAGAACTTTTCCACTGATCTCATTGGGTAAACGCCACAGATATAGGAAACAAGTATTTATCGTATATTAATACGAAGCATTGGGTTAGACCAACTGTATATCTATTGGCTGTCAAGAACGGGTATGTTCCATTGAGGGAAGGTTCTGCCTTGTTGGGCCAAAAAATGTTCGATTTTTCACCAATTTTTTATGCGAAAAGTATTAAATATAGAATGATGATATTTGGTATGCTGACTAAGCGGTCTTGTTTGAACATCGAAATATTTTTTTAAGTTTGAAAAAACATGGTGGTGGCAGTGGGAGGAACAATGTATGTCATTGCGCGGGCGATGACGTTCTTCGCATGCGGAAGTCTTAAGACCCGGACGGGTGATCTGAAGCAAAAAAATTAAAAATATTTTTACTTTGTACAATATTGTGTATAAGTTGACCTAGAATCAAGGAGAAAAAAATTGAAAAATAAAAAAATAGTGAGCGGTCGGAAGTAAGTTTGTTTTTTGCCCAAAAAACTTCGCAGTTTTTTGCTCTCACTCCCACCACCATGTTTTGTTAAACTTAAAAAAATATTTTCATGTTCAATAAAGACCGCTTAGTCAACATACCAAATATCAACATTCTATATTTAATGCTTTTCGCATAAAAAATTGGTGAAAAAACGAATATTTTTTGGCCCAACAAGGCAGAACCTTCCCTCAAAGTACCCATTTGTAAATCATTACCAAATCTTTATTTGTGACAATTCAGAGGCTTAGATGAATCATCATCTTACAGTTAATTCGTTAACTGTAAGATGATATTTATTTCACGATATCTAACTTTACCATTTGTTAATAGTTAACAAATCCTGGCACATAGAAATATATTGTTTTCTCAGTGCAACGCCATAATAATGTACATTATGCTCTAATTGCTAATGACTTGTTAAAATTCCTCTAATTGAAACCTTTCTTTGTTTAAAAAAATACCTCAATATTCATAGTACTAATATATTTTTTTAAAGAACATTTCAAGGAACATGACCTCGAAATAACGAAACCTCAATATAACGAAAACTCGACATAACAAACATCCCTAGAGATACGTTATATCGAGGTTTGACTGTATGTGCGAATATTGCTGACTCGTAAATTTATGAAAATTCGTCGTGCAGATCGAGTCCGATGCGTTGAAGGGACTGTCCTCGATGAAGGAACTACGATTGGGACGCAACAATCTTAAGGCTGTGCCAAAGGGACTCTTCGTCGAGGCTTCGCTCCTCCAACAATTGATCCTCTATGCCAACTCCATCGAGACTCTTTCCATCAATGATTTCTCCGGATTGACAAATTTGACAACCCTCTTCCTTCATTCCAATCGATTGAGACTTCTTCATCCCGAAACATTCAACGGTCTTCGTAATTTACGAAAGTTGTGAGTATCATTCCTCGTTGCTTTTTCGGGAATGTCCCTACCGGGCTACACCCAGCTCGTGGCCTGAAAAAAAAACGGAATTTTCGTCAACTTTTCTGGGGACACGTATGCAGGTTTTCTATTTTTTGTTTTTTTTTTTACATAAAAAGTATGGTTTCAAGTATCTCTGACAATTTTCGTATCGAAAAATATTTATAAATCTGGCGGATCCAACGGTTTGTGCAGAGCACTGTTTGAAAAACGTTCTTTGCTGTGGCTACTGCTGCTCGGAAACAAATCATCCGAAATAGAAAAATCAAACGCATGTTTGGATGAAATTACCCAGTGCTTGGACGGAGGATTTAATAAAATATTGATTTAAGAAAAAATGGCCGCCGTCCAAAGTGAAAGTATCAATTTTCGGTAAAAAAGCTCTATTTTAGTTGATAAAAAAAGCTATCCACCGAAAAAGAAATTTCTTCGTTCAAGCACTGCTTTTTATGTGTGAAAGAAGCTCGGCAAATTTGAAGTTGATCGGTGGAGTAATTTTCGAGATATCGTACCGCTTTTGAAAAAAAAAAACGTTTTGAGAAATACACGTTTTAAGTTCGGAGATTCGCGAAACCTATCTATAAACACCTTAAACTCCCTCAATTTCGAACAGATCGATTCTGCATGTTCAAATAATATATTCGATTTTTTTTTTGTATTTTGAGATGGCATGAAAAACCAAAAATCGATGTTTACAAAAATTTCATCTAGGTGTAACCCCTCAAAGTTTTATTGTTCCCAGCTGTAAATGGAGTCAGTATTGTCGAAACTTGTCGATAATGTTTTTTTTAATTCTAGTTTAAAAATTAGTTTTCAGTAATGCTCATAATGTGATTTTTTTTGTCATGTCCCTTCGTGGCCCTTGGGGGCTTTTGGGATGCGAGTTCTTCAACTTTTACTCCGCACTCTCGAGGTGTTTTCATGATAGGAAACTTAATGAAATCCCCCCACCCCCCTCTCCACCCAGAAGCGAGTGCGCGGCTAAGCGGTCACCCACCCAAGTATTGGCCCAGGTCAGGGCTATTGGGGGGGATCGCCGCAGCTGCACATCGACAGTTTTCTTCATAAGACTGGTTTTCCGTTTTGACAAGGCAACTCGAGGACAATCACCTGTCGTATCTCCCAGCGAGAATTCTGGACGGATTGAAATCAATTGAACAATTGCGGCTCTCGCGTAATCCGTGGCACTGCGATTGCGGAGCAGCTTACCTGGCGAGGTGGCTGCAAAGGAAGTATCGCGTCCATTCCAATGTCACTCGGGAAATGCCGACTTCCGGCGGAGCTACGAATTTTTGGGAATTCGGGGCTGGTGCAGTCTGCAGAGGCCCGTCGACTCTCGGTGGGAAGCTGCTCGTCCAGCTGACGTTTCACGAACTCTGTCAGGGTCAGTGGGCCTCGATGAAGGGTCTCTCACCACGACTTCCGGTCGAATCTATCGGCCTTGTGACCCCGTATGCTTTGTAAAAATAAGATGGAATATCAACGATCTAGAATAAATGAAACGTTCTTGATATGAAGAAAATCGCAAACAAAATAGAATTGCATTCATTTAATAATATTAGGCTCCTATTAACTTAACGCAATTAGAATTTTATTAATATAACAAAAATAAAATGCCATTAATTTAACAAAAATAAAATACCATTAACCAAACAAAATTAGAATTCCAGAAATGAATAATATTAGAATTTCAATAATTAAACAAAATTGGAATTTCAATAATTAAAGAGAATTGGAATTTCTATCATTCAATGAATTTAACCTTCCATTCATTAAAAAAATTAGATTTCTATTAGTTCATTAACATGACACTTACATTAATTTGACAAAGTTAGAATTCCATTGATTTGGAAAAATTCTGTAATTTAATAAAAAAAAAATTTCATTGATGCGGGAAACCAGTTTAGAAGTCCTTTTTTTCAAGTGATTTTCATAATATTTTTTGACAAGGAATGAATTAATATAATTAATTTAAACTTTGGGAATATTTTAGACACGTTTTTAAATAAATATTTTAATTTTTTCGAAGCATGTCCTCTGAAAATATGGAACATATAACCTACCGCCCATCGAAGGTCGCTATCAGACTTTGCTATTTCTGTGCACTCTGGAGGCCATAGTTTGTCATCGGAAATCAATACGGTTTGAAGACATGTTTTCCTTCTACATGAACCTAACTCTGACCAAAAATTGCATTTCTTAGAGGTGTTTAAACGAAAGGATATACTTTTGTCCATTATCTTATAACATTTTTTGCTGTAAAAATATACTTTACACAATGATATTATCCCAAATTTGGGTTCATACAGAGCGTAGTTATATAAAGAAACTAACTATCACTTTGTAAAATTATAGTTTAGAAACTTTTTGACCTAGAGTGTACACAAATTGAAAAAAAGCCGTTTCGACAAAAACGTATTCGAAAAAAATTACCGGAAACAAAGAATTCAAGATAGTAATGCATTATTTATACTACTTTGGGAATACATTCTTGAATAGGTTTACTACCAATTTATGGAATTTGAAAAAAATCGATTTTTTTGTTATCTAAGCTGGTTTTCCGCCTTAAGGTAGTTACTCTGCGAAAACCTCAACCAAAAGTTTACATACCATGTTCATGTTTAAAAGATTGATTATTGGTTTAATTAGTAATGAACAAAATTAAAAACTACGCAATATTGACTCGGTACTAGTAGATAATACGATGGATATCATTGATTGCCGTAAAATATATTTTGTATTGTGTTTTTGATTGACCATTGCCAGTAAACTTTTTGCTGGGACTGTCCAGGCTTTGCCCCAATTGTTTTTTTTCCAGGCTTTGCCAGGCTTTGCACCAAAATTGTGAAGGCTTCTCATGGTTATATCTTGGACGCTAGATGGTGAATCATTCTCATTTTTTTTCACATTATTCGTGATATCTTACTGTAGCGTATCCTCGTTTTTTTATCAATTTCTTAATTTTAGTTTTGACGGTAGAATTAATGATGCTCTGTTTGCCCATCATAACGAATTTGTTACGTGTAAACCAAGCCAACTTTAAGTGTAAATATCTCAGGTTTGGGGTGGTCAAACTTATTTAAATTGCACAGATGTTTGGATAATGTATTAAATAACGTATATGTCAAATTTCAACCATTTCTTAATTCAACTCTTCTGTGGAGGTACTACCTTAATAAAATAATAATAGACTTCCATTAATTCGATAAAATTTAGAATTCCATAAATGTAACAAAAACTCTATTATTGCGACGACAGACGGACATAACGAAGTTGCTAAAATGTCTAGTACAGTTGTGAAAAAAACCAAAAGTTTCTTCGGCTCAGCCACTTGAAATGGAACACCGCATTTTTAATTCAACTTCCTACTGCGTGAGGTCGAATGTTTCTGATCGACATTGGATAAATATTGCGCGCAAAAAACGGAGGCATTGATATCGTTCCGCGAAAGGAGAAAGTGTTGAACGATTGCTGACTCGGTCCCGCGTCGTTGCTGGAAAGCTTTGAGTACTGTAGAATTCCATTCGGTAATTCATAAATATTTCCACATTTGTTAGCCGTTACCACACACGGAACAATTGCGGAGCATTTGTACACAGCGGCGAGTTATCTGCATTGGGAAACCAGCGCGTACCGCACAAACCATTCAAATACACCGTGTTCTTTTCCACTCTTTCGCCCCCTATGTTAGAAAAATAAACGCCAAACGGAGGTTTCCGTTGCTTCGACAGCCTGCACCACACTCGCTGGTTTTTGCGCATACAGATAATTCGCGATGTAGCCACGGATCTTATGCTAATTTACTTCGTGCTTATCCATTTTTTTCAAGATCGAAAACATTTTTTCCTCAATGGAAGCGTCTGCCTTGTTGGGCCAAAAAATGTTTGATTTTTCACCAATTTTTTATGCGAAAAGTATTAAATATAGAATGTCGATATTTGGTATGTTGACTAAGCGGTCTTTATTGAACATCAAAATATTTTTTAAAGTTTGACAAAACATGGTGGTGGGAGTGGGAGGAGCCACGTCGGTGCCTGAGTACCGGACAGGTGATCTGAAGCAAAAAAATCAAACATATTTTTACTTTGTACAATATTGTGTACAAGTTGACCGAGAATCAAGAAGAAAAATTGAAAAATAAAAAAAATAGTGAGCAAAAAACTGCGAAAATGTTTGGGAAAAAATACAAACTTCCTTCCGATCGCTCACTATTTTTTTATTTTTCAATTGTTCTTCTTGATTCTAGGTCAACTTGTACACAATATTGTACAAAGTAAAAATATGTTTGATTTTTTTGCTTCAGATCAACTGTCCGGGACTAAGGACACTCCCACTCCCACTCCTACCACCATGGTTTGTCAAACTTTGAAAAATATTTTGATGTTCAATAAAGACTGCTTAGCCAACATACCAAATATCAACATTCTATATTTAATACTTTTCGCATAAAAAATTGGTGAAAAATCGAACATTTTTTGGCTCACCAAGGCAGAATCTTCCCTTAAGGGAGAATATCAGTGTGACAGGCTGAAAAATGAGGTATTTTTTGGGATTTTTTTTAAACGGCTCGATCAAATTATTTGAAATTTTGTGTATTAATTATTGAAGTAATGAAACATACAAGGAAAATTTATTTTTCATTTTCAGTACATTTTATTAAGCAGAGGAGCGGTCGCAAAATGGCGTCTCAAAAAAATACTCCCCGACGGTTGACAGCATAAGTGCCACAGCAAGCATGTGAAATCAAAAATTCATAAAGATCATTAAATTATAATAGCATAGCTATCGCAGCATCGTAGGAAATTTGAAAATTTTGATTAGAGAAAAATGGCGGCCATTAAAAAAAATCGAATTTTACACAAAAATTTTGCAGTCAATTGTTGATAAAAAAAAGTAAACAATTTTTAAAAAACTCTACGATGCGACGATAGCGATAAGTTTGCTGAAGAGAATCCTTTTTGAATGAAGTCGATTGGACAAAATTTGACAGAGTTATGCTGTCAACCAGGTCAAAAAACATGGTTTCGAGAAAAACGCGTTTAAAGTATAGAAAGGCCCGTATAGAAGGCTCTGAGAGCGTCGACGCGTGGCGCCAATTTCGAAACCTTCTAAGCCGGAAATTGTTTTGAAAATTTGTAGGCATATTCTTAAAGGCCAAAACTATCTATTCAAGCAAAAAAAATCGATTTTTTTTTACACTGATATTCCCCCTTAAGTTACGAATACCTATCTGAGCCAATGTTGAACATACTAAGATGCAGCTAAGACTATGGAAGCGCAGACAAAAAAACTAAACTGAAGTTGAAATTACGAAACTCAAGTTGGCTAAATTACTAAATTACTAACTAAACTAAGATACCTTAATTAAAGTTGAGATTACAGAACTAAAGTTAACAACACTAAACTAAAGTTAGCAATACTGAACTTAAGTTTAAAATACTAAAGTAAAGTTGAGACTACCGAACTGAAGTTGAGTATATTGAAGCGAAGTCAGGAATACTAAACTAAGGTTGAGAATATTAAATTAAACTCAACATTACCGAACTGAAGTTACAAACACTGAACTGATATTGAAAATACTGAAGTAAAGCTGAGAATTGTAAAATCAAATTTACTATACTAAAGAAAAATTAAGAATACTAAAGTAAAGAATACTCAAGCTGAAAAAACGAAACGAAAGCTACAAATACTAAAGTGGAGTTGTGAACACTAAAAAATTGAAGATATCAAACTGATGTTGAGACTACCAAGTTAAAGTAAAGAATACTGAACTAAAATTGAGAATGCTTAAGTAGAGTTGACGAGATTAAACTAGATTAAGAATAATAAGCTACATTTAAGCATACTAAAGTGAATAAATAAATACTAAACTAAAGTTAAAACTACCAAACGAGAGCAAAAACTAATAAATTAAAATTGAAAATACTAAGCTAAAGAAAAACTATTAAACTAAAGTTAAAAATGCTAACCCAAAGTTGAAAATACTAAACTAATGTTAAGAGTATACTAAACCAATTCTAAGAATGATAAACTACATTGAAGCATACTAAAATGACTGAATAAATACTAAACTAATGCTAAAACTAACAAGTTAAAGTAAAAACCACTAAACTAAAGCTAAAAATGCTAAACCAAAGTTGAAAATACTGAACTAATGTTAAGACTATACTAAACCAAGGCTAAGAATGATAACCTACACTGAAGCATACTAAAGTGAATAAATAAATACTAACCTAAAATTAAGAGTGCTAAATTCAAGTTAAAAATAACCTACGGTTGAAAATAATACAGTAAACTCAAAAGTATGGTTTTTAGAAAATTCATTCGAACAAAGTGACCTCCCAACAAGTTTCTCTCTGCAAAGTCTCATAACTATTATTAATTCATATTTAAAAAAAATGCACCACCAACGAAAAACTAGATCCCTACAGTCAACTCAAAAAAATCCAAATTGCACAATCAATTTCTAAAAAATTACAAAATCCAATAACGTACTTCTCTTTCCCATCGTGCGGTGTTGCTTGCCGTGATGCAAAAATCCGCCACCGTAATCGCTGATTCTCAATGCTCCGACTGTTTCCCCGATGCAAGTGGCGAATCGCTCCGCCATGAAAGGCACGTACGTAAGAATGCGTTACAAGACTGACGTCCACCTGCTCTCGCCTCCAGCGTGGTTTCTCGACGATTGTTTTGGCACGAATTCAATTGGTACCAAAGTTCCGCTACGTTACGAGACCCCTAACCAACCCGGCTATCGATTAATTAATCAATTATCCGGAATATTATTGTCGCGACGTTGCAGACGGTGCTCGATAAACAATATTAAAAAAAAAATACGTGTCACCGTTCATTCATAAATTCACAGATAGCCAATGTGCTCGAATGTTTCTCTTCTCTCCGAGTTCAAAAAAGTAAAGAAAAAACATCCGAAAAAATGAAGGCGATTGCCGAGGCCGACGACACCGCGCGGCTCGTCGACGAGTCAAATTGGTCCTCGAAATACGAAGACGATACAAAGCTGGGGGGGATCCAGTCGTTTTATCCGATAAAACGCGTGTATACGCGAGGGACACACACGACGCGAGGCGATATGTCCCACGTGTAGATAAATCGTGTTGGTAACGGTGGGGAACACGCGTAACCGGACTTGAAGGAATCAGTACGAGCTTTGCGATGGCCGACACAACTACCGGTCCCGGGACCATACGGATTCTCGACAAACTCGTCAAGGTACTCAACGAGGAAGGTGTATTTGACACTTCGGGTCAACGACCGGTCGTGAATTTTTTGCATCCGAAGGAATTGCAGGTTTGTCTTTTGCATTGTCATTCTCGATATTACGTAACAACAGCTACGAAAAGCAGCGTCTTGAAACCTTTGCTAAGCAAAGCAAAATAATTGAAAAATAATGATTTATTATAATTATTTACGATAAATTGTTATTACTGGTGTATACAATGAATTTCATACAAAAAATAATTATCGTGGTTGTATAATAATTATAACAAATATCATTGTACTTATGAACAATATACATATATATATAAATATTTGATTACATATTTAATTAAAAGTAGAGAAGTAGGGAAAAAGGTTTTGACATTTAATTATAATTATTCGACATGAATTATTATTATTGTTGTTTATCATAAATGTTATACAATAATAATACCAATTAGTACCCTGGTCATACCGAATACATTTAAAAGTAACACGTACATTTGATTTGACATTTCATAAAAACAAGAACAATTAGAGAAAAGGGGAGCTCAATTTAATTATAATTACTGTACAATAATAATGAATCAATGGTCCTTAGCAAGCTATAATGATTACCGTTGATATTGTATGACGGATATTTGTCATGTCATAATTGTTATTATTATTGTGATTACACAACAATAATAAAACATTTTATTATTTTATTCATTACAAAAATCTCAACAAGAAAAATTGTACCCAAAATTAATTAGAATTATTTTTGATCGTAGTTTCAATTGTACGGGGTCTTCCCCATTATTGCATTTTCATCATATTCCATTTTCTCATCCCCCAAAATTAATTATAAACGTTAAATTATAATCAATTTTGGGTACAATTTTAATTGTTTTCATTTTTGAAAATCAGAATTAACATGTATGTGATACTGTATGTTTGTGATTAATAATAATACTTAGACACTTACCATTTAGTGAGACAGTGCTACATTGACTGCGGTTTAAAACAGGAATTCATCGGAGCTTCGATATTGTAGGAAGTATTATGTCGTTTTCGCAAATAATCTCTGTAGCCAGTGGCGATAAAAAAGTTGTCTTCTGATTACGCAATTAGCGTATCGGAATAGGGCTTATGCGAGTGCAGTATGCGTCACCAAGCTCCGTTCAGCCGAGATAAGAAGCCGAATATTGCGCCAAATTCGTTAAAATGGGATTTCATGTGAACCGAGAGTACTCACATTGCTTCAACATGAGCTATACAGTTAAAAGCGTAACGATCTTTTCCACATAAATACCGATTGCGTCAGCCGGCCATGGTGGTCGTCTGCTAATTAGAACGACTGATCTACTTGGCTCATGATCCTTTTTTTGCCATTCAGTCATTTCTTTGCACGACAAGTATCCGCGGTGTTAGTTATCGTTACTTTGCTCTGGGTTAAATTTGTAAGCGTTAAACTGTCCATTTCGACCATGCAAGGCGATTTTTTTCTCCAGCTGCTTATTATAATTCTGCATGTCTTTTTGGCAAGCGTGGACAATATTATAATGCAATTTAGTCCTCCATTTATAGTAAATCTATTTTAGTCCTTAACACTTCCTGAATATCTTGGTAATTCTTTAGATAAGTGACTTTTCGACCAACAATTACTACAAGAAAAAAAAGAATTATAATTGTTTGGGACCCAAACAAACCCAAACAATTCTAATATAGGCGTCGAAATGTTCAAAAATGATTGTCAGTTTCCCCCGACTAAATATCATAATTGATAGCCCAATAAATGAGAAAATAGCAAGAACAAAAAAAATTGGGTTCATTTTTCGGATAAATCACTTATCTGAAGAATTACCATTCCATCATCGCAATTTCAAATACCGCATCGTCTAATGCAATTTACGTTGATCGACTTTTGACAAGAATCTTTCAGCATCAGCTATTTCGTAGGCTAAATAAATTTGGCAACGTGGGCAATAATTAATTACCCGTAGAGCCAATCCACAAATGAGTTCGTCTTTGTGCAAAACGTCATATAATTGTGTACATTAATAATAACAATAATAATTAAAAAATACAAAACACATTTTTATAAGCTCGGCAGGTCATTGATCGCAATGCAGTCTGGAAAGATAATGCAGATTTTAATGCGACACACCCATTTAAATTTATCTCGAACAAGACCTTTGGTACTCCGCGAGTATCGTCTAACAATATTCTTTTTTTCCTTACATTTATTCTCTGACAGGGCTTGATATATGCACGAAACGATCCATTACAAAGTCTTTGCGAGACGATAATTATTTTGCAGACTGTGATTACTCGGATGTCTATGCGTGTGTGTGTATATACATATATATATATATGAATGTGTGTGTACGTGTGCGTATGTGCATTCATCGTGCGTGTGTATGTGTTGGATTTTATTTATGGTGAGTAACCAAACAGAACAACTTTCTAATCAACCGCACTTTCTGTTGACTTTCCGCTTCACGAGACTTCATCATCATCTCTTTTCCCACTGGCAAAAAAAATGAAAAAACAAAACCCAAACTTTTTGACAACCCCTCGATTGGAGGGGCGTACATTTGAGAGAGGGCAGGCGAGTAAATATCTGGAAAACAAGCATAATTTATAATTTCTCTCCCGGATTGCACTTTTGAAAAATGACCTGATTATGCATATCCTGGCGGAACGACACGACTTTTTACCGCACGACGTTTTTGGTGCCTGAAGGTTATTTTTGTGGGATTCACATCAGAGGCAATTATGAAAAACAATTCTGAATCGAATCGTACGAGCAAACTCAAATAAACACGAAAGATAGTAATACAAATTTGAATGCTAGATGTTAATTAAAATGTTGAAATTTTACATGCGCCCCAAGAAAGTCGAACGTACCCCAAATAGGTTTCCAGCAAACCGAAAAATAGTTAAGGAGAATGTCTAATGAAGCTTCAAGGCCGATTGGTTATATTGGCGTTTGTTTGGGTTAACCCGGGTCGACCTAAGTAAGGATAAGGGACAAAGTGCAATAAATGCATATGAATAAAAGAAGAGCGTTGAAATTAAAACAACTTCAAAGCATTCAAACAAACCCAAACAAACTTCAAGAAAGCCAAGATAAAATAAAAAAATCTTTTCAAAAACAAGGTTTTTTCATAAATCATTGAAGTAAAAAGTAGAAAATAATATTCAGTGTATGAAGTTGAATAATAAAGCTACAGAAGAACTCTATCCTTGGTCGCTGATCAAAGGCGCAGGCAGTGCGTACTTAATAAAACTTAATTAAACATAGAACTTTAAAAAAATATTTGCTTGAATACTTGCGGCTTTATATCAAGTGTAATGACGTTCAAGCCTCGAGCTTTTGAGAAAATATTTCAAATTTTTGAAGTTCTATATTTATGTAAGTTTTATTAAGTATGTACTCCCTGTACCTTTGATCAGTGACCAAGGCTGGGGTTCTTCTGTAGCTTTACTATTTACTTTACCCTAAATTATATTTTTTACTTTTTAGTTCAAAAGTTTATAAATAACAGCTTGTTTTTTTAAAGATTTGTAACGTTTATTTTATTTTATACTTTTTAGTATTAGAATTTGTTTATTTATTTGCCATACCAGACCCCCATGTCATTCATACATCCGCTCAATAAAGAACCTTGCATCAGGTTATGAAGGTTCTGCGCAAAACTTTATAATAGTGTAATTATAAATAGTGCTCAAGTCCACAAAGTTAATGAGCTCAAACTCTATTGTCCTACCATTTTCCATTAGGATATTTCAGTGCCCACCTCCCACCTCCATCATCAGACCAGCTCCATGGTACCATTTCAATGCATTGTCACCGAAGTTATATAGGTAGGCCAAACTTCAGCTCAATCGGATGTCAGCAAGTGAAAAATGGATTAAAAATTTTTAACCGAAAGAAAGACATACCAACGAAGCAAGTTAAGGGGCTATACCAGTGTGACACTTTTCAAAAATTGATTTTTTTGCCTTTTCGAACAGTTTATACTTTCAAGAATATCCTGTAAAAATTTCAAGGCCGTATCTCTAATCATTTTATCTTGCAAAAATCGATAGTTAAATCTTTAAACGCGTTTTTCTGAAAATAACATTTTTCAAATTTGCTGACATTGTAACTCAAAGAGCAATTATCCGATTGACTTCAAATTTGAACTGAGTACTCTTGAATATGTTTACTCTACAATGACGTAGGATATTTTTGATTGGATGAAAATTAACAATTTGACATTGAAAAAAACGACCATTTTATAGGCAAGAAAACAGACTTTTTTTCATAACTACGCCATTTTGTTAGATTTTGATATTTTTCGAAAATCCTACGTCATTGTACAGGAAATACCTTCCAGTTTAACGGCATTTTTGCCTTTTCCGGTTTCACCTACTTAATCGGCCGGAATCATGTCAGCAGTGGAGGAACTTTTTTTTTGGCGCCTCCGGAGGCAGCGCATAAGTCGCTTGGATCTTAACATTTTTCTATGAAAAAATCATGAAATATAGGTCAAATATAGCCATATATATTGTTAATTTTCCGAAACATTTAATTCAGTACTTTTCTTCCAAAAAATTCCCGAAAATCACCCAAATTTTCAGCGTTCACACTGGTTGGCCCCTTAAATAAAAGCTTGTAAAAACGGTAAACTCAAGTAAACGAGAAAATGTTGGAACTCCAACCCCTAAAAATGTCACTATTCAATTGTTTCCGCCGGTGCGGTCCAAATACACTGCGACCTCTATTATCGGCACCACGGCGGGACCGGCTTCGTATCACACATGCAAAGATAGAGGTTGCGCACTATGCACTGAAGCCGACTCTGCGCAGCTGACGTAGCTGATAACAGTCTCATCATTTTGATACGAACAAGTGCGCATGCGCATAATGATGCGCGACGCGCAACTGCGCAATGAAACGAGTGATGCGCAGAACGAATGACTCGTTTCATTGCGCAGTTGCGCGTTGCGCATCATTAAGCGCATGCGCACTTGTTCGTGTCAAGATAAAGCCCTCTCTGACTGTCTAGTATGCGTCCAGCCTCGCGCTAGGGCCTGGCGCTTCTCCCACCATTCGCCACACCGATCGATATTCGGCACATAGGGGGGGGGGGGGGGGGGCTGTTGCATCTGCGGAGGTCCCGACAATAGAGGTCGCAGTGTAGCTCATTTTTACGATGCACGAATGATAGGCAGCCACATAAAAACATGTTCTTTTCGCTGTTCGAAAAAGCCCATAGTTCTGGATATTTTCGCTTCGTTGGTTTAGGAAAAATTCAATGCAGCACTCAGTGAAGAAGCTTCCTCCCCGGACGAAATTGACACGGCCATTCGCCACATCACTCGGTACTCCGTGAAAACGTCAAGTCCGCATTTTCACAATCAACTTTACGGTGGGGTCGACGCTTACGGGCTTGCCGGGGCTTGGCTATCCGATGCCTTCAACACAAGCCAGTAAGAAACATGGAAATGTCACTTTTTTAGACTTTCGAATCGTTGGAACTACCATTTGCATTGCAAAATTTTGATTTTTCATTCTCGAACGATAATTTCCGATGTCAGGTACACGTTCGAGGTTGCACCGGTATTTACTCTCCTGGAGCGGGAAATTTTGAACCAAGCTTTGGGACTCGTCGGATATCCGAGGTTACCCGAGAGCGATGGAATTATGTGCCCGGGCGGTAGCATCTCCAATATGTATGCCATGGTACTCGCCAGATACAAAGTTATGCCGGATATCAAAACGAAGGGCCTCTGCGGACAAAAACGGCTGGCTTGTTTCTCGAGCGAATGCGGCCATTATTCGATACTGAAGGGATCACATTGGCTCGGCTTGGGCACCGAAAGCGTCTTTGATGTGAGTTTAAAATGGTGATGAAAATAGGACATACAAAATAATTATAACAATGGACACTGTGCATGACAGAAAACATGCTGATTTTTTTTATGCAAGGAATTTATATAAATGTTATTGTGAGATTAATTTTGTTGTATTGGCGTGGCCTGGGCACCGAAAGCGTCTTTGGTGTGAGTTTGAAATGATGATAACAATATATAAAATAATGATAACGATGTACACTGTGCATCACAGAAACATGCTGATTTTCATACAAGACAATTAGATAAATTTAATTCGGAAACTAATTTGATTTTACTAGCTCGGCCTGGGCACTAGAAGCGTCTTTGGTGTGATTTTAAAATGCTGATAACAATAATGTATACAAAATAATGATAACGATGTGCATCACAGAAAATATTCTGATTTTTTTCGTGCAAGAAAAATTAGATAAATTTAATTCGGAGACTAATTTGATTGTATTGGCTCGGCCTGGGCACTAGAATCGTCTTTGGTGTGAGTTTAAAATGACGATAATAATAATATCCACAAAACAATTATAACAATGTACACTGTGCATCACAGAAAACATGCTGATTTTTTTTTCATGCAGGGAATTTATATAAATGTTATTGTGAGATTAATTTTATTGTATTGGCGTGGCCTGGGCACCGAAAGCGTCTTTGGTGTGAGTTTAAAAAAATGATAACGATATACAAAAAATAATTATAACGATGTACACTGTGCATGACAGAAAATATGCTGATTTTTTCATGCAAGGAAATTAGATCAATTTAATTCGGAGACTAATTTGATTGTATTAGCTCGGCCTGGGCACTAAAAGCGTTTTTGGTGTGAGTTTAAAATGACGATGACAATAATATATATAAAAGAATTATAACACGGTGCATCACAGAAAATATGTTGTTTTTTTTCATGCAGGGGAAATTGATTAATTTTATTGTATTGGATTGGCTGGGGCACTGAACGCGTCGTTGGTGTGCGTTAAGAATAATGATAACAAGTATATACATAAAAGAATTATAACAATGTACACTCTGCATCACAGAAATTTTTTTTTTTTTCATGCAGGGAATTTTGATAAATTTTATTGTGAGACTAATTTTATTGTATTGGCTTGGCCTGGGCTCTGAAAGCGTCATTGGTGTGAGTTTAAAATAATGATTACAATAATATTTACATACAAAAGAATTGTAACAATTTACACTATGCATCGTAGGAAATATGCGGATTTTTTTAATGCAGGCTATTAAAATAAAATTTTTTGTGAGGCTAATTTTATTGTATTGGCTTAGCCTGGGCACTGAAAGCGTCTTTGGTGTGAGTTTAAAATGACAATTACAATAATATTTATATACAAAAGAATTATAATAATGTATACTATGCATAATAGAAAATATGTGTATGTTTTTACGCAGGCCATTTAAATAAATTTTATTGCAAGACTAATTTTATTATTAATTATGTTATTTGGGAAAATATTATTTTCCTATGCTGATTTCTCGTCACGGACAAATTGACGAGATATTTTTTCTATTGGACGATTCTATCGCAAAATATTTTGAGCTGATAGGTAGAATGTGAGTTTGGATTTTGATAGCATAACCTACTTTTCAATCGATTCGCATAATGTCACATTGGAAGATCGTGTGTCCACTTCGGCAGGTAAAAACTGATTCTCTGGGTAGAATGGATCCTAATGACTTGAGAAGGGCCATAAAGGAGTCTCGTGCGAAGGACTTCGTACCATTTTTCGTCAACGCCACTGCCGGTACGACGATCCTCAGCGCTTTCGATCCTATCGACGAAATTGCTGCCATTTGCCAGGAGGAAGAGCTGTGGCTGCATGTTGACGTTCGTATCAGAAAGCAAATATTTCGTCGTGGATCGTTCAATATTTTTATACACAAAATCCACGAAATTTGAGGTAACTTTTTAATCGTTATTTTAGGCTTGTCTCGGTGGCACTTTGCTTCTTTCCAAAAAATATCGAGATCGTCTCAAGGGAATCGAACTGTTTGTACAATTTTTTTTTCGGTTGTTAATGTGCTTTCGTAGCTAGACGATAATAGTAACATGTTGCACATGTCATTTTTTATCGTAGATCAAACTCGGTTGCGTGGAATCCTCACAAAATGCTCGGAAGTCCGTTGCAGTGCTCCTTGTTTCTCGTTCGAGAGAAAAATCTCATGCACGAGGCTAATTGCGCCAATGCAAAATACCTCTTTCAACAGGACAAATTTTACGATGTGTCATGGGACACGGGGGATAAGAGTATTCAATGCGGCAGAAAGGTATGAATAACGGCAATCGCTAAACCGAGGAGATAACGAAATCTGTTCAATCTACCCTTATTTTTCCAAAGTACTGATTCTTGCAAAGTACTAATTCTTCTATAGTACTAATTCTTGCAAAGCACTAATTCTCGCAAAGCACTAATTCTTGTAACGTACGAATTCTTCTAAAGTACTAATTCTTGCAGAGCACTAATTCTCACGAAGTACTAATTCTCGCAAAGTACCAATTCTCGCAAAGTAATAATTCTCGCAAAGTACTAATTCTTCTAAAGTACTACTTCTTCCAAAGTACCAACTCTTCCAAAATACAAATTATTCCAAAGTACTAATCTTTCCACAGTGCAAATTCTTCCAATGTACAAATTCTCCCAGAGTACTAATTCGTCCAACGTACTAATTCTTCCGAAGTACTAATTCTTCCGAAGTACCAATGCTCCCAAAGTCCTAATTCTTCCACAGTACGTATTCTTCTGAAACACTGATTCTTGCAAAGTACTAATTCTTTTACAGTACTATTACTCGCCAAGCAGCGATTCTCGTAAAGTTCTAATTCTTGCAAAGCACTAATTCTCGCAAAGTACCAATCTTCCAAAGTACTTATTCTTCCAAAGTACTTATTCTTCTAAAGCACTGATCCTAGCAAAGTACTAATTCTTCTAACGTACTAATTATTTTGAAGTACTAATTCTCGCAAAGCACCAATTCTCATGAAGTACTAATTCTCGCAAAGTACTAATTCTTGCAAAGTATTAGTTCCCGCGAAGTACTAATTCTCGCAAAGTATTAATTCTTCCAAAGTACTAATTCCTCCAAAGTACTAATTCTTCCAAAGTACTTATTCCTCCAACGTACTAATTCTTCTAAAACACTAATTCTTCCAAAGTGCTGTTTTCTTCGGAACCGAATTCGCGTTTTTTTCATCTCAATTTTTCCAGCTAGTTTATTTTGCTACCTACCAAAAGATTAAAATATTCTAGTTACAATCTGACGTTAACCTTGTAAATCTTCGACTAAAAAAATCAGATTTTATGGAATTAAATAAGGCGTAGTTCCATTATTGTCGTATTGGTCACTGTTTCGAGAAATAAACTGGGTCAAGATTCTGACAAGATGGCTTAAAAAAATGTCTCACAATTTTGCTGCAAATTATATATATATATATATATATATATATATATATATATATATATATATATATATATATATATATATATATATATATATATATATATATATATATATATATATATAATTATTATATCCATGTACCAGAGCCAAATGAAGGTCAGAATACCAGGGTTCACAAAAAGCTCACTCATGCTTAGCTAATCCAGGCTTCGCAAAATTATGCTTTACTAATCATGACCTCGTATCACCGGAAAATTTGCGATCAGGCAACATAAAAAACCTAAACCCGCACTTATTTTTCGACCTGAAAGTTATTTTCAATTGACGGCTTAAAAAAAAGTATTTTTAGAATATCGACGATAAAATGTGATAAAATAAAGTGCCATTGCTGAATTTCAATTGAGATACTCAATCATCCGAAAATATACTTTACTGTATAATCAATGCGTAAAAAAAGTATCAAAATAAATTGCGGATATTTTGGAGCACCGTATGTGTCGAGTATTTTCCGTACTCTCGCCATTATCGATTTCTTTCTTCAATTGCCAAAGATCTCATTAGTCCCAAACAAAACAGTTTTATCTAATTTACCTCGATAGCGATTGTTTTTTACTCGAAAGCTTCTTCTCCCGATGATAAAATGTTACACAAGTCGTCAAATTTCGAAACGAGAGTTAGAAAAATGTCTGATTCGAAGGTGGATTCGGCAAAGCTGTGGTTGATGTGGAAAGCTCGAGGCACGAGGGGCCTCGAAAATTCGGTCGACACTGCGATGGATTGCGCGGAATATTTTTACCAAAGAATAAAAGGTCGCGACGGTTATCGTCTAGTGTTGCCCACGTTCGAGGGCAACAACATATGTTTTTGGTGAGTTTGAAGATAAACATTTCCTCGCGATTCGTCATAGAGCATTTTGGGCAGCCTCACGACTCGACAATTATTTCGTTTCTTGGTGATAAAAATTGTGTAAATTCGTCGAAGGTACGTGACGCCTAGTTTGCGGGGTCGAGAAACGAACGAAGATTGGTGGGAGCGATTGTACTCGGTCACGTCAAAGATCAAGGAACGTCTGGTACTGAAGGGTTCCCTCATGATCGGCTACACACCAATGTCCCAAAAGAATCTTGGCAATTTCTTCCGAATGGTCATCACTTGCCACCCACCACCGACTCACGAGACTATGGACTACGTTCTCCAGCAGATCGAATCAATTGGCGCTGATCTCTGAGACGTTTCCTCGCAAATTTAATAACTATTTATTTCCTGCGATTTTCTTGCACCCGCATCGTGCAAACTGCTTTTTTCTTTGGCAGATGTGCCCAAGCAAAGTGCAACTTCGAAATGAAATGTGGACAGTTCTGTATTTCGTTTATTTGTAGAAATCGGAAAAGTTTGAGAGGCTTGGAAAATTCTTACAGTCCTCAGGCTCCACATATGCTGTTGAGACTTTTCCCCGATAAAATAAAATATTAACGAGCACAGGTGAAAAAATAATTTCACGAAAACACTCTAAATTGGAAATTTGAGGCTTGGTCTATACATTATGCCACTTGCGACTGATTTTACGTTACATTGAGGACGTACATTCGAGGATTACATTTTTTTGACGTTTGACATTTGAGGATTCAAATTTTGTTTTTGACGTTCGATATCTGAAGAATATTTTTTTTTGGTGCCGGGTTGAAATTACGACTTTTGAATGCTCCGACGGTTTAAAATTCCGAAATTCGAGATGGGGCCAGGTTGAAATTCCGAACTTTGTTGATAAAAACGCTCAAAACTCCGGAATAAATTTATACGAAAGATCAAAACTCCGAAAATTTGAACACCGTTAAAATAATTCGGCTATGGAAGTTTTAAAAGTTTCAAAATTTTCAATGAATCGACAAATTATTTCAAGATTTTAACAAAAATTAAGAACTGATATTGCGTCAATTTTGAAATTTGTCCAGACAATGTTATACGTTCTACATCATTTACAGTCAACTGTGTAGACTTCGACTGGCGTGATCTTGACATGGGGGCCGGATTGAAATTCCGAACTTTGAATGCGCCGACGGTTTAAAATTCACAACTTTGATGTTCCGAAACTACAAGGGTCGTCAAGATCATGCCAGCGAAAGTCTACACAGTTGACTGTAAATTATGTAGAACGTATAACATTGTCTGGACAAATTTCAAAATTGACGTAAAATCAATTCTTAATAAAAAAAGAATTATTTAAATAACTCGGCGATTTATTAAAAATTTTGAAACTTTAAAAACTTCCATAGTTGATTTATTTTGACGGTGTTCAGATGTACGGAGTTCTGGTCTTTCGTGTAAAATTCTTTCGGAGTTTTGATCTATCGGAGTTTTAAGCGTTCTGGTAATTCAAAGTTCGGAATTTCAACTCAGCCCCTTTTTTTCACGTTTCACCTTCGAGGAATCATTTTTTTCGATGTTTATCATTTGAGGATAACATTTTTTCCACGTTTCACATTTGAGGATAACATTATTTTTGGCGTTTGACATTTACGAGCGCGTAATCTTGATTTCTATAGATTTTGTTCAGATTTTAACCAGATATTGTTCATATCATTATGCATGGTTGAGTGAAATTTCAGAACAGTCGACTATTTGCATTGAAACATAATGGGTTTCAAAACTGCAACTTTTAACACTGCAGGGTCTGCATTGACCGGAAGTCAGGTCGCATTATTCGTCGTACCATTCTACTGTGTTTATAAATTTTGAATGAAAATTATGTTTAGATAGCAAACTAATTAGGGAAAGAGTGAAAAAAGTTTGGATTGCCTTTACTATTAAGGGGGGATTGTCTTTTTTTTTCGCAAAATTTACCGCTTTTTGGGAATTTTTTTGTGAAGAAAGTATACAACGGGAAACTTGTGAAACTTGGCATATAGTTTTATTGATCTGTTTACTACATACAAAAAAAATTTTTAACAATTTCATCAAAAAATCCGCCTCCCACCCCCCTCGACGCGCGATGGTCCTTTATTGATGGTGTGCACGATTACAGCCTTCACGTTCATCCTGCAACAAAAACCCAAAAAGCATTTTACTTTAGACACATATAGCTATCGTTTGATGAAGCAAAAAAGCAATACGTTTAATAGTTTTTTATTTATAACAAAAAATCGATCAATTTTTTTTCGAAAAATCGATACTTCAAGTTCAAAACGTCAGCAAATCGTCAATTTTTTTTCCCCTTCATCGAACGATAGCTATATGTGTCTAAAGTAAAATGCTTTTTGGGTTTTTGTTGCAGGATGAACGTGAAGGCTGTAATCGTGCACACCATCAAAAAAGGACCATCGCGCGTCGAGGGAGGTGGGAGGCGGATTTTTTGATGAAATTGTTTAAAAAAATTTGTTTGTATGTAGTAAACAGATCAATAAAACTATATGCCAAGTTTCACAAGTTTTCCGTTGTATACTTTCTTCACAAAAAAATTCCCAAAAAGCGGTAAATTTTGCGAAAAAAAAGACAATCCCCCCTTAAGTTTTGCTAAAAACGTTCAGTGAAGACAGAATAATTATTCGTAAAAAATTTTTGTCCCCTATAATAAGAAGACATATGGCAACACCGCAGAACAGTATTGTTCAATATTTCGAGAAAAAAATAATTATCGGGTTCCTAAAGTTAAAAATGTTGTCATAAAAAAATATTTGCATTATAAATCCTAATATTTTATATTGTTTATGTTATCTTCATTAACAAATAAAAGTGTTGGTTCATTCGTAACTAATTAAAAACTTTATTCGATTAAAAATTACTTCCAAATAAAAATTCGTGTTGCCGTATTATTTTAAATATGCCGCGCAAACTCACGTCATTGTGAGAGGACAAATATTGTTTACGGAAAATTATTCTGTCTAAATTTCAATGCAAACCCTGCAGTGTTAAAAGTTGCAATTTCAAAACCCATTATCTCCCAATCTAAATATTCGACTGTTCTGAAATTTCCCTCAAACATGTATAATGATATGAACAATGTCTGGTTACAATTTGAACAAAATCTATAGAAATCAAGATTGCGCGCTCGTACCACCTTAAGGATTACATTTTTTTGAGTTTGTCATTTAGCGATAACCGGTGTATTTTTCTTTATGGAAATAATTATAACTTATTACGAAAGTAATTTCGAATAATTTTGATAGATTTTGCCTGGACTTATATCTTCCGCGCGTCTCCAATATTTTCCCCAAAAAGCGTCTCAGAAAACTTCGAAGGTGAATTTTCCTCCGCCACGTTTGCATCAGCAAAAAGATCGATATCTTTTGACGTTCCTTTCTTCAACGAATCAGGCATCAGACGATCTAATTTGTCACCGTCATTGCAGCCCCTTTCCCGCAAAAATTCAAATCCTCTCCTCTCCCAAGATAGTCTCCGAACCTGTAGCTTCGAAGCCAAGGACGAAAGAAATAAAAAAACTCAGCACACTCATGTTGTCAACGTATTCGGCTTTAATAAGGAGAACAAGGCTCTCTGTATAATTAAGTTTAAATGCAAGTACATATCTGTCTATTGTTCGATGCTATGTACAACGAGAAAAACAAAAAGAAATCTTAACTTCGACGTAGCGTTATCCGGCGCGCGAGTCTTGCCTCGCGATACGTGCAAAATCTGTTACGATTAAAGTATGCGAATAACATGTAACAAGGATCCGTATGGAATTTTATTCGAGAGACTCGAACAAAAGTCGTGCGATACGTAATGTAAATTCTTCTCTTTTCATTCATTCATTTTTTTCTTCTCTTCTTTTTTACGTAGATAATGACACTTTCGAATGACGCGTGTGTTCACAAGAGTATATCTATATTATTTCGGCTCAATGTGAGCCATTACATGCGCAACGATTGCGACAAGTCTTTTGCATAAAAATCTAAAGCTGCTCGTTTATATCTCGTCGTTCTGTTTATAATAAAAATTACATTAAGACACATTATTGTGATTTTCTCTCTCTCTCTCTCTCTCTCTCTCTCCCTCTCTCTCTCTCTCCCTCTCCCTCTCTCTCCCTCTCCCTCTCCCCCCCCCCCCTCTCTCTCTCTCTCTCTCTCTCTCTCTCTCTCTCTCTCTCCCCCTCTCCCTCTCTCTCTCACACACACACTCTTCATTTATGTACAGCAGGTTCACATCATGGCACTGTGTCATTTAATGTAAATTAACACCTTACAACTAATATACTCGTCTCGTAAAAAAATACGTTCTCATTATCCAAGTATTTCGACTCGTTCGAGGAGGGCATGGGCGTACATTCATGTACAAAAAGTCGCGTGCGCTTTGAAAACCTTTTTTTCTTGTTTTCGATCAGCTACTGATTATTTTTTTTTTTGTGAAAGGAGCTTTGAAAGCAAGCCACTGTTGTTTAAGTAGTTTCACGATATTCGTGTGCTATATTTATTTATTTTTATTTCCCGTAGTGAGAAACCTCTTTGCAATGCCACAAAAAATCGCTCGATTTTCATGATTTTATTTTAGTATGAAGACGTTTTGTTGGAAAATAAGTCTAGATGCTAAAATAAAATGATTTTAGGTATTCATATGTGTTATATTCAAAACCCGTTTTCAGTTTAAATGCGCTTTGTGTAGTAAAATATAATTCTGACTAAACGCCTTCGTTACCAAGAAAAACTACCCGAAACGTTTACTGATGAATGAATTTGAACGTTAGTTAAAACTAGGTTTGACAAATTACTTCGTTTTCATGCATCTAGTTGAAACTAGTTTTAACGAAATGAATTAATTAAAGCTGTGTGGGATTGTTGGATTTGAGACGTTTAGTTCTGACTGAACGCCTTCGTTACAGCTAGTTTTAACTAGTTCGTTGAAAGTTCGTTAAACCTTCGTTGAAACTAGAAAAAAAAACTAATTTAAACTAGTTACTTTGTTTTCGTGTATCTAGGTAAACCTAGTTTCAAAGAAATGAATCAGTTAAAGCTGTGTTGGATTGTTTGGGTTTGAGACGTTTAGTTCTGACTGAATGCCTTCGTTACGGCTAGTTTTAACTAGTTCGTTAAACCTTAGTTAAAACTAGTTTCAACTACAAACGAACTAATTTATACTAGTTACGTCGTTTTCATGTGTCTAGTTAAAACTAGTTTTAATTAAATGAATTACTTAAAGCTGTTTGGGGTTGTGTAGGTTCAAGACGTTTAGTGCTGATTGGCGCCTTCGTTACGGCTAGTTTCAACTAGTTCGTTAAACCTTCGTTAAAACTAGTTTCAACTAGGAAAAACTAGTTTAAACTAGTTACTTCGTTTTCAGGTATCTAGTTGAAACCAGTCTTAACGAAATGAATCAGTTAAAGCTGTGTGGGATTGTTTGGGTTTAAGACGTTTAGTTCTGACTGAACTCCTTAGTTACAGCTAGTTTTAACAAGTTCGTTAAAAGTTCCTAAATAGAATTTACTGATACGTGAATTTTAATATTAGTATAAACTAGTCTTACCTACGGAAACTAGTTTCAACGAAATAAATCAGTTAAAAATTTTCGGGATTGCTTACATTGGTTTCGCTTTAAGACGAGTTTCAACCAACACCCAAACACATTTATCAGTGAATTCTTGTTTTAAACAAGAGAATCTAGCTGTAACGAAAGCGTTTAGTAAGAAACAATGCTGACTGGGTTTAGTTCTGACCAAACGCCTCCGTTACTACTTGTTTTTCCTAGTGAAAACTAAAACTTACTGATACATGAATTTCAATGTTAGTCAAAACTAACTTTAACCTCGCAAAACTAGTTGTAACAAACTGAAATGGTTAAAAATGTTTGGGTTTGATTAGGTTTGTTTGGATTTAAAACGAGTTTCAACTAACACCCAAATATATTTGTCAGTAAATTCTAGTTTTCAATAAGAAAAACTAGTTCTAACGAAGGCGTTCAGCAAGAATTAGTTTTTACCAGGTTTAGTTCGACTAAACGCCTTTGTTACAACTTGTTTTTCCCAGTGGGAGCCAAAACTTGCTTATACGTGAATTTGAATGTTAGTAAAAAGTAGTTTTAATTACGGAAAACTAGTTTTAACGCAGTGAATCAGCTTAAACGTTTGGGGTTAAGACGAGTTCCAACTAACACTCAAGTATATTTATTAGTAAATTCAAGTTTTCAATAAGAAAAACTATTTGTGACGAAGGCGCTCGGGAAGAACTAGTTTTCACTAGGGAAAACGCGTTTAAACTGAAAACATGTTTTAACTATAACCTATATAATAATAATAATAATAATAATAATACCAAAGTTGATTTTCATTATTTCATTTCAGTATTACGAAATTTTGATCCCAAATAATGTTGATTTTTGATATCCAAAATTTTGATACCCAAACTCATTTGGTAGCATAATCTGGAGGAAAACCACTTCTCTATACTCCAAAAATGTCTTCACCAAAATTTCTCAAACAAATTCCATCAACAATAAAACAAATGAAACTATCACAATAGGTCCTTTTTTGGCATTTCGAAGAGTGTCCCCTGAAAAAACCATACGACTTTTTGAACTTGATTGCGCAATCGTTCCATCCTCGATATTCTGTCGATCAATGAAAATTGCAAAGCAGCGAAAAGCGTGAATTCTCCGGTGACGTTCGTGCAACGCACAGTGAGAAAAAAGAACGTGCGCATGAAACTCGTGAGTCTTTATACAAATGTGTAATCGCCCGGTGAGATCCTCGGTACCGCGGGAATAAAAACCTTTGCCCTTTGTCTTTTCTCCATTTCAATCGTTGCCGATTATTTCGCGGACGAGTTGATAATTTTCGTTGTAAACGAACGGCATTAAGCTCGTCGTTTTTCAGATCGAACTATCGCGATTTTGTTTACGACTCGTGGTGAAAAAATTAATCAACGGTTGGGCGATTTCCAGGAATGAAATAATCGACAGTGGAGAAAATCATTGAGAAAAAAATTAAAATAAAATACATGTGCAGCAATATTTTTTTCCCGCTGTAACCGGAAGTTTCCATTCTCGACGTACGCGTCCAAGCTTTGAACAACATTGTTTTTTTTCTCAATCATTTTCCGTCTCTCTCTATCTCTCTCTCTCTCTCTCTCTCTCTCTCTCTCTCTCTCTCTCTCTCTCTCTCTCTCTCTCTCTCTCTCTCTCTCTCTCTCTCTCTCTGGAAATATATGTACAAAAAAAAAACAAAAAATAAACTTTCAACTCGTTCGTAAAAAAAAAGAAAATTGCATTCCGCGACAAGAATTCGTAAACTTCCGGACGCAATGAGCGGACGGTGTGGCATCGGAAATCCGAATCCTTTTTTCTCCCCCAAAATCTCGATTCTCCAGGATTGAGCAACGTTTTTCAGTTTATGGCTGCTTGGTCACTGGTCATTTTTCTTTTTGTCGACGATAGAAATAAACGACGAAAAATCGAGTCGCCTTAAGGGATGGTCGAAAATTTTTCGACCGAGTATTTACGTATTTCCACGCAATCTTTCTCGGCGATGGTCAGTAATATTTGTCCTGATCGAGATCGGCCCGAATATGTTGCTGTCCGTGACTGTTGCGTTTCAGCGTCGCCGACTCGTAGTCGAGGCTCTTCGGATAAAGCTTCGGACTCCCGAGACCGTTGACGTTAGGGTTTGCTTTCGCTCGGAGCGTGCCGTTCCCGTTGCTGCTGCCCGAAAAACTCGGCTGTCTCTTCGCTGAATTCACCTGGACAAGGAAACCATTTTTTTGTCACCAAAAAACGATTTTTTTTTCTTTTTTTATATCATAATACTGGGAGGAAAAAAATTGATAAATTTGTTTCGATAATTTTCTTAATTTTTTATTTGCACTACAAAAGTTCACTCGTGAGTGATAATTGACAAAGGGAGTGGAGAAAGTTTTCATTTTTTTTATGATTTTAATTCACCTTTGTAAAATTAGTGCCACAGAAAGTCAAGAAATTGATTGGATTGATGATTGATTTCGGAGAATTTTTCATTTTCACAATTTCGTGTTCACACGATTTATTAATGAAAATATAAATAATGATAATGTCAAGAGTATTAATAATACTAATTATTATTATTCATCCTATCAACATTAGTATTATTGATGATAATAATAATATATTTTTTATCGAAATAATAGGAAAAAAATGGTAAAGATGATAATCATAATAATTATCGTCATCTATAATTATTTTACTATTATTACCATTACAAATATTATTATTATTATGAGTATTATTCCTATTATCATCATCATCGTTATTAGTATTATCACTATTATCTTGATTTTCATGACTTGTAAAAAATACTAGCAAATAATAATAATAACTATTTTAATGATAGGGTGAATAGCAATAATAATATTGATAATAACAATGACAAAAACAACTATAATAATCATAATAATGGTTATCATAATCATACATTTTTGCAACATTAAAAAAATCCATTTCTCACGAAGAAGTTCAAATTTCACGATTGTTAATCGATGGTGATAAATATAATTGATCATAGTAAATTTACGCGAAGGATGTTTCTTTTTTTAATAAAAAATTATTTGCGCACGCAGCTGGAAATAAGAAGATCTTTCGAGGGCTCGAAAAACTTGCAGAAACGAGTATAATGATTGATATTTTCTCGAAAATCGGTTAAAGTCGGGCAGGGTGGGGGTGGGGGTGAGAAAAAGAGCGAACATACCTCTTTCAGCGGCACTGAAACGTATGGATTCTGTTTGCTGATGTACTGTGGACTCCCAGGTATGAGTGGCTTCTTTTTCTTGAGGTATAGAAAGCAGAGGAACGCTCCGAGCCCGATACCAATGAAGACACTTACGACGCAACCACCAACTCCTGCACCGACCGATATTCCAGCCATTTCAACGCTACGAGGCAACGCGGCTACATCTGCGGCAATTGAGGAAAAATCAAATTCACGTCACACTGCGGTCTTGATTTTAAAGCCTGGGGTCTCAACCCAAATTTTTTACAGAGATATTGTAAAAACTCCAAAAATTGACAGAGGTATGACGATTTTTGTGAAGGGTCAGATTTTTTTTTTCGACACTGTGAATTTTTGTGAAGGGTCAGATTTTTTGGCATTTTTTTCGAAATTGTTTTGTACAACGGTATGAGCCGTATCTTAAAATGTGCGATCACTTCAAATTTAGACGGAGCATAGTTTATAACATTTTCTATCATATGGCCGCATGATTTAAAAAATATGTTTCTCCATTTGTTAATAACAAGTTATTAAAGTTGTTTTTTCTGCCGAAAATCGAAGTTTTTGTCTACAGATTGGCATTTTCGTGATTTTTCAAATTTCATAAAAGTATCCGGTCATACGAAAGTTTTATAATTATACTAAAAGTACATTCAGATTGCAAAGCGCAGAGTCAAGTGATCTTATGTACATGGACGTTTGCATCGTTGGAGTGCCATGAAAATCATTATTATTTTTTTAATTGCATACATTTTATTCCGCCAATTCAGGCTCTGAAAATTAGTCGAACGTTTTTAGGTCTTTTTTTTACAGAATGACGACCTCAAGTCGCAAAAAAAGTCTTTGGATGGTGCTAAAAATAAAGGAATGAAAATTGAAGTTGAAGCTCAAGACACATTTGAGTTTAAAAAATTGTCACATTGCTCATCGACTAAAAAATTGGCATAACACTAAAAATTGTGTTTTGAGGGAAACGCTAGTTCATTTTATTTTTCACATTCGTGAGGCCACCGTCACATCAATATTTATCCAAATGAGCCTGTGATGATTTTATTTACGGCGAAATGTATCAACCTATTTCAGGGTTATTAATAATATGTAGCCGATTGCAATGGAAATCCAATTACGGATTTATCTTGTTATGACAGTTTTTTTTAGAGGATAAGCGATGTGATAAAGTACGATTTTTTTTCGACACACAAATGGGGAACTTTGAAGATTTTCATAGCGGAACTCTCTTCTGTCCAGCCACCGAGCACGTGCTACTTTGAGGGGGGAGATATCTTCAGGCGAGGAAAACATTTGCTTGTTTTCATGATTTTTTTTTTAAGGTAGTTCCTCTGCGAAAATCTCAACCAAAAGTTTACATACCATGTTCATGTTTAAAAGATTGATAATTGGTTTAATTAGTAACGAATAAAATAAAAAACTACGCAATATTGACTCGGTACTAGTAGATAATACGATGGATATCATTTATTGCCGTAAAATATATTTTGTATTGTGTTTTGATCGACCATTGCCAGTAAACTTTTTGCCGGGACTGTCCAGGCTTTGCCCCAATTGTTTTTTTCCAGGCTTTGCCAGGCTTTGCACCAAAATTGCGAAGGCTTCTCATGGTTATATCTTGGAAACTAGATGGCGAATCATTCTCATTTTTTTTCACATTATTCGTGATATCTTACTGTAGCTTATCCTCGTTTTTTTATCAATTTCTTAATTTTAGTTTTGACGGTAGAATTAATGATGCTCTATTTGCCCATCACAACGCATTTGTTACGTGTAAACCAAGCCAACTTTAAGTGTAAATATCTCAGGTTTGGGGTGGTCAAACTTATTCAAATTGCACAGATGTTTGGATAATGTATTAAATAACGTATATGTCAAATTTCAACCATTTCTTAATTCAACTCTTCTGTGGAGGTACTACCTTAAATGAAAGATTTCTTCACTATTCTTGAGATTCACTGCATTTGCAAAACTGGTATAGCTAAAAATGTAATCGACCGATTCTGATGAAATTTGGTATAAATCTTCCTAACCATATTTTCTGAAACATGCCCCTAATTGTTTTCGAAAATTCAAAAAAAGTATTTTTTGATTGCAAAATCAAGTCATTTTTCGGAAAATTCAATCTTTTTTGTTCGAAGTGTACCACTTAATCGATTTCCAGCATTTTTCACTTTTTCTTGGTTCATATTTTGCGTACGAGTGTTAATGAAAGAAAAATCTTTGTTGGTTTTTTTTTCAGATTAATCCCGCCGACGCTACGTGTCACGCCGTCTGACAACATCCGTGCCATACCTCCGCCATTTTTAAAGATGAATAAAAAAATACCAAGTAACAGCCAAAAATGGAAACATAAGCTACCCTAATTTCCAAAATGGTAAAGAAATCTTTCCTCAAGGTAGTACGAGCGCGCAATCTTGATTTCCATAGATTTTGTTCAAATTTTAACCAGACGTTGTTCATATCATCATGCATGTTTGAGTGAAATTTCAGAACAGTCGACTATTTAGATTGGGAGATAATGGGTTTGAAAATTGCAACTTTTAACACTGTACGGTCTGCATTGAAATTTAGATAATTTCAATGCAGTATAATTGCAATATAATTTAAATAATAAATAATAATTAAATAAATAATTAAATAATAAATAATAATAAATATAATTTAAATAATAAATAATAAATATAATTTAAATAATAAAAATAATAATATGGCAACACCGCATCGTTCCACGTATCCAATGACATGAGTTTGCGCGGCATATTTAAAAGAATACTACGACACAAATTTTTATTCGGAAGTAATTTTCAATCGAACAAAGTTTTTAATTAGTTATGAACGAACCGACACTTTTGTATGTTAATGAAGATAACATAAACAATATAAAATATTAATATTTATGATGCAAATATTTTTTTATGACAACATTTTTAACTTTGGGAACACGATAATTATTTTTTTCTCGAAATATTGAACAATACTGTTCTGCGGTGTTGCCACATGTCTACTTATCATAGGGGACAAATATTTTTTACGAATAATTATTCTGTCTTTACTGAACGTTTTTAGCAAAACTCAACAGTAAAGGCAATCCAAACTTTTTTCACTCTTCCCCCAACTAGTTT
This sequence comes from Ophion ellenae, assembly GCA_963210295.1. Lineage (NCBI taxonomy): Eukaryota > Metazoa > Arthropoda > Insecta > Hymenoptera > Ichneumonidae > Ophion > Ophion ellenae. Next base: position 43,730,170 of record OY723389.1, read on the forward strand.
GCTATCTAAACATAATTTTTATTCAAAATTTATAAACACAGTAGAATGATACGACGAATAATGCGACCTGACTTCCGGTCAATGCAGACCCTGCAGTGTTAAAAGTTGCAATTTTGAAACCCATTATCTCCCAATGCAAATAGTCGACTGTTCTGAAATTTCCCTCAAACATGCACAATGATATGAACAATGTCTGGTTAAAATTTGAAAAAAAAATCTATAGAAATCAAGATTGCGTGCTCGTACTGCCTTAGAAAAAAAAATCACGAAAATCAGTTTTTCCTGCCCACAGTCGTGATCACGTACCATTTTTGATCCAGTCCGGAAGACAGTCGCGGAGTTCTCTGCTGAGGCCCTGGCAAGTTCCGGTTCCGGGCTCGAGACACTGACGTTTCCGGTACTGCTTCTCGGAGGTGTCGCACGGTGACCAGCGCGTCCACTCGTCCCAGCCTTGTAGGGACTCGCAGCTTGGCATTTCGCAAGATTCGCGAACCGTGCTCGGACCCTCGCAATCGTTTGCTCCGAGACAGTCGCGCGTTCTCGTACGTATACCGATCCCGCAGGGCACCGAACACTCCGACCAATCGCTCCAGCAGGACCACTCGTTGCCGAGGTTGCCGCTCCGACAGGCGTGGGTGTTGCAGGTTCTCGTCTGCTTCGACGAACCCTCGCAAGGTGGAGAATCGCACTGTCTTACCTGGATAAATATTAATATATTTAGGAAAAAAAAAACAACACAATTTTGACGCACCCAGGTGTAGTCAGAAATAAGTTTTTCTGAATCGATATTGCTTTTTTATTTTTTACAATTATTATTAATTCCATTGTAAATTGTTTATACTTGTATAAACTATTGATATTTTGTATAGTAAATTATTGATTTTTCATAAATGATTGATTTTTGTTGATGTGAATTATCGATTATTTGTAAATGATTGATTTTTTTGTATTAAGGGGTCTGCGTGACTTTCAAACTCCCGAAACACGATTTGTTTTAGTGAATCGTTTCATAGCCTAGGGTCGTAACGTTAAGGGGTTACATGAGATTTTTTAACCGTCAATCCGTGAACCGGGGTCGTTTTCGTCCGGGCGAAAATTTGTTTTCGCAATTTTTGGAACGTCGGCGATGTCAGTGCCCCTGGACGGGAACGAAAAAAAAAAGTATAGGCAGGTAGGTTCGTGAGCGCACAAGGTCAGGTCTGGCAGTCAGTTACTCTCGAACTGGCGTGCGAGACAAATCGGAGCAGGACGAAAACGACCCCTGTTCACGAATAACGTAAGTAAAATTGGCGGTTTTCGAAATTTTTTTGTTTTTCGTTCATATTTTGATGTTTTGAACTGTAAACAATCAATGTAACGTAAATATTTCAGGTTAAAAAAAAATTATGGCGGTCAGAAGGGCCGAGGAGATTTATTACTTATGGTCTAATAACATAAATAAAGCATAAATATGGTCTAATAACATAAATAAAATAAGATGAAAAAAAAAATAACTTGGACATTGAGTATTTTTCCCTCGTTTTAACCTCTCAAAATATGCCGATGTTCCCGGTGCAAAATAGGGTATCTGGTTTATTCCTACGATACTGTAGTATTTTTTTCCTTAAGGGGTTACCCCCACTTGCGATTTTGAAAAAATCGATTTTTTTTATTGCATTTTTTTGAAGTATAAGTATCTGAGAATATGTCCTGAAAATTTCAAGTCGATCCGAACAAAATTGACTGAGATATGAGCGTTGAAAGAGAAGAATCCGCGTTGAAAGAGCGGTGAAGGAGAAACTTTAAACGCGTTTTTCTCAAAATGGCATTTCTGAAGTCGGTGACCAAGATTACTCGAACACTAATGAACCGATGTTCTTGAAATTTTGCAGGTTTATTTAATACATAAAAATGTAGTCTTTAATCGTTCGATTTTTTTTTCGAAAAAAATGGCCGTTTTATAGCCAAAAAACGGCCGTTTTTTTTCGTTAAAATCGAACCATTAACTTTGACTGTCTGCCATTTTGTGAAAAATGAATATTTTTTAAAATCCTTCGATTAAAGACTAGTTTATACTTATATTTGACTAAATCCATCCGCATTTTTTTCTTCAGATGATCCACTTCGCCGCAATGTTGGTCACCGCAAACCGTGTATGTAAAAACATTATTTCATTGACGGCCATTTGCCACTAAACAATGTAATATTTTTCAATAAAAAAATTACTGAAATTTCTTCAAGATGTGTTCTTTAAGATGGTATATTGATCGATTAAAAAAGTTTTGTAGTTTTCTTTAAAAAAATTCATGAAAAAGGCCTTTTTTGCGCTACAAGTGGGGGTAACGCCTTAAAGAACAACATTTTTCATTTGAATAACCGTTTATTCAACTTTTTTCCCATAATTTTTACGCTGCATTTTTTCAAACAAAAAAAACGTTTTTCGGGTGCATTGCTTCACATTTGTTGAAAAAAAAATTATTAAAAATAAAATAAATAAATTTTCTCTGTTTTCGCTTTAAAAGGAAAGTACAAAGATAAACCATAATTTTTTCAGATTTTTTTGACAAAAATTGCAAGTGTGACAGCGCCCAGCCGAAAACGACCCCGGTTCACGGGATTAGGGTGCCGAAAAAACCTTCACGGATAGCGGGTTAATTTCGAAAATTCAATTAAAGAAAATTCTAATGGCATAACATGCTAGGAATATTGTGCTTTATGGGGTAGTATATAAAGTAGCGAGGAATGTATTTACCCTTTCTTGGGAACCGCCGCCGCAAGCTTGATTGCAAGGCAACCACGAGGACCATTCGCTCCAGCCGCCATCCGAGTTCACCTCCGAGTTTATAGTATTGCCGTTTTGATTTCCTCGCAGGCAAGATCCGTCGTTTCGACAGTAACGTTCCTCCTCCTTGGCCAGCTGAACGCGCACGCTCGAAGGATCGTCCGTCTGCGCTCGACACGTGAAACGAAAGCGTTTCTCCGTGTAGCCGGAATTGGCCGACTGTAGGGTCGTGTTCACTGCCAACCAAGGGGTCCAGCTCGAGAAACGTTTCGTCTCTGTGCACGGATGAGTGTTGCAATCTTCGACCTGCAACGAATTATTTTTTTTTCCATTATGATTATTATTTTAGCGTTTTTGTTCTTCAATTTTTACAATGGACTTTATTGCTCCGGGCAACGCACTTCCTCAGTTTGCACGAAGAAGCATTCACCTACCCCTCGGCCTCAAGGGGTCTCCTCACTTCAGACGCTAAAAAGGCGATTTTCATGAATTTTTTCGATAGGTTTATATTACCCGGGGAAAAAAAGTTCACGTCTGAGTGGATATGTTCATATATGTTTCGGATATTGTCATATATGTATCAGATATATTTATATCTGACATTTTACAGTATCATATATGATTAGGTCTGATCATATTCCACATCACATATGCATATAGAAGATCATACCTGATCAGATACAGTATCTGGCCTGACCATATATGAACTCATACCTGTCAGCCCCGGATCTGGGGGGGGGGGGGGGGGGCAAACCGCGGTACCTGCCCCGGGCGGCAATTTGAGGGGGCGCCAAATTCTTGTCTTTGAAAAAACTTGTTTCACTAAAGTGCCTAACATCCAGGGCGCTTTGGTGAGTTTCAATGGCGTCGTGATCCTAGCCATCGAAAATAAAACTGCCTAGGAGACGAACTTTGATGAGGTATTCCTTTAGGCGTCTTTTAAAAAACTGCTGGTGTTATAGCTCAACAAGTTATTGATCGATCTGACTGATATTTTGCCAAATTTCTCACTATAAGACTATTGGAGGGATATACCTAAAGTTTCAAGGTTATCGCCTAAATAAATTACTTTTTCGGAGTAAAAATTGTTGAGAAAATGGTAAAAAAATATGAACATTTGATTACAAAGCCTACTTAATTTTCAATTTTATACCTTTTAATATTTTTCTAGGTATATCCTTCCAATAATGTTATAGTGAGAAACCGACCAAAATTTCAGCCAGATCGATCAATAACTTTTTGAGCTATACCATGAGCAGTTTTTCAAAAGACCCCTAAAGGAATACCTTATAACGCCGCTATTTTGTTTTGTTTGGAAAAGCAAAAAAAGTTTTGCCACTTGAAAGTTGTAATAAGATAATGTCAAAATTTTAAAATGATGCGATTATCTTATCACATTTTTTTAAAAATCATGAAAAATGACTTATTTTCGGGCGTCTAAAGAGATCTCCCCCCTTAATCTCAAATGCTGGAGGGGAGGGGCGCCAATGTCAAGTTTTTGCCCCGGCTCGGAAAAATCGTAGATCCGGGGCTGATGTCTGTTTATATCTGGCTAAGTACCAAGGCGAGTTGGTACCGTAAACTCGTATCTGAACATACATGATGTGATATGTGAACGTATCTGTTCATATAAGATCATATCCGATCAAATACGGTACCAGACTCCGCTATATAGATCTCATATAAGTTTTTATCTGGTCAGGTACCAAGGCGAGTTGGCAGCGTGAAGCCATATCTGAACATATATGATGTGATATATGAGCAGGCACGTTCATATAAAATTTCATCCCATCAGATACGATACCAAACCTGGAAAATATACGAAGTCTTATACGCTCATACCTTATCGTACATGCAGTTCAGTTGTTCACACATGAAAACATCTGAATATGTGAAGCGATATATGAGGATGTGAGATGATATCCGATCAGATATGGCACCTCAGTTACTATAATATTATGAATTATTAACACGTCGAGTGATGACGTGTCAATAACCCCGCTCTGTATATGTAAACATTTTAATATCTTCATGACTGCACTAACAAGATTTCGTTAGATAGTCGGAGTCATACCTGGTCTGATAGTTCAGATGAACTATGATTCTATCATATGGGCAGGTCTATCGTTCATAGATGTCCAGGTCTACTGGGATCCACGGTATTTTATTCTTATACGGACAGACAGATCTGGCCCAATAAGATTAGATTTGCCTGACATGATCGGATCTGGCCCAATAAAATCAGATCTACCTGACATGATCAGATCAGGCCCAATAAAATCAGATCTGGTCCAACAAGAGCAGATCTTGCCTGGGCATTGGATCTGGTCAGACCTGCTGCCATATGGACGGGTCTGCTCTCAAAATTATCAAAATGGCTCTGATATGATCATACATGCTCAGATATAAGCATACACGATCTGTCATGACACTACATGAACAGATATGGCCATTTTTCATGTCTGATCACATCGGATTCTACAGATATGATTCGGATATATTCAGATATGAACTTTTTTTTCCTGGTATAGATTTGATATAAAAAGTTGTTACACTTAATAAATACATTTTTCCAAAAATTCGATGTATTTGTGTAACCCAAACAAACTTTAAACGCGTTTTTCTCGAAACAACGTTTTTCGACGGCTTGTTGATAAAATCTTCATAATGACTGAACCGATCCTCGTGAAATTTCAACCGCATATTCTTTACAGCTATAGCTATAGCGCTTATCAAGGATTTTTTAAAATTTCGATATTTACTATTTTTTGGCCAAAAACGGTGAAAAACACGTTTTTTTTTAAATATCCGCTATTTTGTTATTTGTGCATATATCAAAAATCGTATGATATGCGCTATAGCCATTAACAGACTGAATGTAAAACCGTTTGATTTTTTTGTTTCGGATGATCCATTAATTTTCGTCTATTAATAGCGACTTAAATTAATCAAAATTTTGTTTTAAATGTATTTCGAAAGTGTATTGATTAAGTGTCACAAGTGTAAAAATAGAAATATTTATAATATGTACCTGTAAAAAAAATTCATGAAAATAGCCTATTTTTTAGCGTCTAAAGTGAGAAGGCCCCTTAATCTAGACAGGAACAATAACGCTGGGCGACACTCGAGGGTTCCGATACCACCTCGGCTGCCGCCCAGTCAAAAAAACGCGCGACAAATAAAATAACCTTCTAGAGAATATTTTTTTTGGCATTTTACGAAACGTATGTCATACATTTTTCCAATGGGAAATGTATGTAGGAATCTTCTAGTTGTCATATAACCCAAACAAACCCAAACACATCCTTATTTTATCGTTATTATTATCATTATTAGTTGTTGTTTTTCACGATTATTGATATGATTACCATCACAAACATAATGATCATCATTATCATCATCATGAGTATTTTTAATAATAATAATGATAATAAATTAATAGTACATTGTTGTTGTTATTATTATTATTATTGGTACTGTTGTTTTTCACGATTATTGATATGATTACTATCATAAACATAATGATGATCATTATCATCATGATCAGTATTTTTGATAATAATAATGATAATAAAATAATAATACATTGTTATGATTATTATTATAACGATAATTATTATTGTTGTTGTTATTGCGGTCGCTTTTATTAGTACTGTCATTGTTGTTTTCAAGATTATCATCATCGACCTATTCGTCATTATTCCGAGGTAAACTAAAATAATTTTAGTAGTAATATAATGTGGTTATTACTATTACTATTGTTATTACAGTTATTTTCAATATTGTCATCATTAGTGATGAAAATATGCTTATTGTTGATGTTTCGAATCTTATCATTATTATAATCATTATCTAATTTTTTTAAGAACAATAAAAACGTTATTATTGTATCGAGGGAAGGGGATTCTCACCTGATATCCGCAGCCGGGACACTCGGCGCCTCCCTCACCCGGTGACGGCTTGTCGCAAGTTTTCTTTCGCATGCGCACACCTGCGAAAATCGACAAAAAATGTGCGGTCAGATGTAGGTTTTTATGAAATGATATTGTTTTTCTATTTTTTACAATTATTATTAATTCCATTGTAAATTATTGATATTTTTTCGTAAATTATCGATTATTTGTAAATTATTGATTTTTCGTACTTGGTTGATTTTATGTGAATTATAGATTTCTTTATAAATGATTGATTTTTTTTGTAAACTATCGATTTTCTGTGAATTATTGATTTTTTGTAAATTCTTGATTTTTTTTTGTAAATCATTGATTTTTTTCATAAGTCATTGATATTCTGAAAATTATTGTTTCTCATCAACAATTGCATTTTATGCAATTATCATTTCCGAAATTGGTTATTAATATTTTTGCGTCGATTGTTGATCTTTCCGTCAATTCCGGAATGCATTTTCTTCAATTATTCATTTAACAATTGTTGCAATATTAGGTTGAGACTTTACCTCCATTGCAAGGCCTCGAACAGGAGTTCCACGGTCCCCAGGACGACCATTGTCCGTTTTGGGGCGGCGGTGACGCTTTCGCCGGACTCGAGCAAGGCTGGATATCGATGCAAACGATCTCGTCGTGATCGTGACCAACGCAGACTCTACCGCCGAACGCAGGGGCCGGATTTGTGCAAGAACGCCTTCGAGTCTTGATCGCAAGGCCGCAGGTCTGGGAACACGCGGACCACGCGGACCAAGCCGTCCAGCCACCGTGCACCGTACAATTGGCCACTTTGACTTTTGCACCGGTACAACCGATACCCCCGTTTTGCGGCGGCGGATTGTTGCACTCCCGGGTCTGGCACTGGCACGAATCCGGATTCTGGCCAGACAACGAAATACATACGTGTAACGCTCGAGTAAACAATTCCGCAAGAAAATGTAGAGAATTTTTTTTTATTTCATTTAACGCAATTGTCATTTGTCTTGCGATGAATTTACCTCGGAATAAATGGTGGAATAATTCCTTCGTGATTTTTCCCTATTGTTTTCTTTCTGATTGCAGTTGTGATTTTTTTAGCAAGAATTTATGAGAAATTAAAAAAAGGAGTGGAAAGCGCTTTTTTAAAGCAATTGTTGGTAGACTTGCGATGAATTTACCTCGGAATAAATGGTCGAATAATTCCTTCGTGATTTTCCCTGTTGTTTTTGTTTTCTGATTGCAGTTGTGATTTTTTTTAGAAAGACTTTTTGAGAAAATTTAAAAAAAGGAGTGGAAAACTCGTAAATTTACTTAAAGAAAGAACAGGTCGAAAATATTTTGTGAAAAATTCTTGTTCTTTGATATTTTCTATTCTTATATCTACGAAATAATTTTTTACGGAGCATCCGATCACTATTTTCAAACAGCTGCACAAATCAATTTTTCGTAGTTTTTAATTATTGCTTCATTTTCCAATGTAGTCGCAGATTTTCCGGGTGGGATTTTTCACAATTTTTCATGCAGAATTTGTATTTAATCCTTCCTTGTCACACTGGGTCATTTTGACCCGGACGAATTTGAAATGCTCACTTTCCTACAACTTAAAGTTGTCAATAATTTTTTACAACAATTCAATTGTATACTTTGCGAATTTCAATTATGCAGACATATTGAGAAATGTTAAAAATGTATCCCGGATTTTTTTCAACAAAAACCGACCGAAGGGTTGTTAAGGGTAGGTGGATAAAGTTCTATTCGGGTCAAAGTGACCCAGTGTCACAAAGCCGTGGCCATATATAAGCGTGTTGAGGAAGGGTTGAAAAATTTGATTTAATTAAAAAATATGAAATTCGATTCGGAATATTTTTCTATCGGAGATTATATGACACTGTGAAAAAATTTCGAAAAACATTCTTGCAATCCTCAAATCTCTATACTAGTTAACTATACTAATAAACTACTTTTATCTGATGATTTACATCGGAATTTTTCAGTCATTAAAAAGAAAAATTCTCATCTTAGACGTTCTCATTATTAGCCCCTGTCATTTGGCAAAAAGGCCCAGAGGTATAAACTCAGCTCTGACGATTTTCCTCTCGTACAAAAGGCCCCAAGCAATAGCGAATATTTCCCCAACAAAAAAATCAAATTTATGCAGTACCGATAGAAAATAAAATGCCTCCCATAATTTCACAGTCAAACTGAATTTGCAACTTGACTCCAATAATCAAAATTCTAGACGTAAACAAATTAAAAATTAATTATTTCTCGAATTCCTCAAAAATCACGCTCACCTCCAACAATCAAAATTTACTCCAATAATCAAACTTGACTTCAATATGCAAAATTCTAGACGTAAAAAAAAAATCTTCCAACTTGATTCCAATAATCGAAATTCTAGACGTCAAAAAAATAAAATAAAATGATTTCTTGAACTCCTAAAAAGTCACGCTCATCTTCAATAATCAAAATTGACTCCAATAATCAAACTTGACTTCAATAATCAAAGTTCTAGACGTCAAAAAAATCTTCGAACTTGATTCCAATAATCGCAATTCCAGACGTAAAAAAAAAATTATTTCTCGCATTCCTCAAACATCACGCTCACCTCCAATAATCAAAATTGACTCCAATAATCAAAATGCTAGACGTCAAAGAAAATCTCCCAACTTGATTCCAATAATCGAAATACAAGACGTAAAAAAAATCTTCCAACTTGATTCCAATAATCGAAATTCTAGACGCATAAAAATTAAAATTAAAATTTCTCGATTTCCTCAAAAATCGCGCTCACCTCCGGTGCATTATCCATGTGAGATCTGGCATGATATCTGGATCTTCCCGCGGTCTGTTCGCTGGTATCGTGCTGACAGGAAGTCCAGGGGCTCCATGCGCTCCAGCCTCCGTCCACCGGATCCGTGAGTACCGGGCACTTGGTCACTTCCTGCAGCCAATGATTCGCGAGATGATTTTGATTCGGTGCTATGTCGCACTTCATCAGATGTTCGTTCCAGCCGCAATAAGGCTCCTGTGCGTTCAGGCACGACGGACGATTTCGGTGACGGTGACACTGGGCGGCCGGTATCCTCAACAGGCCCGTCTCCATTCCCACGTACAAGCTCATCGCGTCTTTGAGGAATTGAAGGGTCATCGCCGGCGACGGCAAAGGACCCCAAACTTCCACCACGCATGTCTCTTGTGTTCGCGGCAAAACGCTTATTTTTTTCAACAGACCGGTCACCGTCGCCACGTAAAGTACCGTCACGCCACGATGTAGCTTCGTCGGTGTCACGTCCACCGCGATGTGGGTGAATCTTACGAAAAAAAACAATCGATCAAGCTATTGGAACGTCATCATAAATAATCTAGGCAACTAATGAAACATTGTAAACGATAAGTCTTTACTGATAAGCTTTTTTGTTGCAATAAAAAAATATTCATTAAAACTTGAATATTTACTGAAATAAAAGTAGTTGTAATAATAATAGTTATTGAGTAGGGATAATAATAAGACTGATGATGCTAGTAATAGAAATATAACAAAATAGACATATTGATATGTGTAGAATAATAATAACAATAATAATGATCATAGACATGTAAAAAATAGAAATAATATGTGTGGAAAAATAATAATACTGATAATAGAAATTTAAGAAAATATGAATAATTATATATGTAGAATATCAGAAATAATATTAATAGACAGATAAGAAAATAGAAACAAAAATATCTATAGAACAATGATAAAAATAATCATAATATAAAAATGAAAAATAACAATGATATCTGTAGAATAATAATGATAACAATAATGCAATCATAAGCAAATTAATAGAGCATTTTATCATGTCGTGAAGATCTCGTTGGAAATACTTTATCAATGCACAAAAAATAAGATGAACAATTATGGGAATAAAAAAGTGATACAATTATAAATGAATAAATAGACTATTTGTTTTGTTGAGTGTGAAGAAATACTATTTATTAATGCATAAGTACTTACTAAAAAAAGAGAATAATAATAGATAAAGTAATAAATTAATGATATTGATAATAATGGGATAATAAATCAACTTTTTCAATAATGTAGGTACGGAAACAAGTTCCTTTATTAAATATTTGCCAGGCTGAGGGTGAAACTCGTACGTTTTCGAAATGGAAAGATCATTGGTTGTCTATTTTGATCTCTCCATAAGAGGGAAGATACACGTGACACAATTACGAATAAATAAACATACTATTTGTTTTGTTGTGTGTAAAAAATAGTATTAATCAATGCATAAATACTTACTAAAATAAACATAATAATGATAGTTAACGTAATAAATTAATGATAATGATGATAATGGAATAATAAATAAATCTACTTTTTCATTAATGTAGGTAACGAAAAATGTTCCTGCATTGAATATTTGCCAGGGTGAGGGTGAATTTCGTACGTTTTCGAAATGAAAAAATCATTGGTTGTCTATTTTGATCTCTCCATACGAGGGAGGATAGAAGTGATGTAATTACAAATACATAAATAGACTATTGGTTTTGTTGTGTGTAAAAAATAGTATTCATCAATGCGTAAATACTAAAATGAAGATAATAATGACAGTTAAAATAATAAATTAATAATAACGATGAAAATGGAACGATAAATAAATCAACTTCTTTCATTAATGTAGGTGACGAAAAATAGTTCCTGCGTTGAATATTTGCCAGGCTGAGGGTGAATTTCGTACGTTTTCGAAATGAAAAAATCATTGGTTGTCTATTTTTATCTCTCCATAAGAGGGATGAAAAAGGGATATATAACCACGAAAAAAAATTGTAAATAGAACATAAGACCACCCATATTACGGTATAGATGAATAGTTATCAATTTTTTTCGTTTCCTCGTGCCTTTTGAAAGACAGGGTAGGTAAAAATGCAAATCTTCAAGGTGCCAAAAGGTGTCGATGAACATAGTAGGTACAAAGCAATCATTGAGAAATTGATTTTCACTTGAAGCAGGATACTCAGGTATGAAAAGTGAAAAAAAAATGATGTTCTCACCTCTCGAGGGTCGCGGTGTGGAGGGGCACGAGGCTGGTGCTCTGCACGGAATCGTCCATCAGCTGATACCGTTGGTTGTCCATTATTTGATGCAGCGGACTGTTGGCGGGCGAGCCGCAATGCTGACGATTATGATTCGCGACGCGTCTTCTCTCCCACGTGGCGCCCGAATGTTCCTGATGTTTGAAGGGCCCGTTGAACGCTGATGCAACCGCGGACATATTGAAGGCACAGATCGCCGATCCAGCTATCGCGTTGCTGCGATTGGAAAATTATTTTGCAATTTGACACAGCTAATTTGGAAAAATCATCGTAACGAACGAAAAAAAATCGTTTGATTTCAAAATGGTCACTTTTACAAACATTGTCTGTCTATTGTTACCTGACTTTCCGACACTTGTAGCAACGAGAGCAAATTAAAAAGACAGAATGCTTTACAAATTACTATCGGCGGGGCAATTTGATTGTAGGACAGGAATAAATCAGCTTGGGCGCTCTTACCTCGGAGTAGTGAAAGTCGCATAAATAATGCCCTCGTCAGGATGATAAGCTGCTCCTTGTATCTCGTCGTAGTAAAACGGAAATTCACCCGGAAGCGAGCAATTTAGACGTGCCTTGCTGAAGGTTGTCCATGTGTCCCTCATGACGGTCTGACCACCCGGATCTTTCTTGCAGACACGCGCTATCCTCGAGTATACTTTCTGTACGACCAATCGTTGAATTTGTACCATTTTTGTTCATTTGTTCTTCTCATCTCGGGCAGGGCACGAGTTTTATGGATGCTTGGCTACTGATTTTTTTTCTACATGGAGGCCTGCCAGTTCGGGGCCGAGTTGAAACTCCGAACGTTGAATGCTCCGACGGTTTAAAATTCCGAATTTTGATATTCCGAAATTCAAGATGGGACCGGGTTGAAATTACGAACTTTGAATGATCAGAACGCTCAAAACTCCGAAAGAATACTACCCCGGAAGATCGAAACTCCGAAAGAATTTTACACGAAAGACCAAAGCTCCGAAAGAATTTTACACGAAAGACCGGAACTCCGAAAATCTGAACACCGTCAAAATAATTCGGGTATGGAAGTTTCAAAAGTTTCAAAATTTTCAATAAATCGCCGAATTATTTCAATTTTTTTTTAAATTAAGGGGAGGGTGGGGTTTTGCACTTTAAAAAAATCGATTTTTTGTTGTTGTCTTTTCTTATAGTTGAACATTTCAAGAATATAATCCCAAAATTTCAAGTCAATCAGAGCAAAACTCTCGAAGTTATTGACTATTTAGTCCCGCTCCTCTAACACTGTAGCTCCGACTTCTCTAAACTTCAAACGCGTTTTTCTCAAAACCACTTTTTCAAAGTCCGTGTTCACTGCCATTTGAAAACTACATGACCGATTTATTTCAAACTTGGTACACACTTTCTACATACGAAATACCTCCCCCCAACGGTCAAGTTGAGATTTTTTTTACATTGAGGGGGTTTTCCACCCCCCAAAATGGCGGAATTTTTCGTGAAAAATAGCACTTTTCACTTTACATGACCACCAAAAGTTTAGAAATGAAAAAAAAAATAGCAAAGGCCGTTAGGGGGAGGATTTGATGATACTTTGACTAAATTTTAATGGTACTTGATTTCAGATAATTTCTAGCTGAGATACAGTGAACACCGCAAATCGTGTTATTCCAAAGGCGTTCTTGGAAAAGCTTTGTCACCGGCTCGTTTGTGGATATTTTCGCGTACAAATTTGACGGAATGTTCTTGAAATGACACTTAACAATGACAAAAGGTGTCAGTAAATTTACTCTATCCATATAGATGAAAAAAATTAGCAAGAAAGTGTTTTTTTTTCACGCTGAAAACCCTACCCTCCCCTTAAGGGGTTAGGGCACTCCAGAGGCAGAAAAAATAGCCTTTTTGGAGATTTTTTTTCCAGAAAAAACTACAAAATAAATCGAGATTACAAAAAAGGGTGTTTATCATACATTTCAATGACTGTATACAATTTTTTTTTAAACGATTCATTTCAAAATGGCGGCTGTGCAGTGTTTATCTCAAAACTGCATTTTTTTAATTGGCCGGAAACATAACTCAGACAATTTTCAACCGATTCACTTGAAATGTTGAATATGTCTTGAAAAATACATTGTCTATGGAAGTACGTAGGATCTTTTTTTTGTATTGCATAGTTCATTTGTTATTAACAATTTTCGACGACTTTTGAGGAAAATTTTTCACTTTCCAAAAATTTGCCTAAAAAATCGTTAAAAACAAATGAACTATTCAATATAAAAAAATCACGGTCTTCTAAACTGCATTTTCAAAACTAGCGTGTCGTATAGCTAAAAAACTAATCGACCGATTTTGATGAAATTTGATATAAATCTTTCTAACCTCATTGTTGAAAAAATATGAAAATGTTCACAAAAGGTATTTTTTCTTGCATAATGTCGTCATTTTTACCGGAAAATTCAATCTTTTTGTTTAAACGCGTATAGCATTTCATCGATTTTCAGCTTTTCTCACTTTTTCTTGGTTCCTATTTTGCGAATGAGTGTGAATGAAAGAAAAATCTTCGTTGGTTTTTTTTTTAGATTAATCCCGCCGACGTTACGTGTCACGCCGTCTGACAACATCCGCCACAGCCCGTTTAGAAGACTGTGCCATACCTCCACCATTTTTAAAGATCAATAAAAGATACCATGTAACAGCCAAAAGTAGTAATAAAACATACCACGAGTCTCAAAAATGGTGAAGACATTTTTCCGTTAAAAAAAAATCATGAAAATTAGTATTTTTTTCCTGGCCTAAAGGTATCTCCCCCCTTGAATGCGGCAGGGAAATTTATTGAAACTTCGTAGCTGTAACTTTATACGACGTATCTGGACCTAACAAGCGAAACGCTCCTCACTTTTCGATTACAATATTATTTTTTTTTATTTACTAGCAATTGATGAAGTGAATTACCTTGCCGCAATTGATGTACTCGACGGCAGACTCGCGAAACAGGAAGTATACGTGTTCCTCGGTCTCGAAGCTTCCCACGAACTGGGGATCGTTGAGCCATCTGAGCGAATTAAAATTCACGATTCAATTAATTTCCTAATCGTTATACGTTATCGACAGGAGTCGGCGGGTGATAGGATAGCGGAGTCCCCCAAACAAAAAAAGAATTCCATAGTTACTTTCCAGCAGAAGGTAATGCCCTAGATACTTTTCCCAAAAGTAACTTCCTATATACTTTCCCAAGAAAGTAACTTCCTATATACTTTCCCAAGAAAGTAACTCTCTCGTTACTTTTCCCAAAAATTAACAACCCTAGTTACTTTTCCCAAAAAGGAACGCTCTAGTTACTTTTCTCTAAGAAGTGACTCCCTAGTTACTGATCCTAAAAAGTTCTGCTTTAGTGCAGAAGGTAACGCCCCGGATACTTTTCCCAAAAGTAACTTCCTATATACTTTCCCCGAGAAAGTAACTCTCTACTTACTTTTCCCAAAAATTAACACCCTAGTTACTTTTCCCAAAAAGTAACGCTCTAGTTACTTTTCTCTAAAAAGTTACTCCCTAGTTACTGACCCTAAAAGTGATGTCCTAGTTACTTTTCTAAAAAATAATTCCCCAGTTGCTTTTCTAGAACATAACTCCCGTTACTTTTTTCCCACGTGTAATTTTCTGGGTACACTTCTAGAACGTAATTGTTCAGTAACTTTGTCTAAAACTAATCTTATAGTTCCTATCCCGTGATAGTAACTCGGCTACTTTGCTAGTGGTAACCCCTAGTTATTTTCCTCGAAACTTTTCTTTAGGTACTTTTTCCGAATAGTAACGCCTCAGTTACTTTTCTCCAAGGCACTCCCTAGTTCCTTTCTCCAAAAGTAATCTCTAGTTACTTTTTCCCAAATAGTAAATTCCTTCTTTCTTTTCCCAAACAGTCACTTCCTAGTTACTTTTCCCAAGCAGTAACTTCCTAGTTACTTTTCCCAAACAGTAACTTCCTAGTTACTTTTCCCCTAGCGGTAACTTCCTAGTTACTTTTTCCAAACAGGGACTTCCTAGTCGGTTTTTCCAAACAGCAACTCCCTAGATACTTCTCCCGAGCAGTAACTTCCTAGTTACTTTTCTGAAACAGTAACTTCCTAGTTACTTTTCTGAAACAGTAAATTCCTAGTTACTTTTTCTAAACAGCAAATTCCTAGTTACTTTTCCGAAACAGTAAATTCCTAGTTACTTTTTCTAAACAGTAAATTCCTAGTTACTTGCCCCCATGCAGTGACTTTCTAGTAACTTTTCCCAATTAGAACCCCTCCTTTACGTTCCGTTTTGGAGACTGCGGCGAAAGTCAAGTCATAGTCACTTTTTGGGGACGATAAATTCGGGCATCGTGCTATTTTACCGTTTAGAGTTTACGAGGGAAAGAAACAGGCAGATAATTAAGTATCTGCCGCGAAGTTGTTCGGGTTTAATTCTTACCGCGAATCATATTGATGAGTTCGGAGATTAGGCGAGGCGAGGGTCCGGTAGATGGCGGGATCGGCGCCCGAAAAATCGGTCGACGATCCGGCGAACAAACCGGCGTTTCCACGTGCCAGGAGAGCTGTCACATTAGCGTGAGGCGAGTAGGGACACATTGCCACACCGGACACCCAACTCGTTATCGTATTTATATTTTCGATCTGGTGGCGAGGAAAGGAAGAAAAAAGAATACAGTCGCGATAAGAAAACACGTTAAAGTAATATCGGTAGGTCCTAGGTACGAAAAACAAAAAGTGACGGCCATTTTTTTCGTTCGCGTATATCGACGATCAATGATTGATCGGCGTTAAGTGCGGAGGCGAGGCGAAAAAAAATTATCCGTCTCGGTCACCGCTCGTAGCGGCCCCGAGGTCGTTCAGCAGGTCGTAGACGTGTTTTGTTAATCCACAAAGTCAACGAAGAGTGAAGGAGCTTTATTGATTCTCAGGTGACCGATCTTTCGTCTCGGGAACCAAAATATTTTTTAATCCTCACTTTTTTTTATCCACGTTTTCAGCAGCGAAGCTTACATTTACTTCATCGATTTTCAATTGGCTCCTTGATACTAATTAATTGTATGGCGTCGTTGATTCGATATTATTTATTCCTTTTTATTGTGATAAGTCACTTCCGGTTGTTTTTAGTATTCTTGCGATCTTGAAACTAAAGGTATCGAATTTTGCCAAATTTATAAAAGTTCTACCATCGAATTTTGCAAGAAAACATTTTTTTTAAATTGATTTCGGTGTCTTTAATTCGCGTCGCTCAATTTTCGATTTACTTCGATTTTTCGACGTCGACTAATTTTCGATTTGCGTAAATATTGACCGACATTAAGGCCTTAGGCCACAGTAACTGGTAACAATTTTTTTTCGTATGAAAATGTGATTCACTCATAAAGTTAATTACACATCTATTTAGTATAAATATCAAGCTGTTAGAAAAAACATTTTTTTTTTATGTACAAAATGGACGGCTACTCGAAACTTCTCGAAACAGTTGTTTTCCAATTGGCGTGACAAATAACTTCGACAATTTTCACTCGATTTACTACACATTTAAAAGTTACGTTCCTAATTGCATTTCGCAGAGAAGTGCGTACGGAATTTCTGATTAATCGAAAACTTTTCATTTTATGAGCAGTTTATGAGCAGTTATAACGAAATTTTTCACTGAAAATTCATTTATTAAGTTCAAATACCTACAACTTTTAAATAAAAGAATATTTTTTCAAATTCCGTACGTAGTTCTCTAGGTATTCTAATGTAAATTGGCGAGAATTTTTGTTTTTTGTTCTAGGTAAAAAATTGTGGTCGCTAAATGTCACGCCGTGGAGCGCCTAAAAAAAGATAACAAGAAAATATTAGTAGTCGGGAATTTTGCACATCGAAAAAAAAAATGCTAACAGCTTGATATTCATACTGAATAGATGTGTAATTAATTTTATGAGTGAATGACTTTTTCATACGGAAAAAAAATTGTTAAATTCGCACGGGATTTTATACCCGTTACTATGGCCTAAGTCCTTAAACAAAACTACACCGTGTTATACGCGAATGCAAGGAAAACAGGAGACACAGGAATTAAATTCAAGTAAAGGACGATCCGAAGGACTTTTGTCCGGAATTGATTATTTCGTGGCCGTGAGCGGTAGTCGTCGGTGGTCTCGGAATAGCGCGCGCCATCGTCTCCGTCGTTATATGCAAATGTGGCACCAGTGCAGCCGAGAAACGCTTGAATTCGTTGTGCCCCATTTTTGCAACGAGATGGGATAAAACTTTATGAGACAGAAGACAAAATGCGGCGACGATCATACGCGCGACGTATACTGTATAATGCTTCTCGACTGTTGTGCAATTGTAACGCGTATTAAACTGTCCCCGGTATGATTTGTATATGGGGCATTCCATGCCAATTCGACCTGGGTCTGACCCTCGACCCCTCAAATCTGGTTCCCGATTTTTCCTATCATTACTCTCACTCCATCAAGTAATTACAATTTTTTTTCAGATTTTCAAAATAAATTTGAGCGCGTCATGAGTTTTTGAATTTTTTTTTTTTTTTGAACACCTCGATAGCCGTAATCGAAAAAGCTGAAGAAATTCCCAAAAACACCGTGTCAGATATAAAAAATGTTGGTATAAAATTCATAATGTCTGGGCTTTTGCTTCAACCCCTAATTAGGGTTTTTGTCAACCATGATAAAAAAAAATCGAAAATTACAAAATACTCTTTAGAAAAATGGGATAAATTTTTTTAAAAATCTGGTATTATGCATACAAAATTTCGAGAAACAGTCTATAGTATTTTGACCTCTGCTTCTTATTTTTTTCATTTTTTTTTTTGCTTCAAAAGCTAAAAAACGGGTTGAAGCAAAAGCCCAGACATTATGAATTTTACACAAACATTTTTTATATCTGACACTGTATTTTTGGGAATTTTTCGATTACGGCCATCGAGGTGTTCAAAAAAAAAATCAGAAATTCATGACGCGCTCAAATTTATTTTGAAAAATCTGAAAAAAAAATGTAATTTCTTGATAGAGTGAGAGTAACGATAGAAGAAATCGGGAACCAGATTTGAGGGGTCGAGGGTCAGACCCAGGTCGAATTGGTATGGAATGCCCCATATACAAGGAGACAAGACTGTAATTGTAGTGTGCATACGAATGAAAAGTCTGCTAAACGCGTGCCCGATTTATTCTACGAGTCATTTTCGACAAAGTATTTTTGTTTTAATTTAGTTATCGAGTTTTCGAAATAGTATTTTTTTTCGAATTCATCTTTTCGATCCTCAAGTTCCAGTCAATGTTACAGTATCGATATTTAATAATAAATATTACAAATAATAATTGCTTCTCGAATGAGAAATATATACAGGAATAAATACAATGAAAATAATATTTTCTTCTTGGTTTACTTTTTTAACTTAGTTATTAGTATTTCATTAATTGTTATTTTGAGTGATCGAGTATTGGCGCAAAATGGTAAAAAAAACACATTTATTTTTAACTCGTAGATTTGGGTTCAATCTCGTGCGTTGGAATTGAATATTCATCGTATAAAAAAAATGTATGAACGAATTTATCGAAAGAAAATATATATCATTATTGTATGAAATTTTCAACATCAACGACTGAGCTCGCGCTCAAGGATGGAAATTTTATTTTAAATTTACATTTTGCGATAATACTCATTCGGTAAAATTGAAATTTTAAAAGACTAAAAAAAGTGTAAACGAATTGACCGGCAAAAAAAACATTATATTGATATAAAAATAAAATTAATTTCATTCAATTTTTAAATAATAAAAATCAATTCGTCACTAATATTTATTCGATAAACAATTATTTTTTCTAGGTAAACGAAAAAAAGTAACAGATGCCAAATTTCGAAAAATGCAATTTTCCCCTCCTCTCGTATTCGTAACGAGAGTTTGGCACTTATTTTTGCAAACGCGCCTAATTCTCACAGACGACAGTCAAAATTTATGGCACCTGCAACCTGGACACTCTGTACATGAATTTATGCACATATACGTGTGCGACTTCGTATCCATACGCGCATAAGTGTGAATTTACCTCTCTCCATGTGCATTGAGGGCTGAAAGCGTTGGTGCCACAGGTGAAGAGAGTTTTGCCGTTGCTCAGCAGTACTTTGATGTAATTGTGACAGTCCTGCGCGGTTTGACCTTTGTCCTGACATATGGAAGCTTTCTCCGGTGGCGCGGGCCACGTTGCGTGCTCCAGTGGGGTCAGCGAATCGAGGGTCAAACGATAAAGATTGTCTCTGAAAAATAAACCAAGAAAAACATATTGAACCATTTAAAAAATATTGATTCCCAATAAAAAGCGAAATAAAGGTGATTTTTTTTCAGTCTTGACATTTCAGGGATAATCTACTCGGATCTACATTTTTTGCTCTCAATTGTGAATGAAACGATGCGGGGAAAAGATAAAAAGGAATTTTTGATTATTCAAGGGCAAGTAGACGAGTAGAGTGAAAAAATAATTTATTTATCAATTGTAGTCTGGGAAATTAAAAAAGTCACGTTTTCAACGAAACAGGAAACTATAAATATATTTATTTATTTATTTAATTATTTATACGATACATATGTAATTTTTTTTATTTACAAAATAAAAATTACATAGATATATAAATAATTATGCGCGCAACGTATACTGTATAATGTTCCTCGACTGTTATGCAATTGTAACACGTGTAAAATGGTCCCCAGTACGATTTTTATACACAAGGAGTCGAGATTGCAATTGTGGTGTGCATACGAATAAAATGTCTGGAAAACGCGAGCTCGATTTACTCTACGAGTAATTTTCGCAAAAGTATTTTTATTTAATTAGTTTTTTAATCCACAAGTTCTAGATAAAGTTGCAGCATCGAAATTGAATAATGAAAATTGCAATTAAGTTTGCTTTCCCGAATAAAAATGATACATAACTGAATATGATAAAAATGATATTTCCTTCTTTACTGTTCAATTTTGGGGATAATTATTACTATTTAAAAAAATTATACACCTGAAACCGAAATTATTATTGTTCAAAAAAATTGTATATACAATCAAATAAAATTGTATGTACAATTAAATACAATTGTATACACAATCAAATAAAACTGTAAATACAATTTAGTAAAATTGTATGCACAATTAAATAAAATTGTAATAACAATTTGAGACCTCAACTATTATTTTGATAAATTGTCATTTTCAATGATCGAGTATTTCCAGGCTCTACATATTTTTGTTTTTCAATTATGGATGAAACGTTCCGGAGGAAAGATAACAAAGAATTTTTTTATTATGCGACGGTGAAGAAGACTAGTAGCCTAAAAAAAATTGATTCCCACAGTGTGGTCTGAGGAATGAAAAAAAGTTGTATTTTCAATAAAACAATAAACGATATATATATATAAACAATTCCTACGTTTAAATGCCCCAAAAGCTACGGATTTTTTGTTTCAACAACAAATTATTTTTTGAACATAAATTACACTCATGCTCATTATATCTACTCATCTTCAACATAAAATGTCCTCGTGTAATTCCTTTTCGAAATCCGAAAAAATCGTCCCTGGATTCTCGGCAGATACATTGCCGACAAAAGAGGAAATCAACTGTTTTTTTTTTCACAAAGTTCGAGTCTCCTCGACGTGTGAAGTTCACGTCGAGGATATTGCGTACGTAAAATTGGTCTGGGATTTTCTCGCATGGGCGTTTGCAGAGGTATATACGGGACGGAGCCGGTGCGTGCGGCATCGATATACACGGAGGATCGGCACTTTATCCCGCTGAAATATCGTCACGGGCAGCTGGACAAAGTGTTTGGGCACACGCGTATACGCGACTTTCCATGTGCGATATACTTCTTTTTTCGAGGGTGACATTCCGCATGCGCCTTCCCACTTGACTTGTCTATGTCGGTGAACATTGCCGATCGATCGCTATACGTATCTATAAAGTCCCTCGAGTAGGCGGAAGTCGATGGAGATACACTCTCAATATCTCTTTCGTCTAGATTTATAAGCAACGAGAAGACAATCTGAAAGAAAGGGGGAGAGAAAAAAAAAGCAGCGTGAATGCGGAAAAAAAGAACACGACGAAGCCACCGTCGTGAGATCGCAGGAATTGCGGTCTATAGAAATATATGAGTACGTGTAGGTACCGGGTGCTCGACGATAAATTTTAGCACCTGTTCGAGAAAAAAGTGCTTGGTGATAATCATCGAGATATGTTTCTGTTAACATTTAAACTTTTAATGTTATGTTAATTTTTAATTCAATACATAATAGTTTGATAAATTCAATTTTTTATAAAATGAAATTTATCAAATTATTATTTATTAAATTCAATTTATGAAATTTGTCAATTAAACTTATTTATTATTCTTTATTGAACTTTCTTTATTAAACATACATTTAATTTATGAAATTTATCTATCGTTCTTTATGAAACCAGAAAAAGTGCTTGGTCGTAATCATCGAGATATGTTTTTGTTAATATTTTTATTTTTAATGTTATATCAATTTTGGATGCATTACATAATAATTTGAGAAATTCAATTTCTTATAAAATTGAATTTATCAAATTATTATTTATTAAATACAATTTATAACATTGATTTATTAAACTTATTTATTATTCTCTCTCATGTGTAACGATAAATAATTTTTATTTTCCTTTCGTTAATAAACATAAATTAAATTTGTAAAATTTATTTATTATTCTTTATCAAACCAGAAAATCAATCACCTATCCACGGTAGCGAAAATTGAACAATTATTTATATGATGATTCAATTTTCGGCACCGTGGATCGGTAAATTAAACGAAAATGAATTATTGTATCTCGAATCGAAATAAGTTCGGGAACAAAAATAAATAAGAATAGTAAGTTACTACAGATATATACAAATGTTTGAAATAAAAATTTGTTCATTTATATTAGCACTTTTTTCACTAATTGCATTCATCGTTTTTCCAATAGAAGTAAGTTTAATAGAAAATGACATAAGTGTGATAGATAACTAAATGAGATCGATGTCTTAAGAAAAAAGTTGTTTTTGGGTGTGTTAAGGGGTCTGTGCAAGCTTAAAATAAAAATTCATTGCATATTATCATAACCTAGGGTCTTAACTTCAATTTGCAACAAAGATTTTGTAAAATTGCAAAAATTGACCGAGTTACGACTATTTTGGTAAAAAGTCAGAAAATCGCGTTTAAAAAAATGAAATTACGTTTTATGAAACAGTGTGAGTCGTGTCTCAAAATCTATTCATCGGAATCACTGCAAGTTCAGACGGAGCATGCTCTACAACATTTTCTATCACATGACCGGACGATATTTAGATACACGTTGTAACGTTGTATCTTTTTGTCGAAAATCGAACTTTTTTTCTACAGCTTGGCATTTTTCTAATTTTCAAAATTTCATAAAAGTATCCGGTCATCCTAAGTTTTATTATTATACTGAAAGTACATTTTTTCTGATATCCGATCACCCTAGTCGCCAGGACCAGCTACACCTATTGGCCATGCAGCGACGGCGGGACTCGGTTTAAATAATAATAGTTTCACTGTTCATCAACATTTATCAGTGAAAAAAAACTCATACTTGGCACGACCAAGTATTAATTCTGAGTAAATTCTGACCACGTCGTCCCAATACTCTCATCAGAAATAAATATTGAAAATCACTCTGTTTTTTGGGCCCCAAGGTTGTGAAGACCCGTAAAAAAATATTTCAAGTTCCATTAATAAATATAATTATATATATTAATAGATCATGAAATATTCTTTTACGGGTTTTCATAAGCTTGGGCCCAAAAACAGGTCGATTTTCAATATTTTTTTCTGAATATATATATATATATTCTTTCTTAAGGGGTGACCCCCACTTGCGATTTTGAAAAAAATCGATTATTCTATTGCATTTTTTTGAAGTATAAGTATCTGAGAATATGTCCTAAAAATTTCAAGTCGATCCGAACAAAATTGACTGAGATATGAGCGTTGAAAGAGAAACTTTAAACGCGTTTTTTCTCAAAATGGCATTTCTGAAGTCGGTGACCAAGATTACTCGAACACTAATGAACCGATCTTCTTGAAATTTTGCAGGCTTATTTAATACATAAAAATGTAGTCTTTAATCGTTCGATTTTTTTTTTCGAAAAAAATGGCCGTTTTATAGCCAAAAAACGGCCGTTTTTTTCGTTAAAATCGAACCATTAACTTTGACTGTCCGCCATTTTGTGAAAAATGAATATTTTTTAAAATCCTTCGATTAAAGACTAGTTTATACTTATATTTGACTAAATCCATCCGCATTTTTTTTTCAGATGATCCACTTCGCCGCAATGTTGGTCACCGCAAACCGTGTATATAAAAACATTATTTCTTTGACGGCCATTTGCCACTAAACAATGTAATATTTTTCAATAAAAAAATTACTGAAAGTTCTTCAAGATGTGTTCTTTAAGATGGTATACTGATCGATTGAAAAAGTTTTGTAGTTTTCTTTTTAAAAATTCATGAAAAAGGCCTTTTTTTGCGCTACAAGTGGGGGTAACACCTTAAGTCTTTCTCTCTTCGGCTCATTGATATATATATATATATATCCGAAGAGCCGAAGAGAGAAAGACTGGAAAGTACAGATCAAAAGTAATTTCCGGCACGCAGGACCTACATTTTTTCGCACCATCTCTCGAAGCGCAATGTCAAACGTGTGGCACTTGTCGGCCGGACACCCGGTGTACAGACGTACACTCGCATAATCGTTGAAGTCTCTTTTATTTGTCACTGGCGTGCAGTGGCCCACGTGGAGTTTTGTGCCTCGCGACGCCGCCCCGCAGGACCGGCAATGTGTAACGATAAATAAATTATTATCGACTTATAAATAACTTGGCGTTGGCGCTCGAGAGATAGGCTTATATGCACGTATATACCTTATAACATTCTGTACTCTCGTACTTGTCGCGCGGACCAAGAGAATCCAGCATTTTCACCGGCTCTCTTTGCTCCTTTTTCCCTCGCTTTTTCTTGTACGCGCTCCAGATCTTTCTCTCTCTCTCTCTCTCTCTCTCTCTCTCTCTCTCTCTCTCTCTCTCTCTCTCTCTCTCGCTCTCTCTGTCTCTCCCCCTCTCCCTCTCTCTCACGGTCTCTTGATTCGTTTCTCTCCTCCCGATGGTCCAGAGAGCGAGACACCTCGTCGATAAGCACTATCGGACGTACACGGTGTCCGACGTAGGTATCGAAGTTATTATAAGGGCCCTGCAGGCTTGGCAAAATCTCTCTTTCTCTCTCTCTCTCTCTCTCTCTCTCTCTCTCTCTCTCTCTCTCTCTCTCTCTCTCTCTCTCAATCTAGGATTCCTGTTTTTCTCATTTCATCTTATGATCCCTGTGGCCCCTCTCTCTTCTTTTTCCATTTCCGCATTTTTCTGTCTCTGTCTCATTTCTCATTTCTCATATCGTGGTCCACGTTGCAAACAAGTGACTTTTGTTCTGTTTTTGTAAGAGCAAGTGTGAAAGACACCGCGCTCTTTCTCCCCCTAACTCTTCCTCTTGCTCTCTTTCGCTTTCTCTCTCTTTATTTTTAATGTTCATTTTTATTTAAATTGCTCTTTTGCTCCAGTTTTGTTATTTTTTATTTATATAGCTTTTCTGCTCATGGTTGTTATGTCGGTTTTCAATTTGAATTGCTCTTCTGCTTATGTTATGTTATGTATTTTTGATTTATTTTAGAATTATATAGTTTTCCTGCTCGTGATTGTTATAACATTTTTGGATTCTTCTTTTATATAGCTCTTCTGCCTGCGTTTTGGTATCTTATTTTTTTGTTTATTATTACATAGCTTGTCTGCTTACGTTTCATTACGTCATTTTTTTGTCAATATAGCTTCTTTCTCCATGCTTTGTTATCCTTTCTTATTCACTTAAATTCAATTATTGTTTATTTTCATACTCTCATTCCAGCTCTCTATACGTATTATTTTGGTTATATAGCTTCTTTCTCTATCCTTTCTTTTTTACTTTAATCCAATCATTGTATATTTTTATACTTTTGTTCTCGCTCTTTATCTGTATCTTGTTGCCTAAAGGTTTAACCCAAAGCATATAACAAACGCTCAATCGATCAATCTATCAATCCATCTCTTTTGCCGCCTCTCGATTCTCCGTTCTCTCCCGCTCTCCATCTCTAATTTATTTGTCACGCATCGAGCGTTACACAGCCCGGTACACGGCAATGCCCCATCAATGTGCATGTACGCACGACACTCTCTTGCTGTCGAGCATATGAACACGTAGTTATTTCTCGCGACGGGAAATTCCCCTCGCGATACTTGTCATTACGATCTGTCGAGCGAATTCCTCTTTCCCGTTTCTTTTCTCTTCTGACCCACCCCCGTAATTGTTTCGTTTCTCCCTCATTCGATTCTGTGGATAAGGTTCCGAATACCCCCAACCTCCGATCGAGCTGAAATTTTGCACGTACCTTTCTTGTAATATTTTAAGACGACCCCTAAAGCGATTTTTGGCGACTCGCAATAGTTGTCGAGATATTGCATTTTTAAGTTATTTATTTTAACGCGCGCCCACTATATCTATATCTGCTACGTCTCCGTTCATACCTATTGATGTTTGGGTTTGTTTGGGTTGCCGTGCTCTGCGTTTTGTCAAAATAAAGAAACCCCAGAATTTTCGAAAAATTGATTTGGCTTCAAGATCAAGCCACATTTCAACCGATTCACTTGAAATGTTGAATATATCTTGAAATATACTTTGTCTATGGAGTACGTAGCATTTTTTTTATATTGCACAGTTCATTTGTTATCAACAATTATCTGACGATTTTTTAGGCAAATGTTTCACTTTCCACTTTAGAAGTGCGGCATTTGGCTAAAAATCAATATATCGAAAAAATCCTACGTACTTCTGTAGCAGTTATTATACATAATCGAAAAAATGAATTGGCTCATTATAATTAAAAAATTACAGGAGCTGTTTGTCCGGCCGTGGACCTTGGAAAACCTTGGAAAACGTTATCGCAAAAACGCTGCACAGCCGCCATTTTGAAATTCATCGTTAAAAAAAAATTATTGTATACAGTCACTGATATGTAAGATAAACACCCTATTTGTAATCTCGATTTATTTTATAGTGTTTCTGAAAAAAAATCCCCAAAAAGCCTATTTTATCGGCCTCTAGAGTGGCCTAAGGCCTTAACCCAAACCCAACATAACCCAATATTAATAATTATTAATAATATTAATAATTACTCAATATTAATAATTAAAACAATAAAAGGTGCAAAATTTCAGCTCGATCGGAGGTTGGGGATTTTCGAAACCTTCGATTCTTTCCCCAACGTGGCCTCTACACATTTTCTATACAGAATGCGAACGAAGCGAGAGACAATCTTGCGGATCGTGATTTCGAAAGAGGCGCCAGAGGAACGCCATTTCTCGAATCTTCGTAATTTACAAATCGCGAAATGTCCCAGCTCCCTTTTTGGCCATTGTGCAACGCTCTATCTTATCTCGCTACAGTGCAATGCAGATTCCAAAACATGTCGGTGCATAAAGAGCAACAGCGAATTTCCTTTCGTTCCTACTGTGCAGAGAATTTTTTTGTCGGTATCGTATTTTTCTATTTTTGCCATTTATTTTTAATTCCTGCATCCGAAAAGTACTATGATCAACGCTTTTTGCCGCCACCGTAAGCGGAAAGGCAAAATAATTTCGTTCATTGTCAAAATCTCAGCCAAATATGTTTATTCCCGAGGTGAGAATATTCATTTCTTATTTTTTTTCTTTCTCGAATTAGAAACGACGAAATTATGATAATGCCCGTGTTTTCTAAATCGGGACAAAATCCCAGCCAAGCGGACATTCCTTCTTTCCTGTTCTTTAATTTACTTTATTTCCTCTTTTTAAGGGGGGGATACTTTTAGGCGAGGAAAGGATTTGCCGATTTTCATGATTTTTTTTAAGGGATAGATTTGTTCACCACTTTTGAGAGTTGGGGTATGTTTTATTACTACTTTTGGCTGTTCCATGGTATTTTTTTATCATTCATAAAAAATGGCGGAGGTACGGCGCGGTCTACTAAACTGTATTTTCAAAACTGACGTGACGTATAGGTAAAAAACTAATCGGCCGATTCTGATGGAGTTTTGTATGAATCTTTCTAACCTTATTGTCTAAAACATGGCTCTAAATGTTTTTGGAAGTAAAAAAGTTTTTTTTTTAAATTGCAAAATATAGCCATTTTATTTGGAAAATTGAATCGTTTTAATTCAAAGCGCGCCATTTCATGGATTTTCTACATTTCTCACTTTTTCTTGGTTCATATTCTGCGTATGAGTGTTAACGAAAGAAAAATCTTCGTCGGTTTTTTTTTCAGATTAACCCTATCGACGCTGCGTGTCACGCCGTCTAACAATACCCGCCGTACTCCGTTTAAGAGACTGTGCCATACCTCAGCCATTTTTAGACATAAATAAAAATTAAAAATAGCATTTAACAGCCAAAATTACTTATAAAAATACTTTTATTTGTACTTTTTATTATATTTAATTTTCATTTTATTTATTATATTTAATATTTTATTTATATTCGTCTAAAAAATGGCAAAGAAATCTTTCTTAAGCTAGGAGTCTCGCTACAGTCGTTATTAGATAAATTCTCGATTTAAAAATATATGTGAGTTTATGTGATAAACTTTTATATAGTAAAAATATTTGATCCCTCACCGAAGGTTCCAACAAGTAACGTTAGGTTGAAAATGGAAAAATTAACCCGTCGTTTTATAGGAAACCCGTTCCATCAACATTGTAATTACTGAATTCATCCCCCTATCGATTTGACAGCGTTGATATTAAAGCTGCTACTTGTAAATTAGAATTTAAAGATTCCACCATGATTATAAATAAAAATATAGGTTCACCGAATTATTCGAAAAGAACTTTTATATATAGCATATATATAGCTGTTTACAGCCGATCGTAACCGATTCAAATCAGCATTTCTGAATTATTTCTAATAATAAATTACTCAATATATTTCAGGATGAGTTTGCATGCGTGAAGTTTTCATCGCTTAAAGATTTTCGCGATACAGAAAACTTTCCTTACATTTTATTTTGTCTCAACGATTAACAAACCGTCATTTGACTACCACGTAGCAAGACTCCGACATTAAAAAAAAAAAACTAAAATCAGCCATTTCTTCCTCGCCTAAAGGCATCTTCCCCCTTAATTGCCCACTTTTATACAGCTGGAATAAACGCTCTGGGCTTGCTCGAAGCTCCATAAACCACCGATCATTGTGACACACACGCGCGCGGGAGGATCGCTCGCGAGTGTCGCAACATCCGAGGCGCCCGTGCGCGTGTCAAAAAATCGTTTCCCTTCTCTATATTAATTCCGTGTCTACATTACACGTACACACATCGAAGAATTTCGCGACGTGTGTCGCCGTTTCTTTTTACGCTTTTTTTTTCTTCTTCTTTTTTTCACCTCTTAATCACGATATTGCGCGCGACGTTCTCTCGCGCGCGACAGCGCGCCATTTGATAGGTGGCGACTATCAAAAGACACGACGTCGACGTGAAATCGTGAGTCCCCGGGACAGACGCCGAGAAAACCGGCAACGAGGGATATGTTATGGCGCCTACGTGGGCGCGTCGCCGATCGCCGAGACTGAACGCGCAGAGCCCTGGAGGACCGGCAAGATCGAGCTTAAACGGCCACCGGACAGAGACGGAGACTCAAAGAGAGAGAGAGAGAGAGAGAGAGAGAGAGAGAGAGAGAGAGAGAGAGAGAGAGAGCAAATCTGAGAGAGTGAGTATAATTATTATTAAGTGGAATATAAGTGCGCGGGCGCGAGCAGCTGCTAGCGTGCACTACCAATTAATAAACCGCCGCGATAGCAAAATCAGCGTGTTGCCTACCTGTGAGTCTATGTATATGTGTGTGTGTACATATATATATATATAGGTATGCGTATATGTATATGTGCATATGTGTATATACTCTCTCTCTCTCTCTATAAATATATATATATATATATATATATATATATATATATATATATATATATATATATATATATATATATATATATATATATATATATATATATATATATATATATATATATATATATATATATATATAGAGAGAGAGAGAGAGAGAGAGAGAGAGAGAGAGAGAGAGAGAGAGAGAGAGTGTATATAAATGCACATATACATATGCATGCACACATTAACAGAGAACATGGGAAGTTGGGTGCATTTATAGAGCCCGACCATACGTCCATTGGACGCAAATGCTGGATTACGTTATCGAATACCAGTAGCGTAATCGTATACCTACACAAGCACCTGTATATTTATGTATGAGGTATTTAAATCTATTAATTCCGCTAATTTCCACCAGTATATGGTAGATTATTGCAAATCTCAAAATAGAATTAATATCTAATTCAAACCCATAGCAGAATAACAAAAAAGTGAATTTTTTGTCTGCTTATGCTTTTTTTTCGAGTTGCAACGTACAGCCTTGCGGGTTTTTACGTATTACCCTTCCCAATCAAACCCGTTCCTATGATTATACACAGGTATTTCAATCTATTCGTTTGTCCAAGCCGTACAAGGTTTCCTCTTTTACGTGCCCCAAACCAACTCCTTCTATATCCCACTTCACATCCCCCCTCTCGGCTTCCCATTCCACTACCCCCCCCCCCCTATATCGCCTATTTCACAATTCCCCTGTCTACGTCCTATTCCGACCCCCACATTGCGACCGCAGCCAACTTCCCCCTCCGTATCGTATTCACCATGACACATCTGCCATGGGCATAGGGAAACTGCGGAAAACCCACACCGATACAGCCAGTCCCAAGTTCACCTCCCAGTCACAGAACTAGTCTCTCGCCGAGAAATGTCGAAAAAAAACATTTCTCGACGAAAGTGACGCGACTGGGATTCGAACCTGCGACCTCCCGATCCATTGGCCAGCGCGTTAACCACTAGACCAACGCACTAGGTTGGTATGTTAATCTATTCATTCCACTAGTTTCAACCGGTGTAAGGTAGATTATTTTAAATGCCAAAATAGGAATTAATACTTTATTCAAACGCTTAGTAGAATAACAAAAACGTTTTTTTTGTGTGCTTATGCATTTTCTTTCCGAGTTGCAACGTATAGTTTTTACGTATTGCCCTTCCCAATCGAACATTTTCCTATCACTATATATATATATATATATATATAATATATATATATATATATATATATATATATATATATATATATATATAGGGATAGGAAAATGTTCGATATATATATATATATATATATATATATATATATATATATATATATATATATATATATATATATATATACGTATGTAAGAAACCTTCACACGCGCGCATCCATGCGTGTGTATATATATACATATATATATGGATGCGCGCGTGTGAAGGTTTCTTACATACGTGTACAGTATAAATATCTATATATACTTTTCTTTCTTCTTAGGAACACGTTCAACCAAGCTCAAACGGTTTGAATTACTCCCGCTTAATTTTACAATTGTGGCGAATGAAAAAGTTTTGTCCCATATCGAGTACAAAGTACTCGTAGTCGAGAAAGGGAGAAATCAGTTTATTCTTACATTCTAGGTCGACAAGTTTTCCCATTTACACTGCCACGCATATATTCATAGATAGATACACTCATATTTTGATGAAAGATCAAAGGAGGCGACCGTCCGGCTCAATTTACGGTAATTATACTGTTCGGAAAGAGATAGATAGATAGATAGATAGAGAGGGAGAAGAAGAGAGAGCGAGAGGGAGAGAAAAGCAGAAATATAGATGAACTTCACTCAAATTGTTTTATTTTCGGGATGAATTGATTTTGGGGGAAAAGTCGATTTTGAAGTCATTCGTTTTCGAGGTCCTTCCTCGTAGTAGCCATTGGTTCCGATATAATATTTACAATTATTATAATCCACGTTCCAATAACAATCATTACAATGATCATTGATAATAATCGTAATAATAATTATTCATAATAATCATTACAGTTATTATTGATAATAATCATTACAATGATTATTGATGATATTCATTACAATTATTATTAATGATATTCATTACAACGATTATTGTTGATAATCATTACAATGATTATTGATGATATTCATTACAATGGTTATTGATGATAATCATTACAACGATTATTGATGATATTCATTACAATGATTATTGATGATAATCATTACAACGATTATTGATGATATTCGTTACAATGATTATTGATTATAATCATTACATTAATTATTGATGATAATCATTACAATGATTATCAATAATAACCATTGTAATGATTATGTTATTATTGCTATCATCCTTGTTGTAATGATTATTAAAAAAATGTTATCAATTTAAAAAGAGAATATTTTGGTGACATAGTATATAGCTTTAGTAAATCAATTATACGTCCCCCATCTGAATGACAAGCTTCACTCATGTCAGATGGGGGATCGTTCCTCAATTGGGCCGTTAACGTGTGCACGACAATTGCGAGATGTGCGAACAATATGTATGTGCATATGTAAGATTTGCATTTTATCGTACGCGTTTGCGTGAGTACTCCTTTGTCCCTCTCACTTTTTTTCGTCCTCTTTCGTGTCCTCTCTCTCCCCTCTCTCTTATTCTTATTCTTTGCTTTTCCCTGCCCCTCTGCCATTTCTCTCTCTCTCTCTCTCTCTCTCTCTCTCTCTCTCTCCCTCTCTCTCTCTCTTCTTGCCTCTTCCTCTCTCATTTCTCTCTCGCTCTGGACCGCTATACTTATCTCCATGAGTGGATTGAAACAGATTACTTCCTACTCAGTGAGGGACCGCGGAGAGCGCGTACCACCTCACTTTCTTTCCCCGCTCAATCCCAAGAGCGAGATAAATAAGATGCGCGCTGCTCCTATCGAATTTAGGATCGAATTGTCTGGATATACCTCACGCGCGGAACAAAACTCACCCGATTGATCAACAGTTAGACCTAGGTTACACCCAGCTGGTGACCGGAAATAAGAGAAATTTTCGTGATTTTTTACCGGCGAAACATTTGCGGATTTTCACATGATTTATTTTGTGACAATAAAAAATAAAAAATCAAACGCATTTAGTTTTTGCATGAAAGTATCCAGTGCTTGGACGAAGGATTTAAGGGGTTGCCCCCACTTGCGATTTTGAAAAAAATCGATTTTTTTATTGCATTTTTTTGAAGTATAAGTATCTGAGAATATGTCCTGAAAATTTCAAGTCGATCCGAACAAAATTGACTGAGATATGAGCGTTGAAAGAGAAGAATCCGCGTTGAAAGAGCGTTGAAAGAGAAACTTTAAATGCGTTTTCCTCAAAATGGCATTTCTGAAGTCGGTGACCAAGATTACTCGAACACTAATGAGCCGATCTTCTTGAAATTTTTCAGGCTTATTTAATACATAAAAATGTAGTCTTTAATCGTTCGATTTTTTTTTTCGAAAAAAATGGCCGTTTTATAGCCAAAAAACGGCCGTTTTTTTTTCGTTACAATCGAATCATTAACTTTGACTGTCCGCCATTTTGTGAAAAATGAATATTTTTTTAAATCGTTCGATTAAAGACTAGTTTATACTTATATTTGACTAAATCCATCCGCATTTTTTTTCAGATGATCCACTTCGCCGCAATGTTGGTCACCGCAAACCGTGTATATAAAAACATTATTTCATTGACGGCCATTTGCCACTAAACAATGTAATATTTTTCAATAAAAAAATTACTGAAAGTTCTTCAAGATGTGTTCTTTAAGATGGTATATTGATCGATTAAAAAAGTTTTGTAGTTTTCTTTAAAAAAATTCATGAAAAAGGCCTTTTTTGCGCTACAAGTGGGGGTAACGCCTTAATAAAATATTGATTTTCGAATGGCCACAGTCAAAGGCAAAAGTATCGATTTTCGGTGAAAAAAACGCTTCATTTTCACTGATGAAAAAAAACTATGCATCGAAAAAAAGTCTTCGTTCGAGTACTACTTTTCGATGTGTAAAAGAAGGTTGTAAAATTTGAAGAGATCTCCGGTTGGCCACACCTCCCGATAAACACCCATAACTCCTTCAATTTTGAACAGATCGAATGTTATATTTTGAGAACCCGTCAAAAACCAAAAATCGATATTTTCCAAAATATCAACTAGGTGTGAGTAAAAAATTGAGTAAAACCCTTAACGATTTTACTCAATGGACTTAGGCTCGAGAGTAATAATTACCTGACACTGGTGGCCTGACGGGGAAAAGTATCCCCGTAAATTATTGCAATTCGATGGATTGTTATTTATCGGTTACCTTCCGGCGAAAAACTCTTTATCAACGTTTGGCAAAAAGTATGCGAGGTTTGACGATTATCAGGGTCGATTAATAATAATCGATTAATAATTATAATTTTTTTTATTTTCTCTCTCTCTCTCTCTCTCTCTCTCTCTCAAATCCAAAAACGTTTCCAGAAGTAAAGTAATTTATCATATTGTTTTTCTTTTGAATGCGTGGTCAGTGATCGCCGTACTTCGAGGCTGTGCAGTAGAAAAACGAGAATTTCGAGATTCGAATATCCGACACGAGAACGAGACGAGAGAAGCACCTACGCAAATTTGCTCCTGGCTACGAGCATTTCGTCTCGCTATGTCTGGTTACTTACCTTCATATATATATGTGGGTAAAGGTGATTTTAAAAGTTTCAAAGCCTTTGTGGACCGCCGTCATAGTTTCCAATGCCACGACGTTAAAGCTCGTATGGTTGGACTGCAATGCATTTTTTTTGGCATATCAAGACTGCGCTAATCGCTTAAATTTATTGGATTTCTGAAGAGATCTACAGCATGAATGTGATAAAAATTATTTCGAAGTCTAAGATAGGAAACATGATCGTTTGTCGAGACGGCCTGCACGATATCTTGAGTATTTTCAAATGTTTTCTTAACGCAACTGTTTTTCAAACCATGGAAATAGATTCTCGCGTGGTGGTGAGTCATTTCTGGATTTTTCCGTAGAACGTTTTCAAAAAATATTAAAACGCGAAATTATGCAGTGAAAAAAAGTTTGTCCTTAGAAAATGACGTTGAAGGTTGCATCTTTGGAATGCAACGAAAGTAATTTTACTTTCTATTGCTCACACTTTTTGCCGATTTAGGGTACGAAAATCAACAAAAAATTTTTTCTCACTCTTATAAGAGATCGACGAAATCAATCGATAAAAAAATTGTACATCGTTATAAAAGGGAAGAAAAAAAATCTTCGGCTTTCGTTGCATTCAAGTGTTGCTGCAATTTCAGCTTCAACGCTTTCTTCAAAACATGGGAGGTTATTTTCTTTTTCAAAATTTAAAAAATTGGATTTAGGTTTGTTTGGGTTTTTTGTTTGGATAAAACGGAAAGCGCGATAACTTATATAGGTATGAACGGAGACGCAGCAGATATAGATATTGTCGGCGCGCGTTATAAAACAAAATTTCAAAATTGAATATCTGGCAGACTATCGAGATTTGCCAAAAATCCCTTTCAGGGTTGTCTTAAAATATTAAGGGGTCTTTAGACGCTAAAAAAGTTTATTTTCATGAATTTTTTTGATAGGTTTATATTATAGATATTGATATAAAAGTTGTTACACTTAATAAATACACTTTCGAAATACATTTGAATTTTTTTTATCTATTTAAGTAACTATTTATAGACAAAAGTGGTAGTTCAAGAAATGGCCTAAAAAATTTTAGGTCTGCGCTGTTGATAAAATCTCGGAGATGGATCATCCGAAACAAAAAAAAACGGTTTTAGATTCAGTATGTTAATGGCTATAGCGCATATCATACGATTTTTTATATATGAAAACATTACCAAATGGCGCACATTTTTCGAAAGAAAACAAAAAAACGTGTTTTTTTTCACCTTTCTTGGCAAAAAAAATAGTAAATGTCAAAAGTTAAAAAAATCCTTGATACGCGCTATAGCTATAGTTGCAAAGAATATGCAGTTAAAATTTCATAAGGTTCGGTTCAGTAGTTACGAAGATTTGATCAACAAGCCGTGAAAAAACGTTGTTTCAAGAAAAAACGCGTTTAAAGTTTGTTTGGGTTACATAAATATACTAAAATTCATTTAGATGTATTTCGAAAGTGTATTTATTAAGTGTCACAACTTTTATATCAATATCTATAACATAAACCTATCAAAAGAATTCATGAAAATAGCCTTTTTCAGCGTTGAAAGTGAGAAGACCCCTTAGAACGAAGGTTTGTGTAAAATTTCAGCTCGATCGGAGGGGTCGGGGGGCTTATCCAAAAATGCAAGAAAATCATCAATTTTATCCTCGCCAAAAGGTATAAAACTGGACCACGTTAGGAGTTGACTGCAGTCCGTCCGCCCTGTCCGATACGATTTCAAATCGGTAAAGAAGGGAATCGAGATGAAAGGACGCGCGTTGGGGAACGGTCCCGAAAAGGAGCGACCGCGTATAAAACGTTATCAGGCAGGAAGGCGCGTGGACGAGAAACAGTTACGGTCCACGCGCACACGTCTTATCCGGAGGAGAGAATCGGTATCGGAATGTAAATCGTGGCGCCGCGCGCGCGCTCCTCTCTCACACCTCCCGGGCGACGCGTGTGTGCTCCGCATGTTTATTCTTATACGCACTTTGCGACAGAGCGCTCAAGCATTTGTACACGCACTTTCTCTCGCACCTGAGAGCTTACGTGGAGCTCGCATTAAGTTCGCCATAAGTGCGCAAATACGCGTGTCTATGTTCGCATACTTAATAAAAGGACGACGTTGTGAAGGGGGGGGGGGGTGTCAAAAGTACTTATACACTACATCGTTTTAGAAAAAAATTAAAATCGTTTTTGAAAAAATTGAAAATCGTTTTTGAAAAAATTGAAAATCGTTTTTGAAAAATTTGAAAATCGTTGTTGAAAAAATTGAAAATCGTTTTTGAAAAAATTAAAAATCGTTTTTGAAAAAATTGGAAATCGTTTTTGAAAAAATTGAAAATCGTCTTTGAAAAAATTTTAAATCGTTTTTGAAAAAATTGAAAATCGTTTTCGAAAAAATTGAAAATCGTTTGTGAAAAATTGTAAAATTGAAAAAAAAAATTACTGGCTTTGCCCTAATTGTATGCCAAACTTTACCGCGAAAGAACACGGAAAAAATTATTACGCGGAAAAATTTGACATTTATTTATTGTTTATTAAATAGTTTTTGTTTACAGATTGTTTACGAGGTTCCGAAATTTTATTTACGATTAAAAAGAATAGTTGCTTTTTTTCAATAGGCGAAAACCAAATAATTGATTCTTCATTGATTCACGGTTATTGAAATTTTTATTTACAGTAAAAAAATTACTGGCCCGTTTTTTTATTCACTAATTGAACACACAAACTATTGTATTTATTCATTGCATTTTTTTTAAAATTTACTAGTTCTTTCAATTCCATGGACTGGTTTTTGGTCAATCGCTAATGTACGTCAAAAATGTTAATTGCATAAAATCTTTTTTGCACAAATTGTGCAAAAAAGGAATGAATTATTGAGAGTAAATGTGTTATTTGCAATACTATTTTCGAATAAAATCAATGCATTGAGATTTTATGTTTTATTTATTATTTTCCATTTTTAAATTATATATATTTTGATTGACTAGTTTTGAATATGTAAAATTGCTTCGAATCTATTTTTAACTCGAACTCCAATTTTCCGTGTTTCTTTAAGAAAAGAAAGATCATTCTGTAAATATTCCGAGAATGTTAACACGAGTCTGGATTATTTTATTTGAAAAAATAATTTAAAGGGTCTTCTCACTGTAGACGCTGAAAATAGCTATTTTCATGAATTTTTTTGATAGATTTATATTATAGATATTGATATAAAAGTTGTTAAACTTAATAAATACACTTCCGAAATACATTAAAAGAAACTATTTTATGTATTTATGTGACCCAAACAAACTTTAAACGAGTTCTTCGCGAAATCTTCGAAACTACTGAACCGATCCTAACGAAATTTTAACCACACATTCTTCACAACTATAGCTCTAGCGCATATCAAGATTTTTTTTAAATGTTAATATTTACTATTTTTTGTGCCAAAAACGGTGAAAAAAACTCGTTTTTTTGTTTTATCGAAAAATGTCCGCCATTTTGTTATTTTTGCGTATATTAAAAATCGTATTATATGCGCTAAAGCCACTAACATACTGAATCTAAAAGCGTTTGATTTTTTTGTTTCGGATAATCCATCTCCGAGATTTCATCAACAGCTCAGACCTACAATTATTTAGGACATTTTTTTAACTACCATTTTCGACTGTAAATAGTGACAAATAAATAAATACATTTTTCAAAATGTATTCCGAAAGTGTATTTATTAAGTGGAACAACTCCAATATCAATATCTATAATATAAACCTATCAAAAAATTAATGAAAATAGCTTTTTTTAGCGTCTAAAGTGGGAAGACCGG
Source organism: Ophion ellenae (assembly GCA_963210295.1). NCBI lineage: Eukaryota > Metazoa > Arthropoda > Insecta > Hymenoptera > Ichneumonidae > Ophion > Ophion ellenae. Next base: position 43,768,475 of record OY723389.1, read on the forward strand.
CAGTATTACGATATCTGTGGCCCCTAATTCTGACCACGCAGTCTTCATATTTGACCCAAAATAAGACTTTTTTCAAGAGTGGTGAAAATCGAAATTCGACCCTTAAGGGGGTGAAACGGAGGTTTCAAAGTTTATATGAGACAACATATTTTTTGGTCAGATTTGCTCGAAACTCGGTATGAATACACTCCAATACAAATAATTACACATGTATTTGTTTGGTATATTTATGCCAACTGAAACAAACACAGTTAAGGGGCTAAAAAAGTACTACTTGACTGTCTACACGCACCAAACACAGAGGAAAACATCTAGTGTTCTATATCAAATCAATTTAGTAAGTTTCAAGTAAATCTGGTAAAAAAATATGTTTTCTCTTATCAACGTTAACACTCCCGTTTAACCCCCTTAAAGGTTAAACTTCATAAATTGTTGAAATACGTGTTTAATTATTGGTATTTTAGTGTATTGATGCCAAGTTTCAAGTAAATCTGACAAAAAAATATGTTGTCTCATACAAACTTTTACCCTCCCGTTTAACTCTCTTAAGGGTCCACTTTTAGGAAATGCAGAAATACGTGTTCAATTATTTGTATTGTAGAGTATTTACACCAAGTTTCAAGCAAATCTGTCAAAAGAAATATGATGTCCCATACAAACTTTAAAACCCCTGTATCAACCCCTTAAGGATTGAATTTCGATTTTTACCACTCCTCAAAAAAGTCTTATTTTGGGTCACATATGATGGCTGCGTGGTCAGAATTAGGGGCCACAGATACCGTAATATCCCCAAATACTCCGCCTCATTAAACATTTAAAACCTCTGTTTCACCCCCTTAAAAGCCGAATTTCGATTTTTTGTATTCTTGAGAAAAGTCTTATTTTGGGCCAAATATAAAGACTGCATGGCCAAAACTTGGGGCCACAGATATCGTAATATCCCCGGAAGACCCCTTAAGCACCCCAGACCTGTAATTTCTCGAATACTTTCATTTTCTCCGAACCTCTAGTCCTTCAATGCTGATCATAGTAAACAGTGAGTGGTAGAAATAAAAACAAGCATCTCCGAAACTCGAGGGGTCGAAATAACTATCCGGACACCCGTTACGTAACAAAAGTGGAATAAAGCTCGCGAGGGTATACGAGACGAAGGCACGCCCCGGGCATTAGGCCACGAAGTATCGCTCTGTATGCGCAAGGGGCTAATAAAGCTCCGTACTGCCCTCGTTTCCCGGTATATTCACGTGCTCTTGTTCTTACGGATTTAATAGCGAGAGAGCTGCGCGACTTCCGCGGTTCTGGCTCTCTACGAGCGTCCAGACTAAACATCGATTATCGTCGCTCTCCCCCTCGCCGGATTTTTCACTTCGCACTTTCCGCACGTTTGTACACTACCGATCTTCCATTGTTATGCAAATCCGTTCAACCCTGTTACATTTACGTGCACACGAAGAACGCAATTCTGCGAGAAAAGCGAAGAATTCTCCATTGACGAAGCTACCCGCCAAAAGACAATTGGAGCAAGGATGCGAAGGAAAAATTAAATGGCACGTTGGAATTTTTCACAGTACGATATAAGTACATGTGTATTTTTTGTGCTTGATAATTCGTGATTGGTATTGACTTTTCCCTATAGGCATGAATATAGGCATACAATTGATTATTTTTCATTAACTAGTTTTTTTACTGTTTATTTACGATTTTTTATAATTTTATTTGCTGTTGCAAAAGTTAGTTGCTTATTCTTAATTTTTTTTCTGTGCTGGATAATTCGTGATTGGTATTGATTTTTTCTCATAAGCATACAATTGATTATTTTTCATGAGCCAGTTTTTTTTCACTGTTTGTTTACGATTTTTGATAATTTGATTTACTGTCGAAAAAGTTGCTTACTATTTATTTTTTTAATAGTTTCATTGGTCAGTGATTAAAAAAATTAATTGTCGTTTTCATTTACTTTACACATTTTTTAATTTACTAGTCTATTTTCATTAATTTTTTTTTTATTCATTAAATTATAAAATCCATTTACTAGTTTCGAATGATAATTTATATGGTGTCGAGATTTTATGTTTTATGCACTATTTATTTTTAATTGACAGGCTAACAATATGGAATAAAATAATGGGAGTAAAGAGTCTTTTAAAGATGCAAATCATTGGCGAAAAAGATCGAGGCTTGATTTCCGTAATTGGACGCATCTACTCTCTCTGCGGAGACATGGAAAACGACTCTGTCCTAGATAGATACACACACATATTTGGCAAAATGCCACACGAAATTTTAGACAACGTCCTCGAAAATATAAAATCAGTATTTGAAATTGTCATCACAACCCGCGCCTCTCTTCTTTTATCCTTGCACAATAGTTTCCGATTGATATCTGAGATGTTTTCCATATCTTAAGTTCACGATTTTTTATCTATCGATTCGAGAAACGCTTAGAACGCGCCTTACAATGATTGAAATAATTGGTGGGAAACATCGAGGCTTATTTTCCTAATTGCGAGCATTTCGACGCGTCTGGTGTGTAAGCGAAGACACGGATAACAATTTTGTCCTATATAGATCGAGCCATACACACAAATGCCATTTCTGAAATTTCTTTTATATTTTGCCTTATATATATATATATATATATATATATATAAAAGGCAAAATATAAAAGAAATTTCAGAAATAGCCCTCAAAAATATAAAAGCAGTATTTGAAATTTCCATCACGACACTCATCTCTCTCTTTTTATCCTTGCACAATAATTTCCGATTGATATCTATGATGTTTTCCCTATCTTAAGTGCACGATCTTTCTTCTATCGATTCGAGAAACGCTCATAGCCAGCCTCACAATAATCAAAATAATTGGTGGGAAACATCGAGTCGTGTTTTCCCTATTGTGAGGATTGTGCCACGTCTCTGATCTGTAACTAGAGGCATGACAAACGACTTTCCTATACATGTATATAAATATATGTGTGTGTGTGCGTGTATACAGGGTGTTCTGTTATGAATGGATAATCCCACAATTGTCGATAGGTCAGATCATGTCCTACTATATGCTGGAATTTCAGTTTAATAAAAATCCCACGGTTTTCGAGATTTTGGGCTCTGTTATTAAAAAAAAATTATTTGCTTTTGGTTTTTCGCATGCCATTTCTACAAATGATATGAATCGACAATAACTAAGCAACTTTTTAAAGTAATTGGCACGATATGCGTGGTACATTTTTTTACACCGCAGGCTATCAAAGTCAGATGTTCGAATTAGTTTGTATGAAGATCCTGCATAAGATCTATTTTCATAAAGTTTCCTCAACATTTAAGATTAAAAAGAAGACTTTTCTAGATAAAACAGATAACCAAGAGTATTTTTTCAAAAACCGGGTAAGAAAAAGTTATCATTTGTAGAAATGACATGCGAAAAACCAAAAGCAGATAATTTTTATCTCGAAAACCGTGGAACTTTTACTAAACTGAAACTCCAGCGTATAGTAAGACGTGGTCTGACCTATCGACAGTTGCAGGATTATCCATTCATTACAAGACACCCTATATATATATATATATGGGGCATTATACCTATACCAATTCGAGCTGGGTCTGACCCTGGACCCTCAAATATGGTTCCCGATTTTTCCTATCTCTACTCTCACTCTATCAAGCAATTACAGTTTTTTTCAGATTTTTCAAAATAAATTTGAGCGCGTCATGAATTTTTGAATTTCTTTTTTGAACACCTCGATGGCCGTAATCGAAAAATCTGAAAAAATTCCCAAAAATACAGTGTCAGATATAAAAAATGTTGGTGTAAAATTCATAATGGCTGGGCTTTTGCTTCAACCCGTTTTTTAGCTTTTTAAGCAAAAAAAATGAACAAAATAAGAAGCAGAGGTCAATTTACTGTAGACTGTTTCTCGAAATGTTGTATGCTTAATACCAGATTGAAAAAAAAATTTATCCGATTTTTCTAAAGTGTATTTCGTAATTTTCGATTTTTTTTATCATAGTTGACAAAAACCCTAATTAGGGGTTGAAGCAAAAGCCCAGACATTATGAATTTTACACCAACATTTTTTATATCTGACACTATATTTCTGGGATTTTTTTTCAGATTTTTCGATTACGAACATCGAGGTGTTCAAAATAAAAAAATTCAAAAATTCATGACAAATTTATTTTGAAAAATCTGAAAAAAATTGTAATTGCTTGATAGAATGAGAGTAATGATAGGAAAAATCGGGAACCAGATTTGAGGGGTCGAGGGTCAGACCCAGGTCGAATTGGTATGGAATGCCCCATACATACATACATATATATATATATATATATATATATATATATATATATATATATATATATATATATGTGTGTGTGTGTGTGTGTGTGTGTGTGTAAGTAGACCCCCTGTAAAGTGGATATCGTGGGTATCAGATAAGTATTAGCAAGGTATAAGCCACCTGCACACGCGGTCTAGACACCGAGCCACCTCGAGGTGTCTCTCAAAGCAGCGAAAAGCTGTGTTCCGTAGGAGAAGCCATTAGAAAAACATACTCGAGCCGATTCTACCTGTACAAACGCTTAAAAGCGCTATTTGTTAAAGGCCCATTTGCAACGGCAGCCACACTCCGTTGAGCCAATTAATTAACGGCGGATAAAATCGATCGTGCACGCGATAGCGTTCAAAACTGGCAGGGTATAATTGTTGAGTTGGGCCCTTGCGAAAGTCGGGATTTGACGCTACCGGGACGTTTTTGGTACGTTCGTACAATCGACCTGCAGTGATAGAAATAATGATTGCTGATAATATGATGAAATATGAATATGATTATTTTTAGAGGGTTATCAACACGAAGGGCACTATTCATGTTTATTTTTTCATTAATTTGAAGTGTTCTTAATGGTTACGTTTTTTTGGAAATGGTAGAGGAAATTGCGTCGAGTTTTATATGGTTTTGTAAATTTGTTTTCAATTTTTCGTGAAATTGAGCTGTAGTGATAAAAATAGTATTTACTGATAATATGGTGGAATAGGAAAATTATCATTTTTCAGAGTGTTATGAAGACAAAGGACATTTTCAATGTTTGTTTTGGGATTCATTTGAAGTGTTCTCAGTGGTTAATTTTTTTTTGAAATTTTGTCGAGTTTTATATGGTTTTGAAAATTAGTTTTTATTATTTCGCAAAATTGAACTGCAATTATAGAAATAATAATTGCTGATAATATGGTGAAATATGAATTTTATTATTTTTTGTAATTTTATGAATACGAAGGGAATTTTCAATGTTTATTTTTTTATTAATTTCCAGTGTTTTTAGTGGTTTATTTTTTTCGCAATGGTAGAGAAAATTTTGTTGTATACGATTTTGAAAATTTTGTTTTTTATTTTCCATCGAGGTATGATGAGGTGCTTGAGGTTACGCCCGTCTGGAACGAACGTATATCATGTGTGAGTGACGTGTGCGTGGGTGTATAGGTCGCCGATTAAAAAGGGAATCGTGACATTAAGAGATCGTTGGGACACCAATAAAATTATGAAATGGCCACTTTTCCTTATCCGTATTTTTTTTCTCGATCTTTCTCTCTATCTCTTTCTCGTATTCTTCGGTCAAGCAACGCCGATGGTTCTTCTCGTTCATTATGACAGCGATTAACGTACGTGCTGCAAAGCGAACTCGGCTATAAATTTACGTAACTGGATCGCCTTTAATGACGATGTCGTCACATTATCCACGCAGAAGCTTCGACATTTTCCTCTCCCGCAATTTGTTTATTTTACAACGTGTATCGTAATAATAGTCCTCGCGAATGTCTTTGCACGCTTGTCGACCGTTTATCCCGTCGAATTCGACGACTTTTTCGAATATCGAGGTATACGCGAGAGAATAAAGTTGACGAAAAAAAAAACGGAGAAAAGAATGATTTTCTCGAAGATTAATAACTCAGATATCGAGCGATCAAATATGCATGTAGTTTCGAGGTAACCGGTGCTCGAACGTGTGGGCCGATTTCGAACGCTCGGCCCACGTCCCCACATGCCGCCAGGCCCTGTCGCCTCGCTCAACAACGCGCGCTCTCACGTTTCATCGAACCAATTGCAGCTCTCGATTCGCGCTAAATTTAAACTTTGACCAAATAAAAACCGAACGTCGAGCACTAAAAATAAGAGGGCAAAAAAAGAGAAGCAGGTTTGGGTTGGTACGTCGATAATGGGGAAGAAATATTCGTAACTGTTAACGAAATGGTAAAAAAGAGATAGTTTTTACGATCATTTAGAATTTTTCTGTTTATTGATTTTTTTTTATTGATTTATAACTGATAAAAGATAATATATTTTAATGAGAATGACTCATTTTCGCCAAAAAAGAAATAGGACGTCGAACAGCAAAAATAAGGGACAATATAATCCGGCTGGGTCGATACTTTGGTAACGATTGAATGAATATTCCTAACCGTGAACGTCAATGTGAAAAAAGAAAAATTAATTTACGATTTTTAGAATGCCTTTTTTAATTTACAAAATATTGGTCGTTATTTAATGAAGAATTATTAATTTTTAGTACAGATTTATTAGAGACTACTAATTTTTAATGAAAATCACAATTTTTTATATAAAAATTAGTCGTTTTCATTCAATTTATGAATTTTTACTAAAAAAGAAAAAATTTAAAAAATTCATTGGTAAACTCGTTATTAAAAATTAATTTGTGATCAATTTGGTATAAAAACCAGTAATTATAAAATAACAAATTTGATTAAAAATGAGTAATTTTCGTTAAATTACTAATTTCATTAATTACTAACTTCTAAATTAGGTACATTTTTAATTCTTAATAGTTAAAATTAGTAATTCACCAAATTACTAATTCTACTAATGACTAATTTTCATACAAATTACTGATCTCGACGACTTTTCTAAATCCTTCATTCCTTTAGATGTTTATTGAAACTATTTGTTTTCCGTTACTTTAAATTTATTACTAAACTTTCATTTAAATTTCACAAAGTGAATATCTTTAAGCCTGAATTAACCTTTTTCACATCTAGACAGATTATCCATATCTAGGCAGACAAATTTTTATTAAAAATTAGTCGTTTCCATTGAATTTATGAATTTTTACGAGAAGGATTTTTTAAAATTCATTGGTAAATTCGTTATTAAAAATTACTTCTTCATCAATTTGTATAAAAATCATTAATTCATAAACGACCATTTTTTGTATATTAAAAATGAGCAATTTTCGTTAAATTACTAATTTCATTAATAACTAACGTTTCAATTAGTTACATTTCGAGTTCTGAATAGTTCAAATTATTAATTCACTAAATTACTAATTCTACTAATGACTAATTTTCATACAAATTACCGATCTCGACGACTTTTCTAAATCCTTCATTCCTTTAGATCTTTATTGAAACTATTTGTTTTCCGTTACTTTAACTTTATTACTACACTTTTATTTAAATTTGACAAAGTGAATATTTTTAAGCCTGAAATGAATTTTTTCACATCTAGACAGACCGAGTAAGACAAATCTGATTTTATCCCAATCAAACCCGCGACTCTCGGGATCCGAAAAGTTGTTAATGGCATAACGGCGCGGATATTACGAAGAGCAAGATCGTCGAATATTGTAGGCAGTGATGAGGAGAGATTGATGAGTTTTATGGTGCAGTTCGTGGTCCTTTCACTCCTCCGAGAGAGTTATTCATAAAAATGTATACATACATACGACACGTGTATTCCCAAAGTACATGGGAGCTGTTTCGGCGTTGAAGGAGTGTACAATAGCGACGGTATGTAATGCCAGAGTGCATAATACATATCTTACGCAGTGCGAGATCATATTAATATATGCGTGCGTATCCAACGTGCGTTCTTTCTCTTTCACTTCCTCCGGCTGAACTTCCATTCTATTTCTTGCTCGTTCAGTATGACAAAGTTGTCCGTTTAAATAGTCGTGTATAAAACCTCGTAAATTTATATAGGTCCATATATTCATATATATATATATATATATATATATATATATATATATATATATATATATATATATATATATATATATATATATATATACACACACACACACACATGTACAAGAGGGAAGGCAATTTTCAAGACATTTGACTTCGAGGACTGTCTTTCTGTACTCAACTGTCCCCAGACTAAGCATTACGTGAGTCCCAGTGTCTTCAAAAATGACCGCGAGATAAATGCTAGTATAATTACATAAAGGTCATTTTAAGCACCACGTAGTCCTCACAACTAGCAATTTGTTGAAAAAAAATCAGTATCGTCCTCAAGGCAGCAGAATGTTGATTGCCAACATTGTAAAAATGTAACGTCAATGCCAACATTGTAAAATGTGCAAAATATCCTATATATATATGTATATATACATGAGGTATTCCACGTGAATCCGGCGAACTTTTTCCCGAACCCCCGCTAATTCGATTTATTTTTTAAAATCTGATTCCATTGATTCTAAAAGACAACCTGATTTTTTCCTACATTTTTCTAAACAACCCTTAGTCAAAGAAAAAAAAATTCTCCGAAACAAACACCTCGATTTAAAAATCTGAATAAAATCCCAAAGATGCGTGATTATATGTGAAAATGTTCAAGCTATTACCCGCAGTGGAAGTATGATTTTTTCTGTGCTTTTTGAGCGATAAACGTTAAAAAAAATCCGAAAAATTCAAGAACTGCCAACTTCGGGCGGATCTTTAAATATTTTGATACCCACAATGAATTTTTTCAACCATTTTTGAATAACCATTTGGTTATTCAAAATTCAATAAATTTTTCGGAATTTTTTAAACGTTATCGCTCAGAAGGCACAGAAAAAATCATACTTCTACTGCGGGTGACAGCTTGACAATTTTTGATGTAATCACGCATTTTTGGGCATTTTTTCAGCTTTTAAATCGGGGCGTTTTTTTTCGGAGAACATTTTTTTTACTAAGGGTTGTTTTGAGAAATGTAAAAAAAAATCAGGGTGTCTTTTAGAGTCAATGGAATCAGATTTAAAAAAATCGAATTGGCGGGGGGCAGGGAAAAAGTCCACCGGATTCACGTGGAATACCTCATATATATATATATATATATATATATATATATATATATATATATATATATATATATATATATATATATATATATATATATATAGATAGATAGATAGATAGATAGAGTATATACACAGATAAAAAAAAAATATATATATTTTTTTCAATGCAACAATTTCAATAAAAAAATACCTCTATTTTTATATGAAATAAGAATATATATATATTCTGTGCTATTTCTACTGAATAAATATTCTAGTTTAATCTACTATAAAAAATCTACTATGAAATAAATGGATTTTTTAATCCAGTATCTATATTTTATATATTTATATTATCTACTAATATTTATTGGATGAAAACTAAAATACATCAGTTTATACAGCAGTCCATTGATATCTACATTTTAATTTATGTTTGTTGAGAAATTGTAGCATTGAATATATATATTAGCATTTATTCTCCATGAATCCTTCCAGGGACGTGAGCGACACTCCAGGGTGATTGCGTACGAGGACTTGATGGCGCCGCGACTCCAATACAACAACGCATACGTATACCTACATACTTTACCCCCCCCCCCCCCCCCCCCTCTACACCCAGCAAATTTGCCATCATTCATGCGTCAGATTTTCTGATAAAAAAATACCTAAAATGATAACGACGGAATAGCCCGCGTGTCAGTCCACTTTGACATTTCGCCGTCGGCAATTTCAGGCCGAACCAGCGTAATTGTGCCGATCGCAAATTTTCGCAGCACGACGCGGGTGGCGGGTGATATAATAACGTCGGAGAATGACAAAAGTGTAAAAAGAAAAGGATTTTGAATATTGACGATTTTATCAAGTGGAGGTGGAAAAAGAGCCGAGTTTTTACTTTTAATTCATCAATGGGACTTTATTTGTAAATAGATTCTTAGATTGGGAAGGAAAAATGGTAACGAGGTCCCGCGGGCAGTATTACGATATCTATGGCCCCTAATTACGATCACGCAGTTTTCATATTTGACTCAAAGTAAGACTGTTTTCAAGAGTGGTAAAAATCGAAATTCGACCCTTAAGGGGGTGATACGGGGGTTTAAAAGTTTACATGAGATGGCATATTTGCTTGAAACTTGGTATGAATACACTCCGAAACAAATAATTAAATATGTACTTCAGCAATTTCCTAAATGTAACCTTTAAGGGGGTTAAACGGGAGTGTTAAGGTTTGGATGAAAAAAACCTACTTTTTTACCAGATTTCAGTATTCGGAGTTTTCCTCGCTGTTCGGTGTGTGCAGACAGTCAAGTAGGACTTTTGACTCCTTAACTGTGTATGCCACACATATGTGAGCATTAAAAAAACATTTAATGTTCAATAAAAACAAACCCAAACTTTAAAACCACTGTTTCACCCCCTTAAGGGTGGAATTTCGAATTTTACCACTCTTGGAAAAAGTCTTATTTCGGGTCAAATGTGAAGGCTGCGTGGTCAGAATTAGAGGTCACGGATATCGTAATATTCCCGTCTCGCGCTTTCGTCACGAGGCAATAAAGCGGCGAGCTTTTTTTTTGTACAAAGTAAAACTGTATAAAAAAATGTTGTAAAACGATTTTCGGAAATAAAATAAAAGAGGTCACCGGCTTCGATCGATGGGAATGGTGAGGACTTTTTTCCCGGGCTACCTCGCCGCCAGGACGAACGAGACAGGTAAAAAGAGGTTAGCACCTTATAAGCAACCCGAGCCACTTCATATTACATGCGTCATACTTATAATAATAATAATGATAACAATAATAATATTAAAAAGAAAAATAATGACAATAATAAGAATAAAAATGATATGAATTTCATAAGATACGTGCATGATATTCTCCGTTTTTAGTACGTCTCCGAGAGAAGGGTTCGCGGTTGTCACCAAAAAAATCGAGCCGAAACGATCGTCTCGACGAGGCGTGGCGCGTTACGCTGCGGCATATTTTTTTTTTCTCGCATTTCTTTTCACCTCGTCAATTTACATATCGCCGACGTAATTATCACCAACGAGCTCCGCTCGGGAATAAAGTAATGCGGGGATGTTGGTAATGCGCGTACAAGACGAATTCAGAAGCTTATCGAGCTTGTGGATCGATCGAATTGATGATACGTCGCGTCATCTCGCTCGTCGTTTGGACCGATCGATCTTGCGGACATTTTTCTCAGACTGAGCATAAAGTGTCTCACGAACGCGTGAATCTATTCGAGCTTGAGGAAAAAAAATGTTATTCTCGGCTGGTTTCGTTTGGAAAGTAAAATAACAATTATAAACATTTTTCTTAAATATTTGCAATCAAAAATGTTTTTTTTCCGCAATGCAAGTATAATATTGTCCGATTGGGAAGGGTACAGGAATGTTTTTTGTATTTTTATAATCCCTTAAATGATTGTTTTTCATTTTTATAGTCGTCGAAATAATTTTATTCAATAGCTGTTTCTTTCCCGAATACTTGCATTTATATATTTTTTTTTGTAAGTATTTTCTCTCGCATATATCAATAATAATATTAAAAAGGAAAACAATAAGGATAAAAATGATATAAATTTCAAAAGATACGCGCATGATATTCTTTGTTTTTAATACGTCACCAAGAGAAGATTTTTTTTTTTTGGAAATATAATCTTTCGCGTATTTTATCGAGGAACACTTTTCATGCGAGGTCAATTTTTCATATTTTCGTCCTTCAAAATGAGATCAAAACGGTTTTCTATAAATAGATGAGCGTTTGAAAAATTAGAATCAAGGGTTGGCGTGATATCTTGACAGACGGAATAAAGATGGAGCGAGACGGAGGTAAAGGCGTCAGGAATGCAGATGCAATTACGTATGACTCGCAGACGTTACAAAATGTCCCACTTATCAAACAGGCAGCTTCGTGCAGGAATTGTAAATGAAGGACACATCGCGGTTGCAATCCTTTATTGTCACCAATTAACATTTATATACGATTTTTTACACGTTTATCCATTTGTCAATAACAAATTATCAAAGTGGTTCTTTTTAGTAAAACATCACGAATTAACATTTATATATGATTTTTTATACGTCTATCCATTCGTAACAAATGATTGAAGTTGTTCTTTTCGGTAAAAAATTGAACTTTTTTCTGGAGCTTGCCGTTTTCGTACTTTTCAACATTTTATTAAGGCATCCGGTCATATGAAAGTATCATTATGATACTAAAAGTACATATTTTATTTCTCATTTCGGATGACCCTTTATGCCAGAACCATCTACACCGATCGGCCGCGCAACACGGGCGGCACTTTACTTAATTAATAATGACTGTATTGTTTATCAATATGTTGCAATTTAAAAAAAAACTCCAGTTTGACCAGACTGTGCATTAATTTCGTGTAAAATTTCGACGTTGTCATTTCAATATTCTCATGTGAAAAAAATATAGAAAATCGATCTACTTTTTGGGCCCAAACTTATGCAGATTCCTTTAGTTACAAATTTTTAAAAAATCTTAGAAGTCACACACACACACACACACACACACACACACACACACACACACACACACACACACACACACACACACACACACACACACACACACACACACACACACACACACACACACACACACACACACACACACACACACACACACACACACACACACACACACACACACACACACACACACACGAAACTTTTTAAAAAACGGAATTGAAGCTTGTACTCTCCGCTTTAAGATTTTCAAACGGTTGAAATATTTTTTCACGAGTCGTGCGCTAAAATTTCAACCCCCAAAAAAAAGCCAAAAAATGACCATCTTTAAAAGTGTGTACCGGGTTAAAAAAAAATCGTAATTTTTTTTTTAAGCTAAATGAAGCTGAATATGTCCCTTTTGAAACGCCGCTTGTTAAATTAAGATATCGTCATTGTTAAAAGAGCGATGAAACTTCTTGTGTGGCTCGGAACCGGGGCGAGTGTTTCCAAACTTTTGGACGGTAGTATATATATATATATATATATCTACAACGAAAAAAAATACAGCTCACAAATGAATATCCTTATCTTTATAATCCCGTTTATCCCCCCCCCCCCCCCCCCACTTCGTCACGTCCAGAAAATTAACATTTCACATACATCAGAGAATAAAATATTCCCGATCGCCGCATAAAAAAAAATCCCGCGTAAAAATCGATACCGTTGCTGCAATAAATCGAAAAAAAAAGAAACCTTTACGAAAAATGTTTTACAAAAATTGCCGAGAACGTAAAAAAAATCGCCTGTCTTTACGAATTATTTCCATGTATGATTTTATCGAGCCACGACATATCCTTTTTTTCCCTCTTCTCCAATCTTCGACACCGGGCGACGACGATGCACGTCGGTCGCGTGCACCCGCGCGGCTAGCTCGTTTTTCTCACGCGGGCTAACGGGAAAAGAAGCAAGGATGAAGATCAGCGAAGAAACCGCGGGAAGAAGAACGCGAGGGAGGCGTGGCGGTCGAGAGATGCGACGACGAGAAGAAAGTCCTCGAGGTGGTATTATTTATATTCGCAGGGAAGCGTGCGTACATCTCGCACCTCGCGGGAGAGCGCGAAGTGTGAGAATAAGTATACCCGTCCAAAGTTATTTTACCAACGTTGCCCCAGCCCCTCACCCCCTCCCGCGAAAAAAAAACGATCATGATTCGATCATTTTGAAGGACGCTAAACGTGCCTCTCGTGACGAGTGGGAATGAGAATTTTTTTCGAACAACCGGAGAGACAGAATTTTCGGAGTGGACGAGAAATTTGATTACGGTAATTCAGAGGGAACGTATTTTGGTAAGTCTGCGGTGGCGACGAAAAAAAATTATGGTTTGAACATTTTTTTTTGTACGAAGATTGTTGAGCTACGGTCATATTTCTTGAGGCGGGATATTTACAACGATCAAAAAAATCGATTCCTTTTTTGTTCTTTAACCTTTTGAAGCATAGTGGCATACTGGTATGTCACCTACTTCCACTCTGTTTTTCGTGAATCAAAAATTTTTTTTCCGCATAACGACGAATGTAAATGTTAAGGCGTTACCCCAACTTGTAGCGCAAAAAAGGCATTTTCATGAATTTTTTAAAAGAAAACTACAAAACTTTTTTAATCGATCAATATACCATCTTAAAGAACACATCATGAAGAACTTTCAGTAATTTTTTTGTTGAAAAATATTACATTGTTTAGTGGCAAATGGCCGTCAATGAAATAATGTTTTTATATACACGGTTTGCGGTGACCAACATTGCGGCGAAGTGGATCATCTGAAGGAAAAAATGCGGATGGATTTAGTCAAATATAAGTATAAACTAGTCTTTAATCGAAGGATTTTAAAAAATATTCATTTTTCACAAAATGACGGACAGTCAAAGTTAATGGTTCGATTTTAACGAAGAAAAACGGCCGTTTTTTGGCTATAAAACGGCCATTTTTTTTCGAAAAAAAAATCGTACGATTAAAGACTACATTTTTATGTATTAAATAAGCCTGCAGAATTTCAAGAAGATCGGTTCATTAGTGTTCGAGTAATCTTGGTCACCGACTTCAGAAATGCCATTTTGAGAAAAACGCGTTTAAAGTTTCTCTTTCAACGCTTTTTCAACGCGGATTCTTTTCTTTCAACGCTCATATCTCAGTCAATTTTGTTCGCATCGACTTGAAATTTTCAGGACATATTCTCACATACTTATACTTCAAAAAAATGCAATAAAAAAAATCGATTTTTTAAAAATGGCAATTGGGGGTAACCCCTTAAGGATGTTAGGAGATCAATTGTTACTACAGTATCACTATTAAGGGCTTATGTTGCACTTAGTGGATGTTGATCACCACTGCAGTACAAAAAAACACGTTTTTTAGACAATAAATGTAATTGTGCCTAATCTAGCAGGTAAACCATGCACAAAAAATGAATTCAGAGACGTTTTTTGGGTCGCTGATTACGAATTCGAGCTCAAAATCCACGAATTCAAAATGGCGGATCCAATATGGCGGACTAAAACCGGAGATTTTACTGGAATTACTAAAACATCGGAGTTGCTCAATATGTTGATTCTGTTATACTGAATTTCTAATAGAATTACGCTTTTAGCATTACCAGGAGCTAGCGGCGAGGACGTAGCGAGTTTCTAGCTCCATATTATTTTTAATTTTTAATTTTTTTTGTTTTCTTATTTTAATTGGAACTGCCATTTTTATTGTTCAATTTTCAACTGAGATTCGAATTCAACGACTCAAAAAACTCCTGTACGTGGAGTTTCATCTTCATCAAGCTACTTTGAGCATTTTGGTCCGTCATATTGGATCCGCCATCTTGAGTTTCCAAATTTTGAGTGCAGATTTGTAATCAGCGACCCCGAAAACCCCCGAGTACCAACTTTAGCTTTTATCAAACAATTTTTGCATTTGTAGTCCACCATATTGGATCCGCCATCTTGAATTTTCAAATTTTGAGTGCAGATTTGTGATCAGCGACCCCGAAAACCCCCGAGTACCAACTTTCGCTTTCGTCAAACGATTTTTGCATCTATGGTCCGCCATATTGGATCCGCCAACCTGAATTTCCAAATTTTGAGTGCAGATTTGTAATCAGCGACCCCGAAAACCCCCGGGTACCAACTTTTGCTTTGATCAAACAATTTTTGCATTTGTGGTCCACCATATTGGATCCGCCAACTTGAATTTCCAAATTTTGAGTGCAGATTTGTAATCAGCGACCCCGAAAACCCCTGAGTACCAACTTTCGCTTTCGTCAAACGATTTTTGCATCTATGGTCCGCCATATTGGATCCGCCAACTTGAATTTCCAAATTTTGAGTGCAGGTTTGTAATCAGCGACCCCGAAAACCCCCGAGTACAAAGTTTTGAGCTGATTGCACGTAAGGAAAAATGTATGCTTCAAAGCGTTAAACGATAGAATAAAATCGATAGACATGTGGATATGTAGAATTTTTGCCCAAAGTTTCAAAGCGTAATTCGAAAAACTTCAAACGTTACAGTCCGTCAACGCTGTGCTTCACCGCTCGGATTCGAAGCGGGCGTGAACTTCAAACGCGTTTTTCTCAAAACTGCTTGATAATATTGGTTCCTTCTACTTGACGAAATTTTTTTTTGAAAAATTGAAAAAAAAACTACTTTTTTTATTCACATTTTACAGAAATGTTGCGTGAAATGTTGATTTTTTTTTGTGAACTCGTGCCATTTTCTCAAATTTGCATTTTCTTCATTTTAATTACCGTCACATAGCAACTATACATGTTCTAACTGAACAAATGTTTGAACTTTTTTGTAAATCAAAGTCTACGGGAAGCTAGACTGCACGCCAATTCGCAACTCCCGCGGCGACCTTGCTGGAATACTCTGCCACAGCACCGCTATTTTGGTGATGAATTAATTTTAAAAAATTGTTTCGTATACTTAAATATACTATTAAAATATACCTAAAGTTTGATGATTGTAGAATAATTATTTCTTAATTTTTTAAATCTTTCAGTATTGCTTAATTTCTTCCTGTCTAAATAATGTATATCCCGCCTTAAGGCGGAGCACTAATGAGACGGGGAAAAAAATCGTTTTTTTTTGCATTTTCTCAAAGTATACGTATTGGAGAATGTGTGAAAAAATGTTCACGTTACAATATTGAAAATCGGCCGAGTTACAGACGATTCGGTGAGAGCAGTCATTTTCTCGAAACGACTTTTCTCGAACTGGCCAGAATCATAGCTCTACTTACAACTGTCCAATTTTCAATTTAAAAAACAAACATTTCCGTAATTGCAGTAGCTAGCGCTGTACGCAGTCGTTTTTTGTTGTTGAAATTTAGTATTTTTTAAGCACCCGAATGTAAGTAAAAATTTCGTCAAAACTGCATTTTTTTTAACCTGACATTTTGTGACTTTTTTTTTAAACGGCTGCGTATAACAAGGACTACATTTATAAAGATTATAAAACTTTTTATATTTATTTTTCTGTCGAACAATTGTCAAGTTATCGATCTGGCCGTTGGACCACATTTTTTATACAGAGGCTCTATCATACCTCAATATCATTTTTCATTTTACCATTAACTATGTAAGCATCGAAAATGCTTTTAAACTTTATCTGTTTGTTGAGGTAGGCTGGGTATAGGGGCTGAGTTAGTTGGATGCCACACAAAACTATCGCTACCCCCACTCCACTGCCACGGTGTTGTAGTAGAGTGGGGGCGATGGGGGGGGGGGGGGGGGGGGGCGACATGCTAAATGCCTGTGATCGGTTGAAAAATGCCCTTTTCCCACCCAATTCTAATCTTGTTATTAATTCAAAAAATATATTACAACTTATATTACAAATATATTTCAAAAATTATATAAGAATTATTATACAAACCCAAACAAATCCAATTATATACCTCAGTGTATAAATATGTTTTTTTAAATAATAAAATCCAACTCATTATTTCCATGTACCTGTTTTTTTATTACCCGAAAGGTCTGATTAAATTTTCAATGCCATGAAATTGCACTTTGTGTAATATCTGTAGATTTTGTCACAGTGGTGTCTTTTTCAAATTACTTGCGGTATATTTCCCCATACGGCAAAGGTAATATTTATGAAATTGTGAATCCGGTAACGTGTTCTGTATTACTTAGGTAACATTTCCTGAAACCGTCCGATAATGTGTCCGTTTTCTTGATGACCAATGTGGCATGAATGCTTCCAGTGATATTTTCCAGACGATTGGATAGAGAGATGGTGGTGTTCCAGTAATTTTCTAAATGAATGCCGGAGCGTTTCCTCGCCTCCGGTGATACTTTCTAAATATGATTTCGATCATTGCGGTACTATCTTCTCAATGATTTCAGTCATATCTTGCTGAATGATTCCAGTAATATTCCTGGTCAATTAGATATACGGCAATGGCAGAATTCCCGTAATAATTCCTAAATTATTCCACTTCATTTTTCTGATTTACCCCAGTAACATTTTTAAAACAATTCTGGTAATTATTTTTCCAATAATTACAGTAATATTTTTTAAACAATCCTAGCAATTTTTTTCAAATAATTACAGTAATATTCTTTAAACAATTCCAGTAATACTTTCTAAACGACTCCAGTCGATTTTCCTGAATAATTGCAGTAATATTTTTAAAATAATTCCGGTGAATTTTCCTGAACAATTGCAGCAATAATTTGGAAACTATTTCAGAAAATTTTCGTGAACAATAATAGTAATATTTTTAAATGATTCCACCACTATGCGTCAAATGATTTCGGTACGATTTCCACAATGGTTTTATTCGTCTTTCCTTGATGACTCCAGCAATATTTCCTGAATGGTTTCAACATAATTTTCCTAAAAATCTATCCATCATTTCTTTAATAATTGCAACAATATATTCTAGACCCATCCAGTCAATGAATTCATCAAGATTTCTTCGATTATTCTAGTATTATATTCCAGTATTATATGTTCTTGATAGTTCCGGTAATATTTCCTAAATGACTCTAGCTATTTATGCTAAATTATTTTGGCACTATTTCCTCAACTACTCTATTCGTATTTCCCTAGTGATTCCAGCAACATTTCCTGAATAATTCCAGCATAATGTACTCAAAAATCCCTCTATAATTTTTCAAGTGATTTCATCAATATATCCAGCACTGCTCAATAATTTCATCAAGATTTCTTCAATTATTCCAGTCATATTTCTTCAATGGTTACGGTTTCCTAAATGGCTCCAGTTACATGTGCCAAATTATTGTGGCTCTTTTCCCTCAAGGATTTCCCTAATATTACCTCCAAAATTCCATGATCATTTCCTCAATGATTCCAGCAATATTTCTCGAACGATCCCAGCATAATCTTCTCAAAATCCCCTCCACCATTGCCAAATGGTTCCAATAATGGAACTCCTCAGAAAATAATTTCAACAAAATGTACCAAAGTTTTGTCATCGATGGCACTTCGAGCCAGCGATCCTCGACTCCTCTATGGTCCCGTCGTATACGGTAATACGAACAAAAAGCGTATTTTTATACGAGGATTCCAATCTCATATAAATTGCGGTTAGCCGTGAAAAGGGCTGTCTGAGGTGAGAGGCGGAGAAGAAGAAGAAGAAGAAGCGGAAGATTCCGCAAACACGCCAAGTAGTTCGCACGTTTTCGGTGCACCGTTTTCGATCGGTGGGAGAGTGAAGGAGTCTCGTCGTGTCTCTCGACGATCATCTACCGAGATATGAGGGTAAATGTCCCCATTGGCGTATTCGCGAGTGAGAGCACTCTCCTTATACCTATATGCGCGAATATTTCGTACGAAATTCAACGTTTTTTCCGCGTGAGATATAATGTAGTTGGATGTTAATATTAATATGTGTTTATGGATCATTTAAGATACTCACATAACCATTAAATATATATATATATATATATATATATATATATATATATATATATATATATATATATATATATATATAATTGAATTAAATATGAGGGCATTTTTCATGTTTGGTACATATATTTTATACATATAAAATACTTATGATTTGAAATTAAAAGTTACGTACACATGTAGCTTACTCATAAGTTGATTTTATTTTTGAATAATTACATGCATGGTATTTAGCGATATTCATTAATATTTTATTATATCTATATATATACGTGTATGTATATATATATATATATATATATATATATATATATATATATATATATATATATATATATATATATTATATATATATATATATATATATATATATATGTAATCGCATAATTGCTTGGCCCATTGCATTTTCACTTGCGCTTCAATTTTCCGGTCAATTTTCATCCCCTGCTATTTTCCAACCATTGATTCAGTTTATTTACTATTTTTGGTTTAGTTTTCCCTTAACTTTCGTACACTCGTAAATCTGTCTCCAGTTTTCAATTGGCTGCTTGCATATTCGTCATTTGGCACCTACATACCGTTTTTCTCGTTTTTCCCGGCATTACGACATCTTATCCTCACCTACGTTTCTTTTAGTTCTCCGCTAATCATCTTGTCCTCCCAATATTTTTTCATGTGTATAGCTGTTTCCTATGTTTGTATTCCTTGCAGTAGGTCAACCCATCGATTTTGCTCCAATCGTATTGAATTTCATGTTGAATTTTAATTTTTATGCCGCGTTCTATTTTTCTTTCCAGCTCACTTACATTTCCATTTCATACGGCTTGTCAGATTGCCCCCTCACCCACGCTTTGTATCGCTGCCTTTATTTATTTTCTCCATTTTGATGGATTACCATTGATAATTGCTCTTACTTCTTCCCTTTTTTATTATATGCATACATACATACATACATACATACATACATATATATATATATATATATATATATATATATATATATATATATATATATATATATATATATATATATATATATATATATATATATATATATATGTCGATGTACATTTCATGTATACAATACAATAAAATTTAATAAGCAGATATATGTGTATACATTTCACAAAAATTATTTTGATCCTAACTATAATCCCATTTCGCTTATCTAAGTCGTGACATGTCGAGAGGCATTCATTGTAGTTCGGGAAAAAGGGTATCGCACGCCAATAGGGACAGTTATGAAGATGATTCGTGGGAATAAATCGAAGGCAATAAATTATATATACATGTATACCTATATAATTTTGTGCTATATCCACTCGATCGTTGGCGACTTCGCGAATAGTCTGGCGCATAATATCGTGGGCCTACGAGCAGCGGCAAAAGCGGTTAATAACCGTGAGGGCAGTGTAGAGCTATTAATAGAAGCACGAGGGCGGTATGATCTCTACGGCGGGTTTTCATTGATCATACACGATCGATCTATCGTTTGGCTCGTTCACCTCGCCTCTCTCTCTCTCTCTCTCTCTCTCTCTCTCCCTCTCTCTCTCCCTTCCTCTCTCTCTCTCTCTTTTTTTCGCGATCTTCGATACAGAAGGGAGATCAAGTCTTCGAGTTACTGCCCATATTATGTATGTATAAATTGCAGAACACTCGAACGTACAGCGGTTAGGCAAAGTTGCCGTTCGATCGTCCCGCACGATCGGTTTACATAATTATTTTTCCTTTTTTGTTTTGCAATGTTTTTTTTCGACTTCCTCGTCAACTTGGCGTCGTCGTCTGCAGGTTGGTAGTATACGCATCACTCTCCTGCAAAGTTACAGTCTCTCTCTCTCCCTCTATCTCTCTTTCTCTCTCTCTCTCCCTCTATCTCTCTCTCTCTCTCTCTCTCTCTCTCTCTCTCTCTCTCTCTCTCTCTCTCTTTCTCTCCCCCCCCCCCTCGCTCTCTCTGTCTGTCGACATCAATTGGCTCCCGATTCATAATCCCTACTGCTTTTGCCATACTGATTTATCAGGCTCCAGTGACGCGAATATGCGAATATAAATAAATATATTCGCAGTGTCTAAATTGCATATCACCAACTTTTAACGTTTCACCCGTTATGGCAGGGCACGAGTCCCTCTGTCTCTCCTTCTCTCTCGGTAAGAACGTCAGCTTGGCGCGACTTTGATTCTGTTTTTTTTATGGATTTTTTTTTAAATTTTATTTATTCATTTTTATGCACGTTTTTTTTTTTTCAAATGTCGAAGTCTTATCGAGACGGGCCACTTGTTGCCACGAGACTCGGAGTGATTTATAGCGCTGCATTTTACGAAATAAGAATATTCGTTGCGATTGAGAAACGCGATTTTTGTGAACTATAAATAGTCTCATTCCCGTATTTGTCGTCTCTGATTGTGTTTTTTTTTGCGTGGCGAAAATGAAAGTGCACAAGTCGCCGTGAATTTTTCACGTCCTCGAGGCTCGGTGTGAGGTAATTCGATTATTTTTAATCATTCTTCGACCACCCTTGCAATTTATCTTATTATTACGACCATCTCGTATTTATGAGGACACTAGATAATTTTTGGAATGTTTGATCTCAGGCGAGAGAGCACGAAAATAATGACCATTGTGGAGGAAAATGGAAAAACGTTGCAAAAATTAAAAGTAAACAAAATAAATGTGTGCTTAGTTAGTTAATTTTCTGCGTTTTTTTAAGCAAAGAACAAAACAATTTTTGCTATTCAAATACATTTTTGTAAATATGAGAAATCTTTTTTTCGTGACATTATTTTTTGTTTTGAAAAGAATAATTGAAGATACAAGAAACGTTCGGAACCAAAGGTGCTCGTCGAATAAGATACCATTCGAAGAATAATCGAACCATGAGTATTTTTTCTTGTTCCGATTCCGGGAACAAATTTCTTTTTGTTCCATTACTTGGAACTCCATCCAGTGAAGAGAAAAAAAATGCAACTGCCTCCTCTAATGACTAAATCTTTTATTCAATACTGTGGATGATAAATTTCATGAGCGATAAATATATGTTAATTTCGAGAGGCTCTCAATCTTTGCTTCATTAGGACCCAATGAAAAAAAAAATGATTCACGACGAGATTAGAGGATTAAAATCCCGGTCGGCCGGTGAGAAAATATACAAAATACTGAATTGATACCTGTGTATCGTCGTTCAATATTTTATTACTAAAATAAAGGAACATTCTTTAATTTTTATATTAATGCAGCGAACAAGGTCAACTTGTAGAATCACAAATTTGCGGACACTCTTGAAGCTTGTTAACATTGCGAATTAATATCATTTTCGACCAAATTTTGGCATAATAATCCAAAGGAGTCATCCCTTTTCACGGCAGCACCATTTTTTGCCTTACCTATTTTTATATAAAAAGGACATATATTTTTACTCCAATGAGAAGAGAAGATAATTCTCCGAGGATTTTCATAGAACAAACTACGAATGCTACGATCATAAACAAATTTCAATGACTTTGCGCACTTTGATTAAAAATTGATCAATACGTTTTAAAATAAGATTTTTAACCTCTGTCATTTAAAGAAACAAAAATTACTGTATGCTGGAGTATTACAAAAATGAACTATTGAAATAATTTAAAAATATTAAAATGAAATCATTAACATAAACTAAATTATTAAAATTCAGGTATTAAAATAAACAAAACTATTAAAATAATTGAAATAATTGAAATATTTTGAAATAATTGAAATATTTGAAATAATTGAAATAATTGAAATAATTGAAATAATTGAAATAATTGAAATAATTGAAATAATTGAAATAATTGAAACCAGTTTAAATTAAATAATTAAAAATATTGAAAATGGTTGAAATTAAATTATTAGAATGATTAAAATGATGTAACCGGAATAATCAAAATCGCAAAAAAATACAAATAATAAAAATTCATTTTCAATTTCTCGGATCCTAAATAGAGGTCCCATCAAAAACCGACTTTTATATACCAATAAATATCGAAGGCCATCGCCATCGCTTTTATTCGCTCCAAAGCAAACTGTCAGCCCTCTTTCCTTATTGCGTCCCGTGAATTCCGAAGACACCATACACGGAGTACCCTGTCATCAATAATTTCCCTTAAAAAATTCTATAGATTTTATTAGGTGAGCTCCGATCGAGCGCCACGTGGGTGAACGTCCACTATGTGGCGATGCTACTGGCTTTTATATACGGGACGTGACTGCATACGCGAGAGCTCCATCCAGCCTCTTCTTCGCCGTCTCGAAGATGCCGGGGAATGGAAAAAGGGCTATGTGTTTCTGAAGCCATTAGACAACCACGCCCTCGCGAATGTTCAGCAAAACTCACGCACTCGCGCACACACATACACGAATTTCCTTTAACGCTCTATCTTTGCGTCTGGGGTTCTCTTCGTGGACGTTACGGAGATTTACGTTACGACGCATCGCGAGAATTCTTCGAGGCCTGGAGAAACGTAGTGAAGATCGTTTTTCCTTGCTCGTAAGCATCGCGCACGCGCAAAACGACGGAAAAAAAACCGCCCTACGTATAATGTACTTCATATATAATTTATTCGTGTGTGCGTCTGCCTGTTGCACTCTCCCGCCTCTTATAAACATATACAGGGTGGCCCGAAAAGTGACGTCGAAAAGGAAAATCTAGATGGCGCCTATCTGTCCGAATCATCCCCATGTATATTCTGCGATCTATTTCACTCGTCTTAATTAAAAATGATTCGAAAAAATAATTCACTCGTCTTGATTAAAAATGGAAAATCAAAAATGATTTTTAATTCGTTTTCTGGATTTTTTGATAGGTTTTGGTTTTTTTCTTTTTCGTCTACGTACCGTCCTCTTTGAAGATTTCAAACGTCATTGGGAGTCATTCAGACTGGCAAAAGTATTTTTTTATGCTGTTGAAACTTGCATCGTCGGGATGCAACGAGACTTCTTTTTTATTTCTTCATTTCTTTATTGTCATTATTCCCGAAAGCCGTTTCTCGCAGATTGGTGTAGCAAATCTCAAAAAATAATCGTAAAGAGCATTGGAGCGAGTGTCGCGAGTTAATTATACCCTAAAAAAGACCGAGGCGATTAAAAAAAAGTTATTTTTCGTTGCATCACAACCATAGACTTCAATGTCATTTTTTTTATCATCTAAACTTTGGTGACTGATCCTCTCGAACCTATTTTTTAAACTATCGATCAAAATCTAAAGCGTTTACGTTAGTGTTCAGTTGGTAATTAATTTATTGCCTAAGAATGCATTTCATAAAGATAAGACAGGTAAAATAAAACCGCGAGGAAAGTACATACACAAAGGAGAAAAATAAGAAATGCTTTTTTCTCGAAAAGTGAAAAAGATCGTAGAACATACACGGGGCTGATTCGGATAGGTATTGATACAAGACATGTGGATTTTCCTTTCAGATGTCACTTTTCGGGCCACCCTGTATATATACATATATACATGGAAAAAAAATATATATAAATATAGAACAAATTAAAAAAATATATAATTATATATCTATATATGCATGTGTGTATGTGTATGTATATACCAAAGTCCATATACACATATATAATCGCGGGCAGTCGGATTTTTACGAAAAATTTGTTGCATCGGGTCTCTCTCGGTTAATGAGGGAGGCGCGTGGGCGTAACTTTATTACCACAATAGCACGCGATTTCGCGGGTAAATCGAGGCGTTCTTAACTTACACGAACCTCTTTGTGCGCGCTTATTATTGGTCGCAACGCGATGGAACGATGATGGTAACGCACGGGGAAAATGATGCTCGCGCAAGCGGAGCTTAGGATCTTTGACTTCAAATGCCGAGGCCTCCATCAAAGAGATGAGGGCGTATATATATATATACACACACACACACATATATATATATATATATATATATATATATATATATATATATATCAGTGTAAATTGGCAGCAAAGTCTGCGCGCGCTGGAGATAAATCGCACGCATTCGTTATGAACGCGCGTCGAGTCTTTCGCAACACTACAAGGATCTCCGCGTCGAGTGAAAAATCCTTGAATTATTAATTATTCCTTTTGAAGATCGACGTTGATTTTTGTAATTATGACTCGAAGATAAGAAAACGAAAAAAAACGTGATCCGGACCCATTTTTCGCCAAGAATTAGATAATTTGTTTTTGACATTGGAGGGGGGGGGGGGGGGGGGGGGTGAGATTAAATTGGCCCTTCGATGACACATCTCCCTGTCGAATCTTGTGAAGCGCGCAAATGCTGTCACTTGACTCAAAGCGATTTTTAGCTTCGAACACCTCGAAAAATAAGTACTTTTTATTTTATTTTTATGTAGAGGCGTATTTGCCGTCTTATTGATTAAAATATAAAGCAGTGCAGTTGAATTTAATTTAAAAAAAAGATTACTCGAAAAATCGTGCTTACATTTGAATCTGCGTGAAAAAATGTTGGGTGATTATGACCCCGTGTGTCGTCGAAAGATTTAAGCTTCTACTTACTTTCGGTGCCACGAATTTTTCGGGGTCTTGGCCCCGGAAAGTAGGAATTTTGGGTTAATTTCTTTGAAGAATCACGCTTAGTATACACTTTTAGAATGATAATGATGAGGTGGAACTCTGATCGTTACCAAATCATGTCCCGAGATCAATAGATCGCCATTTGCGAGAAAAGTGGCAGATCGGCTGGGGGGGAGGGGGGGGGGGCGGCAGCACGCGTCTCTTGCTCTCTTCGCGTGTTTCTCCAACACCCACGCTCCATCGCCATATTTGTCGTAACGCGCGTGTCTCTCATTATATAGTTGTATATATATATATATATATATATCTATGTATAATGTGTCTGTAACGAGAGATGTATTGAGATTCATGTGTATATATATATATATATATATATATATATATATATATATATATATGTGTGTGTGTGTGTGTGTGTGTGTGTGTGTGTGTGTGTGTGCGCGCGTGTGTATATGTATATATGTACATATATACACCCACACACACACAAATATAAATATACAAGGTGGCTCAAAATATGACATTCAAAAGAAAAATCTAAATGCCCCCATGCATGTTTTACGATCTTTTTCACTTTTCCAGAAAAAAAAAAACATTTTTTTTAAATTTGTGTTATTGTTATGAAGTGCACTGTTAAGCAATAAATAAATGAGTAACTGAACACTGACGTGAATGCCTCACATTTTCATAAAAATTGAGCAAATAGGTTTAAGGGGATTAATCTCTAAAGTGCAGATGCTAAAAAATACTTGCACTAGTCTAAATGACTCCCACTTGCTTTTAAAAACTTCTGAGAGGAAAGTACATACATAAGAGAGACTAATAAATAAAAATCCATGGTACAGGAAAAATCGACAGAAAATTAAAAAAGGCTTTTTTCTCGAAGAGTAAAAAATATCCGCGGCGTCCAATTTTTTTTTTTTTTTTTTATTACTCGGCGTCATGACGCTGCCGCGTCTTTTGAACGTAGAACACAGATAGGGGTAATTCGGATAGGTGTTGATACGAGGCATCTAAATTTTATTGTTGCACGTCACATTTCGGGTTATGCATATACAGGGTGTCCTGTTATGAATCGATAATCCTGCAACTGTCGATAGGTCAGATCATGTCCTACTACATGCTGGAATTTCAGTTTAGTAAAAGTCCGACGGTTTACGAGATTTCGTGCTTTATGTTATTTTATGAAAAAAATCATCTGCTTTTGGTTTTTCGCGTGCAATTTCTACAAATGATAAGAATCGACAGTAACTGAGCAACTTTTTAAATAATTGGCACGATATGCGTGGTACATTTTTTTGACGCCGCAGGCTATCAAAGTCAGATGTTCGAATTGGTTTGTATGAAAATTCTGCATAAGATCTTTTTTCATGAAGATTCCTTAACATTTGAGGTTGAAGAGAAGACTTTTCAGATAAAACAAATAACCAAGAATATTTTTAAAAAACGAGTAAAAAAAAAGTTATCATTTGTAGAAATGGCATGCGAAAAACCAAAAGCAGATGAGTTTTTTCAAAAAATAATTTGACATTATCCATTCACATCAGAACACCCTGTGTGTATATATATATATATATATATATATATATATATATATATATATATATATATATATATATATATATGCTCTTATCGAATATATACCTCTCCACTCTTTACACGTTCTTCCTCGTTTTCCTTTTCGTAGAATCGTAGAACTTGGTTAATCTACGCGATATACTCACGATCGCGTGACCGCAAACTCTCTCGGTTCTCGCACCTCTCATCTCATTCAATCATGGACGCGTGTGAGGTGACGAAGGGGCAAAAAATCGAAGAGAGAGTCGTTTCGTAAGTGTACGTATAAAGGTACACTCACAGATTGATCGTTCGAGAAAACTCGTTGATAAAAAAAAAACAAAAGAGAATAATAAAAGAGAAGGTTGCGTAGTCTTTTTTATGTAGAGTTCGCGTTCGCGGATGGGAGGCAGAAGGTTTCGCGTATAGGACAGAAATTTCGAACCGCGAAGGGAGGGCAGGTTCAAGTTCGGAGGAAAATTGGACCATATAGGGAATCAAATAAAACCGGAAGTTGCGTATTGTTCGGGTTTGAGAGAGGGTTGTTTTTGGCAAACTGTCGCGCTGCCAATAATTGGTGTGAAAAAAAATCACGATGCGAAAATAATTTAGTATGCGGGGATGAAAATAATGTTGTTTTTTTTTGGTGATGGGGGAGTAGAATTATTGCATGCGTAGAAGTTTGTTGGGGAGTCACCAGATTCTACCACATCTGTATATGGATTTGATAGGGACGCCGCACGTGGGGAGTCCACATTGGAACCCAAGTGGATTCCGCACTATTTCCCGATTGACGTCGTTTCAGAATTTTTTATTTGAAATTCTCAACCGGAATTCGTTGGATCCCTAAAAAACAAATATCCTTTCGTGATCCTGTGCACAAATCTGTTGGGGAGTTCCAAGATTGTTATCCAATGATATTCTGCGCTTTACCCCGATGAACGCCGTTTGAGGGTTCTTACCACGTTCGAATCGAAAATATGTGAAAAGTTACGAAAAAAAAACTTGGCCTGTTGAATCGTAATCTGCACGCTTCGTGAGCGTGTACGTATGTGATGATATTATGTCAGCGGGCAGTAAAATAAGTAGAAACGATAATTATGGAGGTTGGAGCGTTAGTCACAGTTCAAGATTTAATTCGAAAAAAATATATGTTACTGTCTAGACTATACTGAGTTTGACGAATTTTTTTATTTTTTTCACCGCAAAAGACCAGAGATATTAAATATTTCCATGCATGTCATTGCACGTGCGGTTGGATGGGCAAGATGTTCACGCTGCGGTAAACGCCATTAATTAATGGTAATAATAAACAATCTCGTGACATCAATTTAAATAGGCGTAATTATAAATGACTCATTCATTCTGACTGAAAATTTCATTCTAAGTTGAATAGAACTTTCACTGACACGGTTTTTTCATAGTAATTATCGATAACGTTATATTTCTTCAAGTTAGTAGTAACACAAAAGTTTTTCTTATTTTCCGCAATAACAAAATAAAAATGCATAATATTGCCCTTTGAGTATATATTTTATTAAAGATTAGTATATACAGAATAAATCTATACCTCGTATGCATATTTTCGAGGTTCATTGAAAAAAAATGTTAAACTGTTATTTGACTCAAATGGCTCCAACCTCCTTAAAGTGGATTTTCAATGAAGTGATTCAAATCGATTTTTAAGATATACTTTTTTAAGCGATTTATACTTTTTCGAAATAAGACATACTTTTTAAAACCAACTCGTTTTGTGTATATATATATATATATATATATACAGGGTGTCCCACTTTAATCTTACACCTGAATTTTATCGAAAAATATTGCTCTGACGAAATATTGTGTGGAACAAAACTTCTAGGGATTGAAGGGGGACGTTTGAAAAAAATTTATTTAAGGAGCCAAAATTCAAAATGGCGGCGTTACAAAGGCTGACATGTTTTTTTCAAACGGAAACATAACTTTTTTTTATGGCCAAAAAATTTGTCAGCTGAAAACTAAAAACTTTTGTTGAAAAATTTTTTTGATAAAGTTCATAGTTTTCAAGTGAGAACATCATTTTCAATTATTTCAGATGTGTCCAGGATTTGTGTGTCCGTGTGTGTGTGTGTGTGTGTGTGTGTGTGTGTGTGTGTGTGTGTGTGTGTGTGTGTGTGTGTGTGTGTGTGTGTGTGTGTGTGTGTGGGCGCGCGTGCGTGTATGTGCGTGTATCCTCAAATAATTTTTTTTCAAACGTCCCCCTTCAATCCCTAGAAGTTTTGTTCCACACAATAGTTCGTCCGAGCAATATTTTTCGAGAAAATTCAGGTGTAAGATTAAATTGTGACACTCTGTATATATATTGTTTGGAAAATTCAACCTACACAATGCGATGGGATCCATCAAGAATCGTATCGAATTCTGTTCTCGATAACGTGAGAATCCTTTAGGATTTGAATCCGATTCGTACATTGGATTTCAATGGGGAATTCCGACTAGAATCCAATCTATGAACGTGACGTTTTGGTATACAGATCCAATGCGATCACTTATTGGATCCCCACCAGGAAGTAGGGACAAGTATGGGAATCCAATTGGATCCCTACACCACTTTCTGCACGAGTGTAGCTGAATTAGCGAATTGCAGGTAGGGATTGATAAAGAAAGCTTTAACGGGTTATACGCAGTTAGAAATTTAAAAAAATCGATTTTTTATTGCATTTTCGGAATGTACAAATATGTGAGCATATTCCCTGAAAATTTCAAATCGATTCAGCGAATATTCTCGGAAATGCACACATATTTATAAGGACATATTTGTAAGGACAGATATATTCTTCAGGTATTGATCGAAGGAATGAGATTTCCGATAATTATTTATATTTTTTTTCAACGATTTAACGAAAAAAAATTGGTCGAAAATCGAAATTGTTTCTTTCTGGAGCCACCATTTTGTCAAAAATTAAAATTTCGACTATTCCTTCGATCAATACCTGGATTCATCGATCCCCTAAAGGAATCTTTTTGGTTTTTTTCATTTTAGATCATCCAAACCGGAGATACTTTGCTCACCGCCAGACACTTTTTTTTCGGGGACCTCCAGGAGACTTCCGACAGGAGCAATGTTAATGAATATTTTTGAAAATAAAAAATGCCAGTCTAAAGCTAAAAGATGCCACTGCACTGCCTAATACTTTTCGTTTTGCCCAAATGAAATCCTTTTCCCGAAAAAAATCGTGAAAAACGACTTTTTTTGGCCTTGCCACTGCGTATAACGCCTTAATTAAGAAGACTAATACGTGAAAACTCTCAAGAACATTCATTGGAGTTCGAGAAAATAAAATCCACATAACTTTCATAAAAAACAAAATCCAAAAAATATAAAATAAAATAAAAAATTGCTTTTTTCGCCGATCTCCCAATGGCGAGTCATCGGTCCACGGCACCGACAAGAAACACTTCCTCACGATGGAATAATTCAACGAACAACCATATGAAAAATAATCGCTTTTCATTTTGGACGAAAAAAAACGTGAATTTATGATCGCGAACGACAGTGGCGAGAATAATACCGGTGGGAAAAAGCGTCTCGACGTCGTACACGGTGTCCCGGGGATGTCGTCAATTTGGCGAGCGGCCAAAAGCCAGCGCGGAGCAGACGACCGAGCTCCGGAACGACGTTTCACGGGCGCGGAAAAGGCGCAGAAATAAGACGAACGACAGAAAAAAAAACGACCTAGAAAATCAAAGCTGTCCTTTCCGTCTCATCTTCTCAGGGAAATTTAGATTTTGTTTTGTCTGCGCGAGGAACTTCGCGCCGAGAAGGGCGGTAATTTTGTTTTCTTCTTTTTTTTTAATACCCCTGGTTTTCTCTCTTTTGGGTTCTAAATTCTTGTAATCCGTTCTCGTCGTCAGGCTGTTTGAAACGGACGCAGACGGGAAGATTGTTCAAAGCCGTTACGCGCGCGAGGGCGTAAAACTTTCTTTCGACAATTGCGCTCGTCCATGTACGTGTGAGTGTGCATATATATATATATATATATATATATATATATATATATATATATATATATATATAAACATAAGTCTTGGCGTAAGTTCTATTCTCGGCCCCGACAAATAACAAGACGAGGAAGAAGGAAAAAGGGTCGGGGAGCAAAATTGGCGAATTGCCAATCTCTTGCTGAGGAGACTTGAACCTGCGGGGGTTTTCGCGCCCCCTCGTCTCGTCTCACTCTCACCCTCTTCCTATCTCCCTCTCTCTCTCTCTCTCTCTCTCTCTCTCTCTCTCTCTCTCGTTCTCTACTGCAGCTCTCTTCGATGCTTCATATTTTGCCTTTGCACTACAACCTCATTTTCCATTTTCTGTTATTATCATCAATATTATTATTGTTATTGTTACACCTTTTATTTTATTATTTTATTTTATTTACGCCTGCGTTGTATATTATGCTGTACGGCAATCTCAGGGAAATTTACTTCCAGAGTGCGAAATAACCTTCTCTCTCTCTCTCTCTCTCTCTCTCTCTCTCTCCCTCTCTCTCTCTCTCTCTCTCTCTCTCTCTCTCTTTCTCTTTATTTTTATTCTTATTTATTTATCGTTTCTCAGAGCATTGCCGGAACTTTTTCATATAGTAATATAATATTGTCATTAGTGGGTTGTTGCACGAATTTCCGTATTTGTTACCGGCGATCATAACATAGTTAAGTTATCGTAGTATTATTACTATCATCATGATAATTATTAGAATTACTATGTATATTACTATTATTTTTTATTTTTATTTTACTTGTATTTGTTATTGTTTTTCTCTCGCTCTTACCGTTTTTATATTACTTTTTGTAATCTTGATGCCTCAAGGTATTACCAAGGCACAATAAAGAAATCTCTCTCTCTTTTTCTCTCTCTCGAGCAACTCTCTTCGTTGCTTTATGTTTTGTCTTTGCACTGCACCCGAAATTGTATATTTTCTCTCAATGTCATTATTATTATGCTCTTTATTTATTATTATGTTCTTTCATTTCGTTTATTACTTTTATTTATTACTTATATTTATTTCTCTCATTTTTTACTTTTATTTATTTATTTATTTATCATTATTACCTTTTATTCGTTTCTTTTATTTCTGGTTCCAGAGCACGAGATAAACTCTTTTCTCACTTGCTCCCTCTCTCTCTCCATCTCTCAAAAGATTGCCGAAATCCGACGATCGCCTAGACGTCTGTCCACGATTATACGTAGCGTATAGCTCACGGTATGCCTCTTCCGTATACACACACCTCCCGTTACTCACTATACGATCGAACACACACGGTCCTCCTATAGCCGAGCTCTTTATACGCGCCGGAGCCAAAAGGGCGCCCGCGCCAAGTCCCTTGACGCAGTCAAGAATTCTGTACGTTTTTTTCCCTTTCTTTTTGGTTCTTTTTATTCTGGAATACGAGACGAAGGATTTTCATGAAATGCGGGATAAATTTATGGCTCTCGGGTCCGCGAGAATGTCACGAGATTTGGTCTCGACTATGGGGAAAATAGATTGGACTTTTTGTATAGCTTAATACGTAGCGGTGATGACGTCGAGACGAAACGTTAAAATTTCAGTCGGACAATGACTGAAGCGAAATGTTTTACATTGAGTATTACTGCAGAGCTACCTTGCTATTGCCGAAGGGAAATTGCATTCTCTCATTGCGTTGAAGTTTGCATCGTTGGAACGCAACGAAAATTCATTTGATTCAATTGCACAAATTTTATTTGGTCCGTGAAAATCACTCAAACGTTTTTACGTATTTTTATTAGAGATTTACGATCTCAGTTATTTTTAAGTAGGTCTTGGAAAAATGTTAACAATAAAGAAATTAAAAATGAAGAAAAATAAATAAAAATAAAGAAAAATGAAGAAAAAGAAAAATAAATTAGAAAAAAAACGTCAACATTGCATTTTTTTAGGTTCTATTTTCTTATTTTAGTAACATTGTATTTTTTTAGGTTTCTATTTTATCATTATTTTTATTAATTATCAGTTTATGAAAAACTATGATTATCATTATTTTTATTATTATATAATAGATATCAGAATTTGTTTGAATAGTAAGAAAAATAATGAATTGAAGAAGATTTATTATTATTCTTAATTTATGCGTAATTATTAGTTATTATTTATTATTTATAAGTTTATAAGTTATAATTATCATTATGATTAATGTTAGTTTGATATATATTCGAGGAAAGTGAATTTTTAAGACATTTGACTTAGGGGACTGTTTTCGAAACAGCTAAATGTGCCGATAGTCAACGTTCCATAGATCTTACAGTCTCAAAATATCATTTTCCCATGGACGATGGGACTCATACGTGTACGCGGTGACCGCGTGCGTGGCGTGTGCGGAACTCTCTCCTCGGAGGAGAACGGGGCAAAAGCAAACGAGCGAACGATCGAGTATTTTATCGCTGAATTAATGGCCATCCCGCGATTTCTCGAGAGCACGGTGGCAACGGCGACTGCGCCATAAAAAAAAAATTAAAAAAAATTAAAACATACCTTTTATGGAGTGTCGCAAAAATCGCCGAATAAATCCACGCCGACTTATTCATAAGATAAAGAGGAAGATGCGCGCGAATGAAACTGCGAGCATTGCGAATTTCGCGAATGACAAATCGATGGATAATGGGAGAAACTTTGTTTCGCGCGCCTCGTATACATACTTGCAATCGTGATCCCGGGCATATTATTGATAACGAGGATTATTGAAAATAATAAAGCTGATAATGAAGATTGATGAAAAAAATTAATTCGAATAAAAATGAAATTAAATCGATAATAAGAATTAGTGAGAAATCAATGAAAATGAAAAGTAAATGGAATCGATTACAAGAATTATTGGAAAATTCTTGAGTGAAAAAAATGAAATCAAAGATAAGGATTTTTGGGAAAATTAATAAAACCAATAATAATGATGATTGAATAATAACTGTAAATATTTAAAAAATAATGACATCAATTATGAGGATTTTTTAAAAAATTGATGAAAATAAAAAAAGGTCGACGATGACGATCATTGAAAAAAAAAAAATGAAAAGACTCACCGTGCACCAACGACTACCTGCTGTCTGGCAACGTCGAAGAGCAGTTGGGAATAGGTGGTGACTCCATCTTCCGTGAAATGTCTACGGGAGGCCAAATCTGCAACAAAAATTCGTTTTTCGATAATTGTAGATTCGATCATTCGCATTAAAATCGAGCGAGCAAGGCTCGCCCAATTAAAACGAGTATTTACCATCAAAGGTAAGAATTTAATACCAACGATAGTAAAAGGCCAATAAAAAAATGCCTCCCCCGTCGCGGTATGGGGCTACGGCTAATAAAAAGGACGGGAAGTTTTCCCGGCGAGAGAAGCAACAGGGGAGTCGTAAAATCTGTGCGGATAATTTGCTGACCCCTTCTGTGTGTAGAGTTTCCTCGTGTACTTGAGACTGTTAATGTAGACGATTATCTAGATCTTGAGACTTGGTATGAACGCATGGAGAACCCACTGAATCATCAAACCAAACGTATATATATATATATATATATACAATATGTTTTAGCAGAGCTTTGCATCAGTCGTACAACTTCCTGTACACTGGCCATTAAGTTCCAATAAAATCGTACGTACATGTGTGCATGTAAATATAAAGAAAAATATTATTTTAAAGACCTTCAACCTTCAGGATCGGTCTAAAAACTGCAGAAGTGCTAATAACTATCACAACATAGATATAACGGATCAAAAATATGATTTCTGTATATAAATATTCTTAGACAATGTTTAAAAGACTATATTTATATAATAAGAATATTATATTCATAATGAAATATTTATATTTATGATTAAATATTTACATAACTCTTTGGTAGTAATAGTATTTTTTATTTCAGTATACCCCTTCAGGGTAGTTACACATAGAAGATCCCCCCCACCCCCGCCCCACATACACGTTTCCCCGTAGAAAATTTTCTTATTTCTAGCTATATTCTCTTGTCGTTTTGCCTTTCGTTTCGTCTCGCATTCGCTTGCTCGTTTACTATTTTCCCAATTGGTTTATCGAAGTGTTTTATCTACATACATAGTTCAGTTACAGGCGAGGGCGGATACAGATTTTTTTTCTGGGGGGCACGGGGGGCACACGAGGGGGGTGATGTGGTTATTCCGGGACTCCTTGGGTTTTTTGGGTAGTCGATTTGATGAAACGCTTCAGTCCGCTTGGAGTGTTTCTGTCAAGGCCCATGGTCATTTTTACACAACCTCCTTGGAGTCTTTTCACTAGCTCCCGTCTTTTCCACCCCTGTACAACTCTAAGAAATATTATTTTTTATAGTCAAATATTTATTTGTTTCCATAGAATATTTCTATTTCTATTAAAATATTCATATAATTCTATAAACTATTAATTTTTATAATTAAATATTTATTTAATTCTAAACAATATTTATATTTATAATTAAATATTCATATAATGGTATGAAATATTCTTTTAAAGTATTTTTTCCATATATGTGTATATCTCGAAGCACTCACATACATCGCTTGCTCAAAATCAAAACCGTGTAACGAATTTTGATAGCCGTGAATTCGACCTGTTTCAATTTTGTTCCAACTACACGCAATCACTGGTACTAAAATTTCGAACGATGACAATCGTTTTTCGATTTTTATCATTTTCACACCCAAACCTGAACCTTTTTTTGTTTGCAAATAAATCGGTTACTTTTTCGATTGCCTTTCTCCACTCAAGATTAAGTTTTCTCAATTTTTTTTGGAAGGTAGCTCGAAAATTCTTCCTTTCTTTCGAATGCACAATAATTCCGCTTTCGCTAATAATTTTCCCCATTAACTGGAAAGGATCTATATCGAATATTTTTTTGTCAACAAGCAGACAAATTTTCCTATTTTTATTTTTCATCCCATCAACCTTAGACCCGGTTAATTTGTTTTGCGGGCCAACCCAAAGTATTTTCATTTTTCATTAACGAACAAGCAGACGAATTTTCCGGTATTTATTGTTCATCCCATGAACCTTAGACTCAAAAGGAACATCCCCATGTGACACCCTTCGATTTTGTTGAAATTTGAATATGTTATAAAGCACCGAAAAGTAAGCGATACGTATTTTTTTTTCATCGGCGGAAAAACGGTTTTAAGGGGTGAAACCACCTCTCGAAAAAAGGCATCTCTAGGGGTAATATAGCAGTTTCACGCACAAGGAGTTCACCGATTTTAATGAAACAAAAACGAAAATTCTTCTAATCCGAACCAATGAAAAATCCACTAGAGTGACATGGCAAAAAAAATTAAGGGGTGAACCACCCCTTAATTTTTTATTGAGGGGTGGTTTCACCCCTTAAAACCGTTTTCCCACCGATAAAAAAAAGTATCGCTTACTTTTCGGTGCTTTATAACATATCCAAATTTCAACAAAATCGAAGGGTGTCACCTGAGGGATGTTCCTTGTCAGTTCATTTTTTCGCGAGCCAACCCTAAGTGTTTTCTTTTTCCATGTACTGTTTCTTTTCCACCAACGTGCAACCTTCTCCACTCCGTCTTCCTGCAACCCCGCGGCCAGTAACCCGGAAACCGCAGCCGCGTTTTTTTCATTTCGCAAATAAGCGTCGATCCAATGCGCCTCTCGCATCCCATCAGCCTCCAATTTATTCCATTCTCTTCGTCGATAATCCCCAATGCGTTTTTCCACTCGATCAACGCACCGAGCTCTCGTTTCTTCCATCGCCAATTGGAAAAGGAGCGGATCGACGAGTTTCCTGACAGACGTACGTACATTCATCCACGTAACGTCCCGCCGTCCTGCAGAGTCGCCCCGACGACGAGCAAGTGGCCGCGACCGAGTCGCGACGGAAAGTGGAAAAAACCGGCATATCGCTCGAATCGTCGACAGACGCGAGTACGAGAAAGAGAGACACCGCGTCAATTCTCTTCCCCTCTCCTCACTACGCTCTGTCTTTTCCGACATTTTTTCTTCTACCTCGTCGCTCGTATATAGAAATAGTTGCAGTAGCGATACCGAGAAAATCCATCGAGTATGAAGCTACGATAAACCGTATGTAATACCCGCGATACGTGTAACCGAGCGAGAGAGCCGGAGAAGAAAAGGGCCTCCTTGGTCGTTAGCCCTGGAGGACGGAACGTGCCGAGCATTTCGTATGATACATTTTTACAATACTTATAACTCAACACAGGGTCTCGACAATATATATATATATATATATATATATATATATATATATATATATATATATATATATATGGAACAGTATGTTTTTAGATAAATGAGGTTTAAGATGAACCCTTGCTTGTATATATACCGGGTGCCCCATTTTAACCCTTACTTGCCACTGTGGGGTTCGAAATTCACCGCCCACTTTTTTCTTATGCGAAAATGTATTGGTGTGTGTACTACAGAAGTGTGACAAGCAAGGGTTCATCTTAAACCTCATTTATCTAAAAACATACTGTTCCAATCAAGTATTGAGTACAGTAAAACTTTGAGGGTTCAAAGGGGGACGTTGAAAAAAATGTAAACCTTAAAAAATACGTATTTAAGGGGTTACCCCCACTTGCGATTGAAAAAATCGATTTTTTATTGCATTGTTTTGAAGTATAAGTATCTGAGAATATGTCCTGAAAATTTCAAGTCGATCCGAACAAAATTGGCTGAGATATGAGCGTTGAAAGAGAAGAATCCGCGTTGAAAGAGAAACTTTAAACGCATTTTTCTCAAAATGGCATTTCTGAAGTCGGTGACCAAGATTACTCGAACACTAATGAACCGATCTTCATGAAATTTTGCAGGCTTATTTAATACACAAAAATGTAGTCTTTGATCGTTCGATTGTTTTTTTTTTTCGAAAAAAATGGCCGTTTTAGAGCCAAAAAACGGCCGTTTTTTTTCGTTAAAATCGAACCATTAACTTTGACTGTCCGCCATTTTGTGAAAAATGAATATTTTTCAAAATCCTTCGATTAAAGACTAGTTTATACTTATATTTGACTAAATCCATCCGCATTTTTTTCTTCAGATGATCCACTTCGCCGCAATGTTGGTCACCGCAAACCGTGTATATAAAAACATTATTTCATTGACGGCCATTTGTCACTAAACAATGTAATATTTTTCAATAAAAAAATTACCAAAAGTTCTTCAAGATGTGTTCTTTAAGATGGTATATTGATCGATTAAAAAAGTTTTGTAGTTTTCTTTTTAAAAATTCATGATAAAGGCCTTTTTTGCGCTACAAGTGGGGGTAACGCGTTAAACATTACTTTTCTATAACACAAACCAACGCATTTTTAGATTTTTCCTACTATATTTCTTTGCAATTTTGGGAAATACTGTTGTTACGTAAAGTTGGGGTGGGGGTCAATCGATCTTATTTTTTTTACCATAGAAGGGGGGGGGGCTCCGAGCTTGGTTAAAATTGTCCTTCGGAATAAATTAACAGCCCCTAAAGTCTTCGACATCCCTAGTGTAAGTGTGCGTGTGTGTGTGCAAGTTTGTTTCGGTTTGTTCGACATCAAACCCAAACAAGAATTAGGTCTTTGCGGCCCGTCACTTCGGCTAAAAAATGGTATTCTAATTTAAAAATGATGAACGGTATTAAAAAACTTTTCCTACAAAAGTTGTTAGTTTTGGCCTGGTGGAAAAAAAAACTCATGATCTCATTTTAAAAAACATGTCGACCATCTTAACATCACCATTATGAATTCTGGACCAATTTTTTTTTTCAACGACCCCCTTTGAATCTTAAAAGTTTTATTATTCTCAATACTTGATCGGAGCTGTATTGTTCGAGATAAATCAGATGCAAGATTAAAATGGAACACCCGGTGTATATATATATATATATATATATATATATATATATATACATCCATGGACATTTTTTTCCCCTCATACACTTCCTTCATTCTTCATTCTATTTGTACGTTTTCCTTCCTTATTTTTCACTTTGACGTTGTTGCGAGCTTGGCATCGTCTCGCATCTCGGATCTCTCGGTGGTCGGTTATGGACCATGAGCGACGTCGAGAGACGTAAAATCGAAGCCTTCTTTACGAGGCAGCTTCGTCGTCCGGTCGCAGACTCGTTATATACTTCGAGGAGGAAAATGAGTGAGAGAAATTCTGTATGTGTGGATTTTTATTTATGTATGTTGTACACATGTACGTATATGTGTAAGTCGGTATGTATGTATGTATGTATGTATATAAACAGGAGTTGAGCATGCTCGAAGCTTATACAATATGGGCTCGTAATATATGGGCTTCGCTGTGGAATGAACGAGGAAGGGAGAGCGAGCGAGAGAGAGAAGGCGAGTGACAGGGAGGAAAAGGGAGGTCGATAAAAAATAAGACAGGAAGGGAGGACGCTTTGAGGATATTTTTTACTCGTCTCGTTTCGCGCAAGACGCTTGGCAAAACGAGGAGAACACGTAGTTTGACGCCTTTCGCACCCCCGGTCACGGTGCACGAGGCTGCAGGATCGAACGCGAGAGCTCGCGCGGGGCGGTCTTTCCGCGATGTTTAATAAATCGAGGCGAAAAAAGTTTACGGGACGAGTGTGAGCACATATATATATGTAGATATTTATGTGTGGGTGCAGAAAAAAACATTTTTTTAAAATCCCCTAATCGTTATATTTTATTTTTATTATATTTAATATGAAATATTATAAAAATAAAAACAATTCTTGTTATCGTATATACATAAAATTATTGTTTTACTTTTAAAATTTTCAAATTCCTTAAATTTTATTTTCTTTTTATGTGAAGAATTTTATTAAATTTACCAAAATAAAAATTCTATTTAATTTAAACAATTAAAATTCTTTAAATGAAAGTAAATAAAAAACCAACGTATTTAATTAATTTCAAAGAAAATAGAGGCTGCTTCCGGTAGACAAAAATGATGACCTCGCCCTGTAGCACAGGTGTATGACCAAAGCTAACTCGATCATAAGCCAAATTCGATTCGACTTTTTTTTCGGTGAATGGGACGCGAAGCCAGAATATTTTTCGAATATTGATCATGACAGTGCGCTTCGAGTTTTTCAAGTTTTTTAATCGTTATTTTTTTCCTGGACTGTCAATTTGCGGGACGGATTCTGACAGCTCGCCACCTCTTTGAGCCGGAGCTCGATCCTGTTAATTATCTCGAGTTGAATGCAGTAGCTCGAATTTCGCAATTTGTCAAAGACGCGCGGACACAGCGCGAAGGCTCCGAATAATGTACTCCGTGAAATCGTACTCCCGCGGAGTGTCATTTTATCAATGTTACGTGTGGCAATAATAATGAAGGAAGTGCGATTGCAAAACGGGACTCACGATCGACTTGATGAAGGGAGAGAGGGGGAGGAGAGAGAGAGAGAGAGAGAGAGAGAGAGAGAGAGAGAGAGAGAGAGAGAGAGAGGAGAGAGAGAGAGAGAGAGAGAGAGAGAGAGAGAGAGAGAGAGAGAGAGAGAGAGGGAGAGAGAGAGAGAGAGAGAGAGAGAGAGAGAGAGAGAGAGAGAGAGAGAGAGAGCAAAGTTATGCGGTGTGACGTTAATTAGAGTCGAAAGGACTAATATGGTCAGCGACAGAGGCGCGAGATCGGCAAACCGCAGATCTCTCTCTGTCTCTACCTCTTTCTCTTTCGCACTGAATATCAAGTCGAATGTAGTAGGTAAGAAGTACATAAGAGAGCCGCGACGTCCGCCTTATCGATAATTGAGTACCGAGGGCGAGTTGTTAGACCCCTACACCCCCCTCCCGCTCTCGCCCCCACCCCTCTCTCTCTGGCTCTCGTACCCTTCACCGCACTCTCGCCCTCGTCGGCTCTTTTTTTCTCCCTGGGCTGTCTTATCTCCCGTACAGGACCCGTTTACCAGGACGAACCTGAATTTCAGCCGAACGATCCCCACGCGACAGGAGACAGAAACGGCAAAGAGAGAGAGAGAGAGAGAGAGAGAGAGAGAGAGAGAGAGAGAGAGAGAGAGAGCGTTAACTCGAGCGGCAAAAGTGCTTTTATCTCGAATGAAATTTTATTTTTATCTCTCTTTTCATCCCTCCCTCGTTACGACGTATATGCAGTTTTTACTGTTACGAAGAAAAATATCACATCGCCTTTTATTTACTTATTTTTATGCACGAGTATAGTCAGTTCACTCGGAGAAAATGTTAACTGCTGGGAAAAAAGAAACGTTCCGATGTATAGGGATAAGAAATTGCTCGTTTGGAAGGCAGTGGATGGAGCAGTAACGTTTTTTAAAGAATTGTTCTAATTTTAATTATAATTATATTGAACTATTATTGTAATTATAAGTATATTTAACTATCATTGTAATTATAATTTTATTTAACTTTTATTGTGATTATAATTATAATTTTATTTAATTATTATTCTGATCATAATGATAATTATATTTAACTATTATTATATTTTCATTATAATTTTAATTATAATTCTCTCCCTCCCGATCTCTTTCTTCCTTCGTCTTTTTTCTTATTCTTGCATGTTTTCGCGTATTTATCGATGTTGAACCGACGAACGTGCCGATGCAACGTCCACAATTATTCTGCGGTGCATAGGCTCGAATATCATGTTATGCCAAACGTAAAACACGCGGTGTCGCGATTGCAGTGAACGAGAAAGGTGGAAACGATTGGACGGTGCAACATGACCGGCCTAAAATCGTCCAACCCAAGCAGATATGCACGGGGAGTTCACCAGAGTCGTGTTCACAGTGCACACATGTATATTGCTCTTTCGGCTCTACCAGTCTGCATTCAAGGTGCACTTTGAGGGGAGGACCACCTTGCCTGCTATGGTAATACGGATAATTTCGTTATATTATACGAACCACCTCGACGCTGCTCCCTTATTTCTCGTACACATATATACGTACGTGTAAAGTTTAGTCGTGTATTTTTTGAGGATAAGAGGAGGCGAATTCTTGAATCCGCATATCGGCTACTGGATTCTTGCATTTGTACAATCTTCGGCAAAAAAAAGGGGGAATGCTTTCGTACATAGTAAATTTACGAAATACGTTGCATAGCGAATTTCCACAGTTGATATAGGAATATTGTATTGCATTTACACGAATGTTATGTTGTGGATTTATATAAATAATCCCTGCATATGGATTTATATGCAAGGCCGATACTCGGAGCGGTGACCGCTTAGCCGTGCACCGGCTGGCGTATCAACCAGTCAGCGGAAGGCCAATACTTCTGAGACCTTCGTGTAGATGCTTGAGTAAAACGTCCGTGCACCAGAGAATCCGAATAATATAGGGCCGTCTATATTGATACGGGTTTTCCACAGTTTCCCCGTACCCTCGGTAAATCCGGTATAGTGTCGCTTAAAACGGCTATGGACGCAACGGAAATTAAGTTGAATTAGCGAAGTGCGGGTAGGGAGCGATAGGATCGGGTTCAATTGGTAAATCCGGCAATACGTAAAAACCCGCAAGGGAATACGCTGAAACTTTGGAAATATATTTATACAAAAGAAAATCACATGCATGTCAATCATATTGCCATTTAAGTTGCCAAAATAAATGTTTAAATAGAAATTAACTGTTTGTATTCATTGTGACACACACACACACATATATATATATATATATATATATATATCAATCT
This sequence comes from Ophion ellenae, assembly GCA_963210295.1. Classification (NCBI taxonomy): domain Eukaryota; kingdom Metazoa; phylum Arthropoda; class Insecta; order Hymenoptera; family Ichneumonidae; genus Ophion; species Ophion ellenae. The sequence goes on from OY723389.1 coordinate 43,811,673, forward strand.
AAGTATAAACGGGTAAGTTGTACTTGAACGTTTATTATGCCAAATTAAGGAATTAGATGACTGTGGTATTTTTTTTAAGGATCCTCTCTTCAGACAACTCAAATTGAAGACGAAGGTCCAACATATGGTGCAGGAACCGCAGAGTGAAGATAAACTTATGATTACAACGATATAACTGCTAGAGAAACTTTGAATCCGTTTTTCGCGAAACTGTGTTTTTCAAAACGGTGTACACGAATTCTCGGCATCTAATGAGCAGATTGACTTGAAATTTAGTACACTTGTTGAGTGTGATAGTAGTTTAGTCTTGAACGCCGTTTTTCTTCCTAACATTAAAAAAAAATTGGTTAGTAACAATAGATATGTAATTTTTCCTTGAAAAGTCGAAAAAAATACATTTTTTTAAATTCAAACACGATACACAAAAAAGCTCGGTCAACTTTTAGCCAATATTGTAAATTTCACGATTTTTTTTTTTTTCACATTGACCAGTCGCCAAAATCGAGTACATCGTTGAGCCACTCACGTTCAAAGGTCCTTTACGAAATCGTTCATAACTTCTTTAATTATTCATATTTTTTTACCGAAATCTGGTACACAACTTTCTTAATGTACATACAAATAAATGTCCAAACGATGTTTCCATGATCTTATTACTTGAAAATAATTTTTTCAAATAACCCTGATTTTCGGGTCGTCAGAGTAGCCTAAACACTTAATGATATTCCACTTTACGTAAAAATCATATTCTATAGCTTGCATACAAGCCGAAATTGGCTATCTCTCGCTACCTCCTTGCCTCTCTCTCTCTCTCTCTCTCTCTCTCTCTCTCTCTCTCTCTCTCTATATATATATATATATATATATATATATATATATATATATATATATATATATATATATATACACACATACATACACATATATGTATTAACAAACAATGGTTGTATATTTGTAAATTTCATTTTGAAAACGAGCCTAATAATTTTTAAACGCTAAGGCAGATGGACGTTTTTCGCATACGAAAACCAATATATCTAGACCTTGACTCTGTGAAAACTAATTTAGGGAATCAAATAACCCTTTCCAAGTGTTACTCAACAATAACAATGAACTGAAAAAATAAAATAAATTCGTTTCCTATTGACCTTCATTATTAATTTCAATGATTTGAACTTATCGTTGGTATTGAAGTCTTTAGAAACAACATAGCAAAATTTGTTATGCCTCTAGACCAAAAAACGTATCCCGGAGGATAAAAAATGTTGTATGAGTAGAAAGCTCAGCGATCTCGAGTATTCAAGACATATTAACATCAATCATCAATGGAAAACCCCTCGCATAAATTGAGCAGTCTGCCTCGCTGCTTACTTTACATTATTCAATTTATTAGCCGAGGAAAAGCAGTACCTTAATTTCAACTCGACTCGTGACTTTCTTACGTCAGTTTGACCTTGTCAATGTTCTTTTGATCATGCTCGAAAGACGGTAAATCTTCCACGAAACTCCATAGTTACTTGGTCAGTTTGCAGTTGATGCTGTGAGAGCTGTCACTCAGCGACAAATCGTTCACAATAACAATATTACCAGTAATGATAACAATAACAATGAGAAGAAAAATTGTAAACGACATAAAAATAATGTACCATAATAATAAATGAATAGCAGGAGAAAATTTTCATCCGTCGCTGACTCGTCTCATATATTTCGCTTTGCTGATCCAGGCTCGCTCGTACAGTCCACGAGTGAGCGGTACAGCAAAGAGCGCGATGCTGAACGCGTTTGCACTAAAAGATAGTCGCGACAGAGGGAGACAGAAGGTGACCAGGAGAAAAAGCAAGCAGGAGAGCGAGAGAGAGAGAGAGAGAGAGAGAGAGAGAGAGAGAGAGAGGATGCAGTATGCACCACAAGAGTTGCGGCTGAGCCCTCTCATCCTGGCTCCAGTTAGCATAACCTGATCTCTCGTCCGTATAGAGCAAGCTCTGGAGGACGCGAGGGGAGAGCCCCACGGCCTCGACGCGGAGTCTCCCGCTCCCGCGATGCTCTCTTATCCAGTAGAGGTTTATACCTCTCTTTTTGTATTTATAAACGTATATATACTACACCTACTCTCCAGTTTCTCTTGCCGTATATCCTCCCGTGCCTCCGCATCGGCACAACCGCGCGAGAGATTGATGGCCGGGTAATGGAACTACCTCATCTCATCCCAACCGGGTTTAGCCTTGCTCTTGTCCTTCTCCGTCTTGCTCTCCCCGCCTCTCTTAGCGCAAGCCTTACCACGCGTTTTCCAGAACGCCGAGGGAGAAAGAAAAGTACCGGAGTCTCTCCAGCAAAGAGGAATAAAAATGCGGAACGCTGAGAGAAAACGATGAAGAAGCTGCCGTGAAAGAGGGACGGAAGATGAAGCAAAAAAAGAACAGAAGGGCGCAGATGGAAGACGATCTCGATCTCGGTGCTTGACCCGACTCTTTCGTCATCCACTCACTGCCTTCGCCGTGCCTGTGTTTTTTTTCAACCCTCCTCGGCGTCCTCTGCTTCGTACTGGCTGGAACCGTCGAATGGCAAGGTCGCAGCGTACAAACTTGCCCCTTTCGTCCGTCATCCTGCGACGCACTTTATTCACGAATTTGGCGGGTTTGAAGACGCCTCAGCGGGTCCGAGGCCGCGCGTGACCTCGTTGCTGGCCGCAAATGGCACGTGAGGTCCTACGGATCGGCCTGTGGTGACCGCGTTCCCGGTGGAAACGTCCACGGGTGACCTATCAAGCCGATGGACGTCTAGGCCAGAACCGGACTTTTCCACGACCCAGCGACCACGTCGATGTGCTCTTGAGGCTCCAGACAGGGTCGCAACGTTGGAACGTTGCGATCCTGGCTGGTGCCAACAGTTCGCCACCAAACTAGCATTATCATCCAACCATTTTTTACGACGTTAACACACAGGTTTGATTTATTGTGATTTTTTTGTTCGCCTCCGAAGAAGACAGTACCCGATGATTCGTTGAAGCCACCCTGCCACGACTGTCGAGGCGGATCCTCCAAGGACGATACCCGCGTCTTCTTTGATGTCGAAGAAAAATAGCGAGAGGCGACGACGAGGCGTTTCGATGAGACGGCCAGAAGAAGAAGAATAAGAAGAAGCAGCAGCAGGGAACAACAAAAAGAAGATATACGAGCTTAACGATCATCGAGTGTCTGCCATTGGCGCTTTCTCTCTCGTTTTAGGAGCTCCCGAAGAAGGATTATCTCGCTCTCTTGGTCGCGATTCTCCGCGAGGCTGTTCGGCCTTGACGTCGGCTTAAGGACACTTTTACGACTCCAATGGGGCAACCATAGCTCCTTGGCAGAGCCACCATTTTCATAAACCGTGACTAATTTCGATCTAACGGGAAACGGATGTACGTAATTTCTATTCACACTGCTCCCACACTCAGGAGATTTTCTAGCTTCGATCAGCCATAGGCGGGAAGGCATGTGTAAAAATAGCTCGCGGAAATAGTTATTACGTATACGCAAAATACAAGTTCAGCTCCCGGTAATTCATCATTTCTTGCTGCCTCTCCTCTACCTGGCCCAATATTGATTCGAAGATATTCCAGCGTGTACACGTACGATTTGTGCGCCGTGTGCACGTTCGGGTTCATCGCACGGGAATCACGAAGTGGGTGAATCGTTGCCAGGGGGTTCACCCCCCCCCCCCTTTGCCCCCCCGCCAACATCTCGCGATAGTCCGATCAACGTGTGGTTCGAGAATGTGTACTCCAACGCGAAGCAACTGCTGATTTCCCTTGCCTGGATTTCTCACCGTCAGGAAGTTTGTCTCCATGTACGCGGGAGGTGTACAAGTGTCACGTGTGTGTGCGTGTGGATCAGTCGCAAAACGGTGGAACACTTGAAAACACCCTGACTCACGACATACCCAACTGCTTAGAATTGAGGAACATGAGAGTTGGAACTACTGGGACTTTGTTTCTCAATTGGATTGGTCGAAATGTTGAACCAATGCAGGGTAATCGAACACCTGTGGAATGTCCGATAATTCCAGGTGTATTATCATGACTGAACAGATTGGCAAACTGATGGTGATCAACAATTTGATTCGGTGCTCCTTCGGTTATGTGGACGTATAGTGCTGAAATGGGGCTTGCGTTGATCCGACTGGTGTGATTTGCTGCTCAGGTAACTGTCCTTCTTTTCTTGCAACTATCATTATCTTTAGGGATATGCTTTTATGGGATTGGTCCCTGCTTCCTGGGGCTCAATGTTCCCAATTTTCAGGCTGGTTGGATTCCAAATAAAGCGGTAGCTAGGCATGAGCTAATGGCTGTGCTTCAACACTGAGTTTTCGGCTCTTAGAACCTTGTTGCCAATTTTGATTAGGTTGATCCGAAGCTGACGATTTTTGTATGCAGGTTGCAAAGTTATGCGTGGCTTTTTCTTGGAGACTTGCTCTATCCAGTGTTTTGTGCGGATTTTATGTTGGAACACTTCTTGGCAGCTTTGTTGCAGTTATCACTTGCCCACGTCCGATTTTTCAGCCCAATCCAGACGGTAAAATGCAAACTCCGATCAGTCTGTATGTACTATGTTTATTTGTATGGCTGGTCTAGATGGACCTTGCCACCAGCCCACAAGTTTGTCGAACATCTTCGTAACGCATTGGTTCAATTCGCACTATCACCGATGACAACTGCTTGGCCATATTTTCCCCATTCTAGGATCTGATCCAACTCCGTAAAGTCGTCCGTACGATAGTTGCATACGTAGTTCAGGGAAAGCAGGGTTTACCAGTATGCGAGATGATGTAGAGCCAGGACGTCGAGCCAAGTGAGGCGAACAAGTGGAAGCTCATTGTTACTCGTTGGCCTTTCTTCGGCCCATTCCTCTTGTGGTCGGTGTGTTCGACGAGACCCGATGAAAATGCCATCCGGTTTCTCGGAACGTGACTGCTTGGTCGCTCGGCCAGGCAAAGACAACAGCAGCACGTCGCAAGAGGCAATGGAAGCTCAAGAAGAGAGAGGTGGAGGAGAAGAAGTGTGATGGGATGAGGAACATTGGTGGCGAGCAGAGAAATCAGAAAAAGCGGATACAGAACGACTCCGGGAGACGAGCAGCGGGAGAGTATCCGCGAGAAAAGCGACTCTGGATTTGAGATGTTGGAACTCCAGGATACGAAGATGGAGAGACAACAGAGAAAGAGGTCTGGAAGCCCCACCGAGATCGACCAGTGATTGACCACTGCATATCAATTGCCTGCTGAACAAACGGCCAATAGCCGGACCATCTTTGCCTGTCAGTTAGGCCCTTTCGCATCTCAGTAGGACTTAAAACCAGTCGGCAATTGGACAGCTTGAACAGGTGGAAAAAGCCGGTACGACGTTTTGGATTACAGCGATTGGACGATCTTTGGAGTTCTGAAAAAAGTGACGATTCCGGTCCAAGAGAACTTCCTCGGTTGAACGAGAAACGAGACATCGGTGGAAGAGCTCCGTGGCTAGGGAGGGTTCTGAGGGGTGAAGGATTCAGTCGACAAGAAATTTGCACGTGAAGCAACGCAGTCTCATTGATCTCCGACGATCCTTTCTCTGCTCTTGCTTCACTTATATAAAATAGAGCCAAGTACCTTTGGTCCCTCATGTATACCTTTTGCGGTCGTTTATCTCGTCGTGTTACACGCACATGCCCTCACCTGGAATTACTTCTGCCCCTTCTACCTATGCGCCTGCGTTTGGACATCAGAGAGAAAACTCTTAACCGCCTGGATTCATGAATGGACTTCTCATCTTGCTTAACTCGTAGCCTTGTTGCACGAACATTCTGCAAGCTTATTGGTGTTTATGCTACCCAGTTATTTGCCTCGCGAGTTTTTCCAGTTCGCGCAATTGTTTGAGGCGGTACAATGGTAATTCAAGGAACACTAAAGCGAGCAACCTTTGGAGATTTTCACCTGGAATCGGACTTTGATGACATGGGGTGCATTTGCCATTGTCAGGTGCAGGAAAGCAATGCACCTCCTTGGCACGACTCATTCCAGGGGTGGAATAACTAAGTTGACCTGCACTAACTAATGTTTTACCATCAATGGAATTCATCCTTTCGCCTTATGATTAACCCGACGAGTTTGACTTATTGTTACAATCTAGGGAAAAACTCAGCCACGTTACGTTTTATGCTCTCAGTCCCTCGGTATCGAGCGATGCTTGCTCTTCCAAGTACTCGGGTGAAAAGATAAGCATAATCGTGAACAGGTTTTCTGTACCTCGAAAATTAGCCTGTGTTTGAGTTGCGCTCGCATGATTGTTCCAGCTTGAGTGTTTACCACAGAAGAGATCTTTTCGCAATGAGCATAGACGAGGTACTACACACCTTTCAGCCTCAATTGGCCGCGTTCTCGGGAAGTCCCCTTTCAGGAAGTTTTCTTCGAGCTTCTAGCTCGCTCAAGGGCGAGCACTGAAAGAGTCTTAACGTCCATTTGGTCTCAACACTTGATAACACTAGGCGCTCTTTTGCACTGGAATTCTCCTCAAAAGCCATCATGTTGATAGGCATCAGGCAAACGAACTTCTGGTATTTGATTCAATGATCTGGAGATTTGAATTAACCGGACATCCAAAATGTGTTGAAGAATTGTGCCAACGATGCGGTATGTTTATATCGTTGCACAATTATTATACATTACGGGACTGGAAGGTCAGGTTTGCCTGAGGAACACGACGCAACAGCACGCACTTCGAGTACTCTATATATCCTGCATACGTAAAAGGAGAGATTGGCAGAGCATCGAAAGCAATGTATATACGTGCATACATATGTACGAATCATCTGGGTGTATGAGTGCTCCCTGCATGCGTGACGCTAATGATCGTCTTCGAGATCTCGCGTTTCTCCTCTTCCTCCTCCTCCTCTCTCTCTCTGTGTGTGTGTCTCGAGATCTTTTTCCTCCGTATTCACCACACGCTCAGAAGCCAACCCATTTTTTGTTCTCCGGTTACCATTCTCGGTAGTCTTCTCATTTATTTTACGCCTATGCTCCTTTGCGTCCTGCTCCTTTAATTTTGGGGCAAACCGAAGAGGATGGTCCGAGCTGAGATGATTTTTCGGAAAGGCTAGAACGACGTGGAGAGACTGGTATGGTTTTCGAATTCTGCCTATGGGGAATTGCCCTAGATGATTGGCCGGTTCTTGTTGGAGAAAGATCCATGCATGGTTGAAGAGATCGGTAAGGAATCGGTTCTTGAACTTCGACCTGTGGACGGTGATGGCGGCTGATCGGATGATTTATGTGTTATAGTTTGGGACAAATGATTGGCAGGGCAATCATGATACACTTGTGTCAGTCATATTATTACTGCTCTGTCAACAAACTGTATTTAGTTCTGCTAGACTTTCTTTTGCCATGGGCGTTTCTTGCAAACAACATGGTACTTTTCTCTAACAAGGAACATCATTTCGGTGTCCGGCTTTGATTTCGTTGAAATTCTCGTATGTGGTAGAGCATTGAAAAAGATTAGACACGTATTGTGAAAATGGTTTTTAGGGGTGAAACTACCCCTTGGAGTAAAACATGTCAAGCAACATGTTTTGCACCTTTATCCACAGGCAGTTCGCTAATTACAGTGAATCAAAAATGAAAATTCTCCTCACGTGAAGCGATAAAGAAGCCTATTCTAAGGGATAAATGTAAAAAAAAGTGAGGGGCTGAACCACCCCTGTATCCTCAAAAGAAGGCGCTCCTGGAAAACAGCTGGAGTACCGCCATTTTCAAATATTTTTCAATAAAAAAATTGTACAAGTGCATGAAAATATGTACTAATCGATGTTGTTCACAATTTTCCAATAAACATTAATTGTCCCGTCACAAAAAAATCAAGAAAAATCATGTCCCTTCGCTCGCTACAAGTGTATATAAGGACTTAATGGGGGTAAACCACCCCTCACTCGAATTACCGTACCGCATTTGTTTTCCCTGTCTCTAAAATGTGTTTGCTGATTCCAAATATTGCTCCAACCTCCAAATTAAGGGGTTAGGCCACTCTAGAATTTTCGAAAAATCGATTTTTTGTAATGGTCCCCTAGGACCTCAAAAATGATGTCCCAAAATATTATGGCCGAGAAAAATCTCTAAGTACTCGGTTTCGAATTTTAGTACAAGGCCGCCTGGACCGCAGCGAGCGGACTCAACACTTCAAACGCGTTTATCTCAAAACTGCATTTTTTAAGTTTGCCGGAAACATAATTCAGACAATTTTCAACCGATTCACTCAAAATGTTGAATATATCTTGAAAAATACATTGTCTATGGAAGTACGTAGGACGTTTTTTTTATATTGCATAGTTCATTTGTTAGTAACAATTATCTGACGACTTTTTAGGCAAATTTTTCACTTTCCACTTTAGAAGTGCGCAACATGGCCAAAAATCAATGTATCGAAAAAATCCTACGTCCTTCTATAGCAGTTATTATATATAATCGACAAAAATTCATTGGCCCATTATAATTAAAAAATTGCAAGAGTTGTTTGTCCGGCCGTGGACCCTGGAAAGACGGATACGTCATCGCAAAAACGCTGCACAGCCGCCATTTTGAACTGAATCGCTTCAAAAAAATTGTCGTATACAGTCACCGATATGTATGATAAACACCCTTTTTTGTAATCTCGATTTATTTTGTAGTTTTTCTGAAAAAAAATCCCCAAAAAGCCTATTTTTTCGGCCTCTAGAGTGGCCCAAGGGCTTAACGTTTTCTCATGTCTCCACACTACCCGTTTCTCCAAAATAACAAATACACCATTCTTTCCAACTCAGTCCTTTTTGGTTTTCCCCTTGAATTCCCGTTTTGCGGGGGTCGCTGTCCAAAAATCGATCATTATCACACGAAGCGAGCGCCCTTTTCGTCATCCTTCTCTTATCAGTTTGGACGCAGCGTGTAGAGTTTGTTCTCGCGTTTGTCTCGGACATAAACGCTGGACACGCCTTGACATTCAGCGAGATAAGAATCCCTTGGCAGGACTGGTCTGCTAATCGACTTTTTAGATGGCCAGTCGACTTAAGACTTCATCCGTCCCCGCCTCTCCCGCGCGCCAACCCCATTAACATTTTCTTCATTTTTTTTTCGTTCGCTTCGTCCTCCGTTTCAACGCTCGCGCTAAATGAAGTTTGCACTTTTTTTTTCAGCCCGGTAATGTTTGCACGAGTTGGCCTCCGAGCGAAAACGTGGGAACGTGATATTAGTGAAAACAGAACGCGAGTTATTGAGTCACATATGAGTGTGTTACGTATTGCTGAAACATTTTTTAGCTGCATCGAGTTGAGTTGCATGACTCAAAAGTGTAATGTGGCTAAGGAGGCGAGCGAGGCGGGGGGGGGGGGGGATGGCGAGTCTTTCATACCGCATGTACACAATCTCGCAAAATATCCCCTTCAGAACGTAATCGACGATCATTAAACACTCGTTCTAATTGAGAAATACATACGAGTATTTAAATGGTCGGTTCGTGTATCGCAAAAGTCGCGCGCGCGCGTTCCGCGGCATTTTTAATGTTTCTCGGAAAGAAGAAGAAAAAAAAAGCGAACACAATCGGCTCGCATTTATTCGTGTCGGACTCCGAGCGATTTGAGCGAAGGCGGATACGCATACCGTTAATTGCGATAACGCCCCACCTGTTCGACAAATATGCATAATTAACCGCGAGTGCTGCTCCGAGCAGATCGAATTGTTGCTACGGCCCTTTGGATCGCGAGTTACAAACACTTTTGTCGTTTTCCATTTGGCGATTTTCGCTTTTAATTTGAACGCTCTACATTTTGCGATCTGCTAATGAAGAGAAGATTTTTATTCCGCGATGAAAAATAATACAGAGAAAGAGGAAGGGCGAAAATAGAAAAGAGACCGAAAAGTACAAGATCATAAAAGTAAATAAATATAGGAAGACGAACCGTCGAAAAGCCGGGATTGAGGTTGATGCTCTTATGTTCGGAGGTTGTCCATTTCTTTTCACCCCGCCGATGCTAACCTAAAATTCTTCACACCCCAAACCCAAACAAACCGAAAAATCCGCCAGCTTCTCGCGATTCACAGCGAGGGTTGAGCGGAAATATACAGGCGACCTACACTAGTCTACGTGGCCGACATAAATCCGCGAGGTCCTCCTTTTTCAGTCAAGGATCGAAAAAAAAAGAGAAGAAGTCAAGAGAATCCTGAGGGCACAATGGCGCGAGATAATTCGACACTGGAATCTTGCGGTTCTTGGGAGTACTGTGAGGCCTCAGCATAGACACATACATACATATGTATATACATATACACATATATATATCATCGCGTTTTCTTGTCTAACGGCATACCAGAAGCTGTTACGAACGATGTGGACCACAACGGCATAGGTTATGTTCGTGACAGGAGACTCGTGACATCAACGCCCGAATGAAAGAGAACATCCACGCTATGCCGTGTATAGCAGAGAATGAGCCCTCGAGGAATTTCGCAAACTATTTGGCGAGCATGGCATGATCGCCCCATATACTAGACATTCAATGTTGTTAGGAGGTTATAGTTACTTGGAGAGGAGCTTTTTTAGTTTCGAGAATAATATACATATATATCGAAAATCGAAGAATTTTTAATAATAAAAATCACAGCGAAGATAACTCCACAGCCATTAAAAAGTACGTCTTTAAAAAAAATGTATGCATATTATGGAAATTGTAGGCGTACCCCGACAGCCCATTCACCAGTGTCGGTTCATATATATATATATATATATATATATATATATATATATATATATATTTTAATTATATTTATATGATCCATTTATTTATTATTTATGTGCATTCATTATGTATGTATATTTTCTTGAAAGATGTTTTTTTCAATGACTGGAGAGTTATTTTCAATGTGATTTTTATTATTCAAAATTCTTCGATGCTTATTTGTATTGAGGCAGGGCTGATTTCTTTACTTATAAATATCGAACGATTTGACAGTGTACATAAGGAACGCTACTATATATATACATATATACAGGGTGTCGTGTTATGAATGGATAATTCTAAAACTGTCGATAGGTCAGATCATGTCCGATCATATGCTGAAATTTCAGTTTAGTAAAAGCCCTCGGTTTTCGAGATTTTGGGTTTATGGTATTTAAAAAAAAATCGTCTGCTTTTGGTTTTTCGCATGCCATTTCTACAAGTGATATGAATCGAAAATAACCAGGCCTCTTTTTTAAGGCGTTACCCCCACTTGTAGCGCAAAAAAGGCCTTTTTCATGAATTTTTTAAAAGAAAACTACAAAACTTTTTTAATCGATCAATATACCATCTTAAAGAACACATCTTGAAGAACTTTCAGTAATTTTTTTATTGAAAAATATTACATTGTTCAGTGGCAAATGGCCGCCAATGAAATAATGTTTTTATATGCACGGTTTGCGGTGACCAACATTGCGGCGAAGTGGATCTCCGAAAAAAAAAAAATGCGGATGGATTTAGTCAAATATAAGTATAAACTAGTCTTTAATCGAAGGATTTTTAAAAATATACATTTTTCACAAAATGGCGGACAGTCAAAGTTAATGGTTCGATTTTAACGAAAAAAAACGGCCGTTTTTTGGCTACAAATCAGCCATTTTTTTCGAAAAAAAAATCGAACGATTAAAGACTACATTTTTATGTATTAAATAAGCCTGCAAAATTTCAAGAGGATCGGTTCATTAGTGTTCGAGTAATCTTGGTCACCGACTTCAGAAATGCCATTTTGAGAAAAACGCGTTTAAAGTTTCTCTTTCAACGCTCTTTCAACGCGGATACTTCTCTTTCAACGCTCATATCTCAGTCAATTTTGTTCGGATCGACTTGAAATTTTCAGGACATATACTCAGATACTTATACTTCAAAAAAAAATGCAATAAAAAAAATCGATTTTTTCAAAATCGCAAGTGGGGGTAACCCCTTAAGTAATTGGCACGATGTGCGTAGTAAATTTTTTTTATACCACAGGCTATCAAAGTCCGATGTTCGAATTGGTTTGTATGAAAATTCTGATTAAGATATTTTTTCATAAAGTTTCCTTAACATTTGAAGTCTAAAAGAAGACTTTCGACTTTTTTAAGAATTTTTTTCGATTTTTTTATGAAAACTTGAATTTTTGGGAGACTTCAGCGACCTCTAGATATTATTTGACTGCTCGCAGCTTCCGTGACAATTGTTTTTTTCTTCAACGAAGATAATTGCATGGTGAGAACCTGAAAAAAATAGAGCTCACATTTGTGCTACCGTAATATATATATATATATATATATATATATATATATATATATATATATATATATATATATATATAGGGACTCTTATGTACACTTTCTAATAAGGATAAAGACTAATTCCTAACTCAACTAAGTTCCTTAACTTAACTATAAAAAAATATGTATATATGTTGCTAAGCGGGCTAGTTTTTAATGTAATTTTTATGTTTAATTCCAGTATATCCAATAATTGTTGCAACTTTTAGAGGGGTGTAGCGTTTCAGCAATGAACGTTGAAGGCTACTAATTTTTTTCCGGACGTAAATATTTCCCATAAAAGTTCAACTTCCATGCTGCCGTAAGATACGCTCCATCGTTTTCGTGCTTAATTCGCGATATTTCTCAAGAAATATCGCGAATTAAGCGGCAGTTTATGCCTCCCGTAGACGCATTAACTGCGGCCATCGACGTTAAAACGCCAGCTTCATTTACGAGTTCTCATAAGAAACTGCGCTCAATCGCCTACATTTCAATGTACACATTTATATATTTCCCTCGAACAACGATGCGGTGCGACCGGTGGAAACGTCAGAGTCGGAGTTGTACAGAACTTGTGTAAAAAAATCAGTATTCTTGAACGTTCATTCTGAATGCTCATGCGGAGATGACAATATTTTTATCGATTACGTAACGATGCAAAAAAATGTACAAATTGGGGGAAAACTGCAAATTGAGAATTGAAAATAAGAAAATTAAGTTTCTCTCTCCTGCAAAAATACGAGAATCGAAAAAAAATGTTTAAGCTGAAAAAATGCATACTTCGCGAAATTGGCAAATCAATTAGCTTGAAATGGGCGCGATGAGTGGCATACGACAATAATCCGCAAGCGACTCGCCGCAATAATAATAAACTTCACCGGGAGATTATTGCGAAAATTATCGTGACAAGCAGAATCTCCGTGTAATCCGATTATGTACGTGTCTCATTTTCGCGGCTTCATCGGTGAAGGATAAAAAAAGGAAATATTGACTGTCAGGTTTGTTCTGCGAGAGAGACGGATTTGAGGCTCTCGCGATAGCCGACAAAAATTACTGAGCCTGCCAAGCGTCAAATCTCGGCCAGCCGGGAATCGCCTCCAGTGACTTCGCGCGCATGAAAAAAAGGGGTGATGACTATGGGGGCATAAAAAACGATTGGGGATGAACGAAAAGTCTCAATCGAGAGCTTGACAGCTCGCTGGATGTTACGATCTGTTTCTCTGGATTTGGGTGCCAGAAATGCCACTGGGAATCCTGGAGGAAGGAGGAAACATTGTCAGGTTCCGGAAGACGTCCAAATTGTCCTACAACTTTCTGGGTATATTTTTTACTGGCGATCAAAAGGGCTGGAATTTTTCGCGAACAAATGATGTTGAAAAAAGGACGTTTAGAATCACGACGTTATTTTTGGAGGTCAATAATTTTTATGAAGTTTGAGGAAAGGACCTGTGTATTTGAAGAAATTCTGAGTAAAAAAGCCAATCATTTTATGGACCTTTAATGAAAAGGGCCAACAATTTCGAGGAATTTTGAGAAATTTAACGAAAAAATAAACTTTTTTTAGTTTTATGTGAAAAATTGTGATCACACGTACATTTGGATGTTTTGGGATGAGCACAAGGGCCGTGGGCGTTAGGGACACAAGGGAGATTGCGTTGAAAAGGTCTATTTTCCTTGATGGGATTGTATCCCCTTCGAGCTTGCGATCCCTTCGCGGGCCACTAAAAAGGGCTCAGAGAAAAGTATCCCAATGCTGAAAAATCCGAATGAACAAATTGCAAACTTGCCCCTTTTTCATTACTTAGGATTAACAGAAAGGTCACGGGCTTGCAGATTGTGGTAAGATGGCCCTTCAAGGGATTTTATCCCTTTGGTGCTCGCGATCCCTTCAAGGCCCGCTAAAAAGGACTCAGCATATCCCAATGGTAAAAAAATCCAAATGAGTACAAACAAATTGCCTTTTTTCACTACTTAGGATGAACAGGAGCGTCATAGGCTTGCAGACTACGATGTCCTACTTCCCTTTGAGGGATTTCATTCCTTCCAAGCTCGCGATCCATTCAAGGCCCGTTAAAAAGGGCTCGGTGAAAAGTATCCCAATGCAAAAAAAAAGCGTTTTTTTATAAATTGCTGTAATCGATAGATAAAGTATCCAAGAATATATTTACAAAGTTACAGAGGCCAATTGTAAATATTTTCGAAGATACAAGGCCAAAAGCAGAGAAGCGATTGATATTTCCTCCTATTGAAAAGTTTGAATTGAAAAAGAATCGTTGAATGTGCAAAATGCATTTTGTTGTCTCACAATTTTGTTGTTTCAGCAGTTGCTCAGACATGCTAAACAAGCAGATACTTTAAATGTATCTTTGGTTACTGCCCAACAATACTGTTTTGTTATACCAATCAAAAATCAAGTTGAACATATTTAAAGATACAATTTCGTTAAACCAACTGAATTGGAATTTTTTTTTCAGTGCATTTTTCATTTTTACGATTTTTCCAAATTGGCGGGCGTGATAGCAAAAAAAAACTAAACGACCTACTGAATCAAACCGAAGTTTATTTTCTTCCGTATGAAAATCTAAGTGAACTAAAAAAGTCGTTGAAAAAGTCTTTAAAAATAATTTTTATAGCACCTTAAAGTGTTTTTTCAACACATTTTTTTTCAAACCTGAGAAAAGTTATAATTTCACGATTTATTCAGCTTTTTCTTAATTCACCCAGAATTGAAAATTTTATTGGTTTATTTGGTCAAGAATTACGAGCTGCATCTTTTCCGCCGATTGGGGACTGCAGTGGCAAGACGCACATGGAATAGGCCGATAAATCTGCAGTCATTTATTGTTTCATGTTGAAATTTTTTTAATACATTTTAAATATACCTGAAACGATACGTCAATATTTACTAGGCTCACTTGTTTTTTTTCTCTTCTAAAAAAAAATCGAAAAAAATCGAAAAAAAAATCGCTTTTTTGGCCCTTCAAAGGGCTCGACGAAAAGTGTCCCAATACTAAAATATCCAAAGCAGAGCAAAAAAATCGCAATTGCTCTTCCCCCTCTTCTTTCGCTGTCAGGGGGCCCCGGAAAAACGGGCCCACGACCGGAATATCGCGCCTACAGGCGTTGGAGACGCTGCCTCTCTTTGTCCAGAAGTTGACGGACGCGGACGCCAATGTGTCAAAGTGTCAGGAGGATTGTCCACGGGCAAACAACTCGTACGAGAAAATACTGCAAACTCTCCTTCGGAGCTGCGAGACGTGAAAATGCGAAACGCACGTAGCGTGGGTCTCGGAAAGATTTTGCAGTGTGGCTTTGGCAGTGCGGAAAGAATGTCAGCTGCAAGCGAGGCTGGAGGAAGAAAGAGGTGAACAAGTAGAGGAAAGAATGCGTTCCTCGTACTACCGCGCGACTGCGACCCGACATGTTGAAGACACTTGTTACTGTCGCATAACAATAAATTCAAGGCATTTCGGATAAAATAAATTGTATAAGGAGCCAAAAAAAATTCCATCAAAAGTTATTCGACAAAATGTGGTATGATTTTTGTATGCGTTTCGAGAATTAATTTGCAAAGGTATTGCATGAGACTAGAGACGGAAAAGGGGAGGAAGAAGGGGGTATAGAAAAAATGTATATACAGGGTGTCCGAGAACTAAATGCGTTCCCTGAAATTGGGGGTTGGCGGTGAAATTCTGAGTCGATTGATATAAGGATGTATGGGTCTCGGATCAACGCCTGAATTATAATTAATTTTTAAAGGCGGGCCAATCAGGTACGCCTGCCTTTAAAAATTAATAATAAATCAGGGGATGATCTGAGACCCATACATCCTTATATCAATCGACTCAGAATTTCACCCCCAACCCCCCATTTCAGTCACTACCATCAGTTCTGGGACACCCTGTATAAATATACATATATTTTTCTGTTATTTTCCATTTTTTTTTCTCTTTCAATTCATTTTTATTTTTATTTTTATTTCCGTGTTACTTTTTGTCAAGAAACACAGACTATATGTATATATGGGTATATTGTATTTAAAAATTAAATGTATATATATATATATATACACATATTTCAAACGCGTTTTTCTCGAAGTGACTTTTTCAAAATCGGTGACCATGATATGTAAAAAATTACTGCATTGATCAGCTTCAAATTTTACAAGCTTCGTTTCCATATCAAAAAGCAGTGCTTGAACGAAGGATTTTTTTTTTTCGATAGGTAGTTTTCTTTTATCAACGAAAATAGAGGGTTTTTTCACAGAAAATCGATACTTTCACTTTGGACTGCGGCCACTTTTTCAAATATCAACATTTCATCCTTTGTCCAAGCATTAGATAATTTCATGCAAAAACTATATGCGCTTGATTTTTTTATATCGGGTGTACCACATATATACCACATTTATAAATATCTTTCGATGCACAAATTGTAAAGGATACTTAAAACCATACTCTTTAATGTAACAAAAAAAATTAATAGAAAATCTGCACACGTTTGCTCAGAAAAAAATTCAATTTTTTTCCGGCCGCTAGTCGAAACTGAAACTGAAAAATGACTGTCAAATTGTAATAATCGTTATCGGCAGTTTAAATAAGTAAATCGTTAGAGCAGTTTGCCTGCGCCGCTACTCGAAGGGGTGACCGCTCAGCAACTAGAAACACCAGTGACGAGCATGCCACACTAGTGCTTCCCGAAACACTCAAAATGACGATCCGAAGGGACATTAGAAATCAAAAATATATCCTCATAGTCCATTCGACCAGAGATGCCAAACTAAAATTACGATATACATATATATTTTTTTTAAATCGATCTTGAGTTGTTTCTCGACAATAAATCTTCGAGATGAAGAAACAACTTTTTTGACGTTCCATGGAAATAAATTGTGCCGTTAGTGAAAAGATATCGACGCTGGGATATAAATATTGACCATTATACGTGTTGGCTCGAAGCAATTATGATTTTACAAAAATCTTGAACGATGGTCCAGGTGGAAGAAAAAAAAAACTTGTGTCGACGACCGAAGAATAATCCTTTTTTCTCTTTCTCCCTGTTCTTGTTCTGATCGTTTCTCTCTCCCTCTGTTCATATATATATATATATATATATACATATACATATATATATATATATATATATATATATATATATATATATATATAGATGTAGCAGTCGAAACCCTTCTCAGGATCGATTGACGCGATAATTGCTTCGGCTAATTGTCCCTCCGTATTGTAGAAGTCGCTGAACGGATAAATCGAAACACGCGACTCCCAAGTTCTCCTTGATCCTTTCTCCTCGTTTTTTCGTCGAGGAAACGAAGCATTTCTACGACTTCGAAATATGATTTCTTCTGTCCGAGAATACGGATCGAAACATGATTGACGAGAATTCGAGAGAGATGAGAAAAAAAATGTATTCGGTCTGCAAGAGAGAGAGAGCGAGAGAGAGAGGGGGAGGGAGAGAGCTTGGGGCGATAATTAGATCGAATCGAATTTATCGTCCTGCATCCACGAAATATTTGAATTGCGTAACGCGTCTCGTTATCCGGCCTGTTAATGAAATTCATGAGAAAAAAGCAGAAAAAAAAAGATTCGCGGGCTTTCACTAAATAGCCTTGCCAAAGTGCGTTAGGCTCTCGCGACGTGTCGCGCGTCGTCGATTTCCCTGTCTCGATTTCGTACCCAGAGAACGCGAAACCGCGCCACTTATCGCGGGAAATTGCATTTTTCTTGCTGGCGTGTTACGAGTAGAAATGAAATTGAAAATACGAGAATAATTGGCCCTGCAAGAAAAACACTTTTTTTCACGTGTGCGCCCGTTTCTACACAAAATAAACGTTAGGAAAAAAAATACGGCAACAAAGTAGGTTTGTCGGGCGGCTTTCGCGTATGCAATTATACTCAGGGCTACCGAGCTCTCGTTTAATTTTAAAAAAGAACGGAAATGTTTTTTTTTACAACCTTGAAGCATGCAATTATTTCTGATTAGGGTACTTTTGGTTGAAAAATGCAAAATCGGGTGGACGAAAGTGTGTTGAAATGTAAACAAACCTATACACTTTCGTGACATTTTTCAAAAATTTTTGAAACAAAAGCCCCCCGCTTGCAAGGAATGTGAAATTAATTCTGGACACTTTTAAAAGAGATTTTAAATGTTAAACGGGTCCAGAATTTATTCTATTAGCGTACGGGGGTTGAAAAAAATATATTTTCGTTGTGATTTTTTTTTAAGAATATATATGTGTGTGTAAATACAGAGCGACAATTATAAGGTGGCCATGTATGTTTGAGGCTTCTGCGCGGAGTTTTTGTGACTGGGAGAAATATGATATTTGATGGTTTTTGAAGTCCTCTTTGAAAAAAAATATATCCTATGTTTCTGATAAGTCGTATTTGCCAGACAAAAATGGGCATTGTGGAAATAAATAAAATTTCCATGTTGAGTCTAGTGGAATGAAGATAATTAAATTCCGAATACAAAACACTTCTGCGAAACTTTTGCTCAGCATCCCGTCATCGAGAAAAAAATTATCACGGGTGCATTGTAAAGTGCATAAATGGTATTTGACGCCCTTAAAAAAGTTTTATAGGACTGCTTTGTATTTGGAATTTAATTACCGTTACTCAGCTGAACTCAGAATGGGATTTTGATTTTTGCCGGAATGCTTAATTTTTTCGAGCAAATACTACTCATCACAAAAATACGAAATTTTTTATTTTCGAAGAGGACTTGAAAAACTCTTGAATATCATATTCTTCTCGATCACAAAATCTCCGCTCCGGACCTTTCGGAAAAGATAGTGGTTTTTTTAAATTTAGTTTTCGGGGTTGGAAAAAAATCTCGTTGTAGTTGGGGCATTGACGAGAGAATGTGTATATTCATGTGTATATAAATATACATGTATACAGGGTGTCCTGTTATGAATGAATAATCGTGCAACTGTCGAAAGGTCCGATCATGTCCTACTATATGCTGGAATTTGAGTTTAGTAAAAGTCCCACGGTTTTCCAGATTTCGTGCTTTATGTTACTTTATGAAGAAAAATCATCTGCTTTTGGTTTTTCGCATGTCATTTCTACAAAAGATATGAATCGACAATAACTAAGCAACTTTTTTAAGGTAGTACGAGCGCGCTATTTCGATTTCTATAGATTTTGTTACAATTCTAATCAGATATTGTTCATATCATTCATTATGCATGTTTGAGTAAAATTTCAGAACGGTCGACTATTTAGATTGGGAGATAATGGGTTTTCAAATTGCAACTTTAAACACAGCAGGGTCTGCATTGGAATTCAGACAGAATAATTTTCCATAAAAAATATTTGTCCCCCATAATAAGAAGACATATGGCAACACCGCAGAACAATATTATTCAATATTTCGAAGAAAAAAAATTATCGTGTTCCCGAAGTTAAAAATTTTGTCATAAAAATATTTGCATTACAAATATTAATATTTTTCATTGTTTATATTATCTTCATTAACAAATAAAAATGTTGGTTCATTCATAACTGATTGAAAACTTTTTTCGATTAAAAATTACTTCCAAATAAAAATTTGTGTTGCAGTGTTATTTTTAATTTGCCGCGCAAACTCACGTCATTGGATACGGGGAAGGATGCGGTGTTGCCATATGTCTTCTTATTATAGGGGACAAACATTTTTTACGGAAAATTATTCTGTCTAAGTTTCAATGCAGAGCCTGCAGTGTTAAATCTTGCAATTTTAAAAACCCATTATCTCCCAATCTGAATAGTCGACTGTTCTGAAATTTCACTCAAACATGCATAATGATATGAAAAATGTCTGGTCAAAATTTGAACAAAATCTATAGAAATCAAGATTGCGCGCTCGTACTACCTAAAGTAATTGGCCCGATATGCGTAGGACAATTTTTTTACACCGCAGGCTATCAAAGTCAGATGTTCGAATTGGTTTGTATGAAAATTCTGCATAAGATCTTTTTTTCACAAAATTTCCTTAATGTTTAAGGTTAAAAAGAAGATTTTTCGAGATAAAACAAATAACCAAGAGTATTTAAAAAACCGGGTCAAAAAAGGTTGGACATGATCTGACTTATCAATAGTTGCAGGATTATCTATTCATAATAGGACACCCTGTATGTATGTATGTGTGTGTGTGTGTGTGTGTGTTAGTCAGGACCGAAGCGATAATTGGATCGGTTAATTACCGGGGGTCAAGTCGTTACGGTCCGCGCGCGAAGTGTGTCCGCGCATTTAAGAATCTCCGGGACGGTGGATCTCGGTATCCCCGCGTCGCATCCGTGATTATTATTTCGAACGCGTTAAAAGAGGCGTCTGATATTTATATTGCGCGATTAATAGCGATTTCCCTGTACCCAAAGAGCTCCTCGAAATTACGAAGATAGAGAGCGATCAAGAGAGAAAGAAAGAGAGAGAGGGAAAGGGAGCGAGAATTACGAGTTCGCAAGAGAATAATTATTCCGCGATATTTACTCAATCGTCAAATTGAGTCATTTATTCATTAAAATCCGAGACTGATTTTGACGATCTTTCGAAAGCAATTAAGACGAGAAACAAATGCTCGTGGTGGATCAAACGATGCCTTTTGTGTTCTTTTTCGTTCGAGCAAAGAGCTATGAAAAGCATGAGGCTTGATATTTAATTAGGGAATGAAAGAAGCCATGGATTTATTTAATTGGCTATGCGCTTTTTTGTTATCACCGTCGATAATAATATTGGAAGTGTAGCGGACAACAATGACTATATTTAGTGAAAAGTTATTCTGAAAATGAGAGAGGATAGGATAGAATTATTATTCTGTAATGCATGTTTAATTGCGATGGATCGATAAGAATCGATCATTCATCTTAACATGAAAAAAAAAATTAATCAATGCGATTAAAATATGCGGGGACTGATTAATTGCTAATTCAGTCAAATAAAGTATTCTAGAAAATCCCCGGTTCAAAAATACTAATATTTCACGGTAGAAATAATAAGAATAATTTTGAAAAAGTGATAAACGTCATGTGGATTCCGGTAATTTCTCTTCCTCGGCCATCAATCGTTGCTTTATTATTTAGCGTATATTCAACGCTCGAATAAAATATATCTGCCGATAAAACAGAATCAACCATCGATGAAAAATTATTTTAAAAAATTACCAACACGGTGAATGATCTTTTGAAAAATTTCGCTCTCTGGCATTTCAAGGTACTAAGTGGACATTTTTCTCACGTCCTCTCAGCGTCCAGGCCGTCTAGAACTGGGTCAGCAGAATTTTTGATCATTACTCGGACGTCGAACCGATGCGGCACGAAAGGAGAATGGGAAAGGGTGTTGGGGACGAGGTTGAACGAGAGAGAAGGTAGAGAAGGGACGAAGGGACTTTTGTTCGAGCAAATAATGCTGCCGTTCTCGCTCCGAGCACAGGAGAACTTGTCCTGCAACGTGAAACGATAAGTTGCATCTCGAGGGTCCACTTTTTTCACGAGGGTTTTTTTTCTGCTTTTCACTCGCGGTTTTCCGCTCCCCATTCCAATCGACCGCGTGCGGAACGTTCCGGCCATTCGTCGCCATCTCGCTCGGTTTTCCAATGACGTTTTTTTTTTCGCGTTGCCGGTAATTGCAAAAGAGAAAGAAGAAGAGAGGGGTCGAAAAAGTGGAATAGGGACAGAGAGGGAGAGAGAGGGAGAGTATGTGTGTGTGTGTGTGTGGGAGAGAGAGAGAGAGAGAGAGAAAGAAAGAGAGAGAGAGAGAGAGAGAGAGAGAGAGAGAGAGAGAAATGTGACGAGTTCTGCACAAACGACCCTTGAGGGATACTAAGTACACGTAAAGAATGCGAGACTCGAGGGACGAGAGTCCCTTCGCTATATATACGACTATAAGGCAGATGGAACCCTCCGAGAGATCTCGATCGTGACTGGATTTCAAGATCTTCAATACTCTTATGATACGTCCATACACCGACATATATAGCCGTCGCTTCCCCTACCAACCGCGGAAATTCCGATGAAAAATTGTAAAACGACTTGAAAAAGAAAAACGTTGAGCCTTCCTTAACAACGAACGTTCGCATTCGTTATAAAACGACGTGAAAAAGGGAACGGTGAGCCTCCCTTAAAGTACGTATCCCCGCTCGACGTGAAAAATATTCTGTCATCGAATGCGAGTTAATGTTTGAGCTCGATTTTACTTCACTGAATTTCCTTCACCCTTTTTCGAATACATTTTTAAATAGTACCACTGTCGCTTTTACTCCATGGAGAATTTTCTATAATAGCCGAGGCTGCCTCTGCGAGGTGGCCTCGGTACGTATGCCTCGGGCGAGGCAGCCTCGGTACGTCTGCCTCGGGCGCGGCAGCCTCGGTACGTATGCCTCGGGCGAGGCAGCCTCGGTCCGTATGCCTCGGGCGAGGCAGCCTCGGTCCGTATGCCTCGGGCGAGGCAGCCTCGGTACGTATGCCTCGGGCGAGGCAGCCTCAGTCCGTATGCCTCGGGCGAGGCAGCCTCGGGCGCGGCAGCTTCTGGGTCACAGTAAATCGTCATGAGGCTTCCTCGCGCGGCGAGTGCGATCCATAAGTTATCCGAGGCTTGTCAGTACCCTCAAAGCCCAATACCCATAACCGAGGCTGCCTCGCGAGGCAGCCTCGGTTATTATCGAAAATTCTACATGGAGTAGAAGCGACAGTGGTATTATTTAAAAATGTATTCGAAAAAGGGCTCTTTGCAGTGAAGTAAATTCGAGCTCGAACATTAACTCGTATTCGATGAAAGAATATTTTTCACGTCGAACGGGGATTAATTTATAGACGAATATGGCCATATTCGTCTATAAATTAATTTTCCTCAGAGAAAAATAATTTGTCGAAAAATACTATGGTTTTGGTTGCACGGGCGGAAAACTTTAATCATAAGGATAGAAAAACGAGGGTAGCCGGGCAAAAAATTTGGCGGATGCGACAAGACGCCTGGAGATATGAGTCGAAATGAGGGCAAGAGAAAAAGAGACGGTAAATTATATTCGGCGGCGTATATTTGAGCGTGTGTGTGTGCGAGTGCACACCTCATGCGGTAATAACGCATCGCGTCGGAGCGACGTGTGTTCGCCGAAGAGAGTCGACGGGGTTGATTCTATGGTGATTTTATAGCCCGTGAGACTCCACTTCAACGCGAACCGAAACATGCCGTATAAGGCAAGAGAGTACGTGAGTGCTGTCGATCCTGTCAGCAGAGAGCGAGAGAGAGAGAGAGGCCTTTATAACTTTAATGCTTCGATTTCGGTGAGAGTACGAGGTGCATAAACGTTCGTGGAAAGGTTTTTGGTACGTGAACCGGTGATGGTCCTCGTATGCAGGTGAATACGAATATATATTTATATATATACACATAGGGTAGTCTGAAAGGTGACGTTCGAAAGGAATATTTAGATGCCTCGTATCAATAACCCTATAAGTCACCCTCATGTATGTTCTACGATCTTTTTTTTATTTCTTTTTTCGAGAAAAGAAATATTTTTTATGTTTCTCTTTTGTGTGTGTACTTGCCTCGGCATTTTTATAAACTTGTGTCATCGGTGTGAAGTGCACTGTTGAGCAATAAATAAATGACCACCTGAACACTCAGGTGGTTTTCCAATGACGTTTTTCAATTGAATTCAATTAAAGTAATTTAATCATAAAACGATTGAATTCTTAGATTTTGATAAAGCCTTTGTATTTTGATAAAAAGCTTCGTATAAATTTTATATAAGTTATAACAGTTTTATATAATTTTTTATATATGTTTTATATAAATTTATCAAAAGTTTTAACTATTTAATTTGAAAGGGTTTAGGGCCTTTCGATCAGAATCTTGATCAAACTTTTGATCAAAATCTGTATAGTATACATTTTTATTAAAACTTTTGATTTGATAAATTGTTGATAAATTTCTATAAAACACATATAAAAAATTATATAAAACTGTTATAACTTATAAAAAATGTATATGAAACTTTTTATCAAAATACAGAAGCTTTGTTAAAATCTAAGAATTTAATCGGTTTATGATTAAATTACGGATTTTTATCAACTTTTTTTACAGTCTAAGAGGATCCGTCACTAATGTTAAGATGATGAAAAAAAATCTTATACGAATCTAAATGACCCCCGGTTGAGAACATGTCTTCCAAGTCCATGCCTTTTATGCCATTTATCGGACATTGTATTCCACACATAATGTCCATGTTTGTACCTTATGTTAAAATAAAAATATTCGTGCTTTTCGAATAGTACGTTTTATTAATAAATAAAAATGTCAGGTCATTTTAAGACACCCTTTATATGAAGTATCTCGCGTAGAAATTTTACTCGCCTATTTGCCCAACTTTCAGATGATTATTTCTCTGAAAAACTAGCGGTTTCTTTCATTTCGAAAGGCATATAAAATTATTCCACTTTTACATGATATTAAAAAAATATTATTATGCTACTTTTACATACTAGATTTTTTTCTTTTTTTCAACAGAGACAAATGTTCCGTAGCGCAGGTAATACCGACGGAAATTTCACTTGACTATCGGTGATTCGAAATTGCCTCGACACTAGCTGCAATAATGGCGGATGATGATGCACACGTATCCGCGGATAACCGTGAGGCTTAACGAGACTCACGCAGATTCTGTGAAGTGTTGGCATAGCTGGGTGTCGTGCGTACGAGGGCCGATCATCTCGAAGGTCGCGTACTATATCCACGGGGTGTCCGAATTGCATGGTCAGAATGTCGGGCCTCAAGTTCGCCGATAGAGCCATATATATATATATATATATATATATATATATATATATATATATATATATATATATATATATATATATATTGTAAAAAATTAACCTGTCATGCTCCCATCGATAGGCGTCAAAATGGCAAAACATGAAAAAAAATGTCCTTGTATTAGAACTTAATTTTCAAATCGGCAAACTAAGTTTAAAGTTCAGTGTCAGTTTGACATAGAGAAGTGTCATGTTGACACTTCTCTTTAAGTTGGTTACCCAAACAAATATTTTAAGGCTTTTCTTCTACGTTTTGGCACCCCTAAGTAAACATATGAACACCCTCTGAGTATCATACTTGAATACTTTATTCGTTACGGAGATATAAATATTTTTATGTGTGCGTGCATATGACTTTTACGATTCAGAGGGAGACGTTAAAAAAAAAATCTTTTTCGGTAAAAAATTCAGAATAACGACGTTGAGACGGCCGACCTGTTTTTTTTAAAATGGGACCATGAATTTTTTCACCAAAACATTGATCAGGTCAAAACTAACAATTTTTGTAGAAATAGATTTTCGATAACGTTCATAATTGTGAGGTTAGAATACCATTTTTGACGATTTTAGCGCGGTCCAGAATGTACCACGAGGAGGTAAAGTCTTCAACATCCGTAGTATAAGTGTGCGTGTGTGTGTGGGTGTGAGTTTGTTCGGGTCTGTTCGATAACCCAAACAAACCCAAACAAGGATTATGGCTCGGCGGCTCGTCACTTCGGGAAAAAAATGGCATTCTAACGTAAAAAATTATGAACGTTATCAAAAAACTTTTTCTACAAAACTTTTGAACCTCGAAAGTTTTATCATACTCAATACTTGATCAGAGCAGCATTCTTCAGGATAAATCAGGTGTAAGATTAAAAGGGGACACCCGGTATATATATATATATATATATATATATATATATATAAAATCAAAGCAAATAAAAAATCAAAGAAATAAAAATACTATATCTAAACTTATTTTATATATATATATATATATATATATATAAAATAAGTTTAGATATCGTATTTTTATTTCTTTGATTTTCTCACTGACTATCCATGTGTGTGTGTGTGTGTGTGTGTGTGTGTGTGTGTGTGTGTGTGTAACGACACGATGAGGACGATAAAAAAGGAAAAGAGAGAACAGCATGCATAACGGCGATCTCATCCGCACGCGCCAACTCGTGAATATTTTGTAGTACGAGAGTGCAATCACGCGTGAGTGCAACTCTTTCGGTCGTGAAGTAGGTGCGGATTGCCATATTTGCAGTTCTCAAAGATGAACGTGCCTGTGCTTCGTTCCAATATAAGTGAGAAAGAGAGAGAGAGAGCGGGAAAGAGAGAGAGAGAGAGAGAGAGAGAGAGAGAGAGAGAGAGAGAGAGAGAGAGAGAGAGAGAGAGAGTGAGAGAGAGTAGGTATGCGTACCATATGACACAGTTATATAGTTACTGTACATGTGCGAGCCTCCAACTTTGAGGCGTGTGACAGCGAAGCGGCCGGAACTTCCGACGGCGATCGTGACCCGAGCAGACCGATCCGGCACGACATAACGTTACGATAAGACGCTGGATGCATCTTTATATATGCAGCGTGTAACACAATCAACTGCCTGCACCAAGAACGTGATATACATATGTCCGAGGTGTTCTAGTGAAAATACCGGTCTACGGTTATGGACGTTGCACGAGATGAACGATGTGCAGGGGGGGAACCGGAAGTCTTGATAAGGACACGTGCCACTGCCCCATGTCTGTATATATATATATGAGCACGAGGAATTAATTAACTATACAAACATTTTCCAACACGTTTCTATAGTGCCGATGAAACAAACTTTATTTGTGAAATAAAAATTCTCAGTGTGATGTGTAAAAAAAGAGAAAAATAGAAACAGAAAATTAAACAAAAATCCAATTCTAAAATAAAAATTCCATGCTTAACGTGTAGAACTAGAAAAAATTAATTAATCCTAAAATAGAAAAAAAAATTGTTTAGTTTGCTTGAATGAGAACGAAATGAAATTATTTTTGAAAACCATCGCTATATTCTACAGCGATATTTTCATTTGGGTATAGTCATTTTTCGTTCGGACCAAGTTTTTCAAGCGCAGTAAATTGTCAACTAACTCATCGAAAGCGAAAACGAATGATTTTCTTCAAAAAAGTATATATAATAATAATTATTGGAATAGAGAGAATTCATCACATTTGAGAAAATTAATTATAAATTAAAATAATAAAAAATCAACGTTAAGAACCTGAAAAACAAGCTTTTATTTCAAAGGTACTGTACTAAGACGTAAAAAATAATGTTCAGTAAAATTGGTAGTCAAAACAGTATAACTACAAAAGAGTCCTTTCCTTGGTCACTTATCAGAGGTACACGTACTTAAAATGTACATAAACGTAGATATATTTAAAATATGAGATATAAATTTTAAAAGCTTGAGGCTTTTTTTCATATATTGTAAGTAGTATTAGTACTTATGACGTTTGACGCTTCAAGCTTTTAAAATTGATATTTCCTATTTTTAAAATATCTACATTTATGTACCTTTTAAGTACTTGCACTTATAATGAGTGACCACGGAAGGGACTTTTATGTAATTATACTGTTTTGATTTTCAATTTTACTGAACATTATTTTTTACTTTTTAGTACAGTACCTTTGAAATAAAAGCTTCTTTTTTGAAGTTTTTTAACGCTTATTTTATTTTATATTTTTTAGTATTAGAATTTGTTTATTTATTTGCCATGCCAGACCTCCATGCCATCCAGATATCAGCGTAATCCAAAACCTCGCCTTAGGTTATAAAGATTTCGCGAGAAACTTTATAATAGTGTAATTGTAAATAGTGCTCAAGTAAACAAAGTTAATGAGCCCCAACTCGATTTTCCTACCTTTTACCATTAGGAAATTTCGGTTCTCACCTCCCACCACCACCATTATCAGACTCTCGTTATCATGTGAAAAGAAAAGTGCTCATGATAACAAAACGAATGAGCACAAAAATGCTTGTAAAAATGGGGCCGGGTTGAAATTCCGAACTTTGAATGCTCCGATGGTTTAAAATTCCGAAATTCAAGATGGGGCCAGGTTGAAATTCCGAACTTTGCAATGATCAGAACGCTCAAAATTCCAAAATAATACTACCCCGAAAGACCAAAACTCCGAAAGAATTTTACACGAAAGACCAAAACTCCGAAAATCTAAACACCGTTAAATTAATTCAGCTATGGAAGTATTAAAAGTTTCAAAATTTTCAATAAATCGATAAATTATTTCACGAATTTTTTTTTATTAAGGCCTTAGGCCACAGTAACGGGTATAAAATCATGTGCGAATTTAACAATTTTTTTTCGTATGAAAAAGTGATTCACTCATAAAATTATTTACACATCTATTTACTATGAATATCAAGCTGTCAGAAAATATATATATTTTTTTTCGATTTAAAAAATGGCCGACTACTCGGAACTTCTCGAAAACGCTTTTTCCCAATTGGCGTGATAAATAACTTCAACAATTTTCACTCGATTTACTTTAAATTTAAAAGTTATTTTCCTAATTGCATTTCGCAGAGAAGTACGTACGGAATATCTGATTAATCGAAAACTTTTCATTTTATGAGCAGTTATAACGAAATTTTTCACTGAAAATTCATTTCTTAAGTTTAAATACCTACAACTTTTGAATAAGACAATATTTTTTAAATTCCGTACGTACTTCTCTAGGTATTCTAATGTAGATTGACGAGAATTTTTGTTTTTTGTTCTAGGTGAAAAATTGTGGATGCTGAATGTCACGCCGCGGAGCGCCTAAAAAAGATAACAAAAGAAAATATTAGCAGTCGGCCATTTTGTACATAAAAAATTGTAACAGCTTGATATTCATACTAAATAGATGTGTAATTAATTTTATGAGTGAATCACTTTTTCATACGAAAAAAGATTGTTGAATTCGCACATGATTTAAGGAGGTTGGTGCGATTCAGTTGAGTCAAATGACGGTTTATTCATTTTTTTTTCAATGAATTTCAAAAAAATGCATACGAGGTACAGATTTATTCTATATATGATAATTTTTTTAAATATATAATTAAAGGGCAAAATTATGCATTTTAACATTTTTATTACGTAAAGTAGCAAAACTTTTGTGTTAGTACCAACTTGAAAAAGCATAACATTATCGATGATTATTATGAAAAAACTACGACAACGAATGTTCTATACAATTCACAATGAAATTTTGAGTAATTCATAATTATGCCTATTCATATTTACGTCACGAGATTATTGGCCCATGGTTTACTTGACAATGGATTTTGTTTTTCTAAATGTTCACAAAGGTTCAGTTTGCGTTAATCCGTTGTTAGAAATGGTTTATCTTGGTGCTAAATAACAATAAAAATTACATAACCTTTAGTGTGAAAGTCTTGCCCATCTAACCACACGTTAAATTACATACATTAAACTATTTTTTATCTCTGGTGTTTGGTGGTGAAAAAAGTTCAAAAAATTCGTAAAGATTCAGTATAGTGTAAACAATAACATGTATTTTTTAATTAAATGTAACCTTGGATTGTGGCTAACGCTCCAACCTCCTTAAGAAGTGATATTGCGTCAATTTTGAAATTTGTCTACACAATGTTGTACGTTTTAGATTATTTACAGTCAACTGTGTAGATTTTCGCTGGCATGATCTTGACACCGGGGCCTGGTTAAAATTCCGAACTTTGAATGCGCCGACGCTTTAAAATTCCTAATTTTAATGTTCCGAAATTACAAGGTTCGTCAAGATCATGCCAGCGAATATACACTTGACTGTAAATTATGCAAAACGTTTAACATTGCCTAGACAAATTTCAAAATTTACGTAAAATCACTTCTCAATAAAACAAATTCTTGAAATAATTCGTCGATCCATTAAAAATTTTGAAACTCTTAAAACTTCCATGGCCGAATTATTTCGACGGTGTTCAGATTTTCGGATTTCAAGTCTTTCGTGTAAAATTCTTTCGGAGTTTCGATCTTTCGGGGTAGCTTTCTTTCGAAATTTTGAGCATTCCGATCATTCAAAATTCGGAATTTCAACCCGGCCCCTTAAAAATCTAGAAAATTTCCTCCCATTACTAATTACAACTGCTCTAGCGCTCGCATTAGTTTCTTCACTTCATACACTAAAAATGACCATTCTGTTCTCAAAGCAACAATCAAATGACTGTCCAATATTTTCGCAATCCTGTAATAGGAGTAGAGCTGTGAATCAACATTTGGTCATCCTCTTGGCGACCCAGGAGCACTTTCCAATTTAAAAAAACATAACATCCGGTTTTATTGCTCCCCCTCTCTCCCTCCCAGTTCGCTTCTGTAACTTCCATTGTTTATGCAGTCTTTCCTTAACGATCCTCGTGCATCAGTGAAGTTTTCACGTTTGCTCGTGTGTATGTAAGGGAATATATGACTTCTGTAATGTTTTCATTATGAACATACATATATATCCGCGCGTACATGAACGTCTCTATATACACATATATATGGATACGTGTACAGGAAAAAAAGTGTTGGAAGTTCTTCCACGTGGGTAGACTAGCCTGACGTCGAATCGCACGCGAGCGGGCGCGTGCCAAAGAATTCGCCCACGTGCTCTCCGATACAGGCACACATAAACCTGTGAAAAAGGAGAAAAAAATTCTTTCCGTGCTTGTACCACATTTGTAAACGTATATTACGTACAAAATGTACATACGGAGTGAACATAACCTACGTACGCATACACATCCATATATACATACATACATGTATATATATATATATATATATATATAGTGTACCGAGGGCTGAAATCGTTTGCTCGATCGGTAACCCGGGTTAAAGGTTGCTACTCGTAAAGACGTAAGTATATAAGTGGTGTAGGATTATACGGTGCGCATAGTGCGTCAAGGAATGGAAGAGCGAGACACGAGGATAAAGGAAAGATAAGAGAAAGATAGGAGATGTTATCGAATGATATCTTTCACCCTCTCTTTCTCGTTCTCTTCCTCGATCCCTCTCTGTTATGGTAAATATCGAATGATATGCTGACTCTTCTGGATCAATCGTTCGATCCATTCTTACGGGTATGTATTACTATATATTTCCTGAGTTCCAACGTATACTCTTGCGTGTTTTTACGTATTACCCTTCCCAGTTGAACCCTTTGATACATAGGGAGTGATATATATATACATATACACACATTTTTTCCTCTCGAAATTTTACCACAAACCCCGTAGTTATCGAGTTACTGTGATTAAGTCATCTGATTTTGTACCGAAAATAGGTGAACATTTTTTTTGGAAAATAAAAATCCGAAAAAAAAACGTGAACTCGACGAAAAGCGATTCAACTTTTTACTGTCTTGAGGTTTCCCTTGAATCCATGTCGTTTTCGCGTTACACGTTATTTTTCAAATTGTCTCTTTTTTTTTAACCAAAATATCTTGAGAAAAAGAAACCGTACGAAGGTAAAAAAAAATTGGAGCTTGAGCTTCCCCCTTTATGATTCCGGTCAAAGAAATGCAGAAAAACATGTTGTCTGTAAACGGGGTCTACCAGAAAAGGAAGAAAACAGGCGAAAAATTGTCGTTTCAAAAAAGGGTACTAGACGTAAAAAAAATAGTAAACAAAATTAAAAAAAAAAACAGAATGAAGGTGAATTCCTTCCCTTTAAAATGCGGTTTAGTAAATTCATTTATGTTAAATATTGGCGAAACGGCATAAAAAAGCGTTCTGGAACTTTTTCAATTTTAGTCCGAAAACTGTTCGCCGGTAGTATATATATATATATATATATATATATATATATATATATATATATATATATATATATAGATATATAAATCTTGCCTTTTAGAGCTTTATACTACACTTACTATAGAAGATATGTACATATTTATATGATTTTGATGATACGAATCGATATATATCAATAATGAA
Organism: Ophion ellenae; assembly: GCA_963210295.1. Classification (NCBI taxonomy): domain Eukaryota; kingdom Metazoa; phylum Arthropoda; class Insecta; order Hymenoptera; family Ichneumonidae; genus Ophion; species Ophion ellenae. Next base: position 43,843,729 of record OY723389.1, read on the forward strand.
ATGCGATCACACAGACATTCCAACGAATGAGCAGCACACCACTGTAACGCATCATCCTACACATGATATTTTTTTTTCTCATCCTGGCGTAATGTAGGATCTCCACTGCAAAATCAACGTTCCGCGCGAACCGGCCAAATTAACGGGTAAAGTCCTTCCTTTCCGGTGGCTGATACATCACGGCGGTATTTGTACCGTCTTGATGTAAGTAGAGAAAGAACAATCAATTTAAGTAGAGAAAGAACAATAAGATGCAGCGAAATCGCAAAAAGGCCCTTTTTCTTTACGACAGGCCTCTTGGTGTATTATACAGCTGCTCGATACCAGACGCTATATTCGTCTAGGATCGCGTGGATAATACGCGCGGTTGATACTTCGGGCGACGTTGGCTCAAGTATCGCGCGCGGTTAAACTGTAGCCCGCGCGGGAGTTGCGGTTAAAAGAGCGCTGATGGGTTTTTTCGGTTGGTAGGTAAAGCCGTTGACTGGGAGAGACGGAGAAACGCAAAAAGCAGAGAGAGAGAGAGAGAGAGAGAGAGAGAGAGGGAGAGAGGTGTAAAAAACATTAAAAGGCAGAGAGAAAGAAAGAGAAAGAGAAAAAAAGAAAGATGCCAAAGACATGGAGAAGAGAGAGAGAGAGAGAGAGAGAGAGAGAGAGAGAGAGAGAGAGAAAGAAATAGCAAAGGATGGGAAATACATGTGGGTGATTTACTACACAGACCGAGATTTACAGCTCTGTTGGTGGTAATTCCATCGAGACTCAAGACCGCTAGGGCGCGCTGTTTTCCCATATGTGCACTTTCAACGCCTCCATGAGTACATACGCGCTTGTAACGTCCATCTTTCTTCCTCATACATATATATATATATATATATATATATACCGAAAAATGATTTTGAGGACATTCGACTTCGAAGACAGTCTCAAAACAGCCAGGTGTGCTGATAGTTAACATTGCATAGATGTCACAGGTAAAAACATCCTTTCCCTGTATATGTATACAGGGTGGCTGGGAACGTGACGTCCGAAAGGAAAATCCAACCAATCACCCCATATGTGCGATCTTTTCACTTTTCGAGAGAAAAGCATTTCATTCGGGTTTTCCTGTAGCAGTTTGTGATTTTTTTTAAATTTTGTGTATGTACTCTTCGAAGTTTCGAAAATCAATTGGGAATCATTTAGACTAGTAAGAGTTATTTGTTTTTTTATCATTTGAACTTTTGTGACTGATCCTCTCAAACCCATTTCATTAATTTTTGACGAAAATCCAAGGCGTTTGTGGTAGTGTTCAGTTGCCATTAATTTGTTGCTCGACAGTGCACCACGAAAGAAAAAACAATGATTTTTTCGAAAAGAAAGAAAAATCGGATAACAAACCCTCGTGTATGTTCAACGATCCTTTTTTTTTCAACTTTTTTTACCTTTCTACAATCTTATTTTTACTTTTTTACAACTTGTTTTAGGTTAGAATAGGTATCGATACGAGGCATCTAAATTTTCTTTCACACGTCCTTTTCTTAAAGACTTTTTTGTACTTATCAAAAACTTTTTTGAACTTTTTTTAGTTCAGGATAGCTATCGATACGAGGCATCTAGATTTTGATTTACACGTCCCTTTCATAAAATTTTTTTTGTACTTTTCGACAAAAAAAATTTAATTTTTACAACTTTTGTTTGACTTTTTTTAGTTCAGGATAGTTATCGATACGAGACATCCAGATTTTGATTTACACGTCCCTTTCATAAACATTTTTTTGTACTTTTCGAAAAAAAAATTTAATTTTTAAAACTTTTCTTTGACTTTTTTTAGTTTAGGATAGTTATCGATACGAGACATCTAGATTTTCTTTCACACGTCTGTTTCTTAAGGCGTTACCCCCACTTGTAGCGCAAAAAAGGCCTTTTTCATGAATTTTTTAAAAGAAAACTACAAAAAAATTTTAATCGATCAATATACCATCTTAAAGAACACATCTTGAAGAACTTTCAGTAATTTTTTTATTGAAAAATATTACATTGTTTAGTGGCAAATGGCCGTCAATGAAATAATGTTTTTATATACACGGTTTGCGGTGACCAACATTGCGGCGAAGTGGATCATCTGAAAAAAAAATGCGGATGGATTTAGTCAAATATAAGTATAAACTAGTCTTTAATCGAAGGATTTTAAAAAATATTCATTTTTCACAAAATGGCGGACAGTCAAAGTTAATGGTTCGATTGTAACGAAAAAAACGGTCGTTTTTTGGCTATAAAACGGCCATTTTTTTCGAAAAAAAAATCGAACGATTAAAGACTACATTTTTATGTATTAAATAAGCCTGCAAAATTTCAAGAAGATCGGTTTATTAGTGTTCGAGTAATCTTGGTCACCGACTTCAGAAATGCCATTTTGAGAAAAACGCGTTTAAAGTTTCTCTTTCAACGCGGATTCTTCTCTTTCAACGCTCATATCTCAGTCAATTTTGTTCGGATCGACTTGACATTTTCAGGACATATTCTCAGATACTTATACTTCAAAAAAATGCAATAAAAAAAATCGATTTTTTTCAAAATCGCAAGTGAGGGTAACCCCTTAAAAACGTTTTCAATGTTTTTACAAACTTTTACGTGCTATTTTAAAACGTTTTTTCAGTTCCGGATAGGTATCGATACGAGGCATCTAGGCTTTCTGTCATGCGTCTGTTTCTCAAAAACTTCCTTGTACTTTTTAAAAACTTTTATGTGCTTTTTTAAAACTTCTTTTTACTTTTTTATAGTTCAGGATAAGTATCGATACGAGGAATCTAGACTTTGATTCACACGTCTCTTTCTCAAAAACTTTTTTCACTTTCTTGAAGCTTTTTTACTTTTCTTTAGCTTAGGATACGTATCGATACGAGGCATTTAGATTTTCTTTTTCGACGTAATTTTCCCAAAAACCTTTTGCTAACGTTTTTGATTACTTTTTGAAATATTTTTTTAACTTTTTTTTGGCTTAGTGTAGGTATCGATACGAGGCATCTAGATTTTCCTTTTAGACGTCACTTTTCAGGCCACCCTGTGCATACGCGTTACGGTACACGTCCATTCGTCCTCCGTTGGTTTGACAGCGGGTGACCACTCCCTGAGGTATACCGATGGCCACGAACCGTTACGTAGCAAAAGGTCGTAACTCACCGGACCGCGGGCCCTCGATCGTTCGCCGTGCCGGTCTCTCTTGTTCCGGACGTGCACCGTCGCGACCTCCGCACGCTTCGACATTGCACTCGTGGAAGCGAGCATCGCACCACCCTCATGTGCATCCTGCGACGTTTTTCCCTAATTTTTTTCCCTCGTTTTTTTCCTCATTTTTTTTCCATCGTCCTATAACGCTCCCGGCGCAGACTTGACCTTCGTGTTTCAATATGGGCGATGAGAGAAGAAGGAAAAAAAAACGAAACGAAAAGTGATCGTCATGAATATTCCGGAGACGACGACGACGATGGCTCCCGGGGGCCTCTGCTGTTGGGTGTACGTGTGCAACGCCCGATTTTTTTCCCTCTCCGAGGAATAACGTGGCGTTTGCGCGCGCGTGCATTATGCACCGGTAATTTTGTGCTTCCTGCGCCTGCTGGCGCCTCGTGCAAATTTATCTTGAATATATTATTCACGGTTGCTTATGCACGCTTCACTTGTTATAGTCTGCTGGCGCTTGCCCGCGGCTTCGAGCTCGCGTCTATGGGGAAATTTCGTACGTGCGTATGTCGCGAATGTATTCCGGAGTCATATCGCATAGCGAGACTTTGTTTGGGTTACGAAAGTTATGAAAAGACACGTCTTCTGTATAAAGCTGCATATATATATGTTTTTTTTAATATTCCAACTTTATATTTTATTTTAAGGATGCGTCAAATTTTAATTCAAATTTATATTCAATCTTATATTAACTTTACGTAAATTGTATTTTAATATTTTTTTTAACGTTGAATATATTTTTTAATCGTATCTTATATGTTATATCATTTTATATTTTATGTTAATTTTATATTTATACAGTTTTATATGAAAAATTGAAACGTTGGATCAGGAAAGAAGTGTATAAAAAAAGATACGTTTTCTGTATAACGTTATTAAAACATACATTATATTAACGTTACAAAAAAATTGAAACATTAAATTAGAAAAAGTGCTGTATAACTATATATTGAAAAGACACATTTTCCATGTAGTGTCAAAAAAATATGTTTTCTACAGAGTTCAATCGCTACTCATAATGACATGACTGAAAAAAAAGCAAAATGCGATTTTTTCGCTTCGAAAATTCGGATCGAGATGGAACAGAGAGCAGGGTAATTCCGGAAGCTTTTATTTTCACATGGCACAGAGTCAGAAAAAAGTTTCAACTGATTTCAGGGTAACTTTACTCGAACTGACAGACGGACGGACAATATTTTCGTAAATGATAGATATCGTTTGAGTATCGTATTTTAAGGCGGGATATACATTTAGACAGGAAAAAAGTAAGCAATATTGAGGGATTTTTTAAACTAATAAATAATTATTCTACAATTATTAACCTTTAGGTATACTTTAACAGTATATTTAAGTATACAAAACAATTTTTTTATTGTTTTGCTTCAATGTTTGTTTGTTTTGCTTCAATTTTTGTTTCGTTTTGTTTCAAACAAAAGTGTTTAAAAAAAAGTTCAAACATTTTTTCAGTTAGAACATGTATAGTTTCTCTGTGACGGTAATTAAAATGAAGAAAATGCAAATTTAACAAAATGGCACGCATTTACAAAAAAAAATCAACATTTCACGCAACATTTCTGTAAAATGTGGATTAAAAAAGTAGTTTTTTTTCCAATTTTTCAAAAACACTTCTCGTCAAGTAGGAGGTACCAATATTATCAACATTTCCCCCAAGTTTCAACTCAATCGGCTTAATAGTTTTTGAGTAATCCTGCACGCCAATTTCGATAATGTAGTTTTGAGAAAAACGCGTTTGAAGTTCCTCCCGCTTTGAATCCAAGCGGTGACGCACAGCGTTGACGGGCTGTAACGTTTGAAGTTTTTCGAATTTCGCTTTAAAACTTTGGGAAAGTATTCTACATCTGTAGTTCTATCGTTTAAAGAAAGAAAGAAAAAGAAATCGATTTTCTGGTCGTTGTAAATGTATAATATCCCGCCTTAACACCGCCGGATTAATTTCAGACGGAAGATAACAAATGTACAGGCAGACGGTTCACTTTTGAGTAAATCATTGGCCTTCTTCTCTCTCTCCCTCCCTCTCGCTCCTTTTATTTATATGTTTATTTCCGTATGTAACCTGCTGCCTGTTTTTAATTAGCGTTTTTAGTTTTACATGTCGTTTATTTTTACAGAGCCATTAGATTTTCTTTGTATTGAGTTTTCTTGATTTTTTTTGTATTTTTCTATGTACTGCATGTAATATGAGGATTGTGTGTCAGAGGAGGTTTGTCTCAGAGCACTTATAAACCTATCTATCTATCTCTCTCTCTCTCTGCATCTTTAGTTTTCTCTTTGCTCTTTATTCAGACAACTACTGCAAGATTTTATGCTCCCTCGCCCTCTCTCTCTCTCTCTCTCTCTCTGTCTCTCTCTGTCTCTCCCCCCCCTCTCTCTCTGTCTCTCTCTGTCTCCCCCCCCCCCCCTCTCTCTCTCTCTCTCTCTCTCTCTCTCTCTCTCTCTCTCTCTCTCTCTCGCGCGCGCGTGCTTGCACCCGTACTCTCACGCTGTCTTCTCCCGCGTGCATGCTTGCGCATGCACAGCCATTTAAAATTCGTGCCGCAGCTATTGCCGTTACGTACTACATACGTGCGCATTCTATATTCACGTCTAACCAGCATCGTGCGTAGTTCGGCGCCACATTTCCCCGCCCCGCCGTACTCCACATTGCCCAACCGCCGAGCCCATTCGTTCTTTCATTTTCCAAAACACATATAATATGATTCTCGAGGAGTTCATGAGCGTATGAACGTGGTTCGACCCAACACGATAACATGGACGGCAAAAATATATCAAAATTCTCCCGACGACTCAATCCACCATGTCCTCGACGATCGAAACGAGAAACGATTCGAACAAAGTCATACATCCCGCAACACTAACAAGGAACATCCCTCGGGTGTCGTCCTTCGTTTTTGTCGAAACTTATATACGTTACGAAGCATTGAAAACTAAGCGACACGTATTTTTTTTATGGGCGAAATAACGGTTTTAAGGTGTGAGAGCAGCCCAGCAAACTTTTTTCCTTGAGTCTAGTTCGACTTATACACAATATTGTACAAGGTACAAGAATGTGTCTGATTTTCTTGCTTCAGATTACCTGTTCAGGACCTAGGACTTCCGCAAGTCAAGAATATCATCGTCGGCGCACCGACATCCGTAAAATATTATCACGTTCAATAAAGAACGCTTAGCATATCAAATTTTGACGTTGTATATTTAATATTTCTCGCGTAAAAAAAGTGTGAAAAATCGAATACTTTTTGACTCGACAAAGTAGAAACCTCGCTTAATTTACCCGATCGGGCTTCAACTTTCCGCCACCTGAACCGGCGCCATCAACTTTAACAACTATTTCTCAATTCGCTCTCTCGCAATTGCCATCTCGTGCACGATTTTTACACGCGCAATTATACGCTCCCTCGTCGCTGTGCTCTTTTTTTATGATCGCTTTTTTTCCCAACGAATTACGGTCAACTTTGACACCGTCTCACGCCCCCTGGCGTCGCGGTGGGAGACGTCTCTCACTGGGTGGTAAAATGACTCGATCGTTTTACGACTATGGATCCGCAATAATAATCCGGGACCGTCCAGGCTCTATCCTCTTTGTCGCGTTGCCGCACGTAATACTCGTCGTGAAATGATAAAACTCAAGGTGCAATAAAAAAAAAAAGAATCTTTTAATCGTTTTAAAGGAATGTCTGAAAAACGGAGTCACTTGTGTACCGTTTCCTGCTCAACTGCGCGTATAAGAAAAAACAATATACATATATATATATATATATATATATATATATATATATATATATATATATATATATATATATATATATATATAAATCGGTTAAGGGTATTGTGGCAACGATAATTGTAATAGTAATGACTGCTTTTAAGTGCATATATATATATATATATATATATTCTAGCGGGTCAATGAATATTTAGTGGTCGCTCAAAGTTTTTGAAATTCAGAATTTTCGACAAAAAATAAATCTGGAAGTGTTACATTTTCTAATTTTTTTAATAATAATTTGTAACAAATTTCAATTAGACGATATGTGTTATGTGTTATATATATCTAAAGTTTATATATATATATATATATATATATATATATATATATATATATATATATATATATATATATATAACACATAACACATATCGTCTAATTGAAATTTGTTACAAATTATTATTAAAAAAATCAGAAAATGTAACACTTCGAGATTTATTTTTTGTCGAAAATTCTCAATTTCGAAAACTTTGAGCGACCACTAAATATTCATTGACCCGCTATAGCTTTCGTGAGTTCAATTAAAAAATTATAAAGCGTAAAATGTATAGGTGAGAAGTGGATGAAAAAAAAATCGATTTTTCAATGAAAAATTGCATCTTTGGGAGGCTTTAGCGACGTCTACAATTTTTTTTACCCCTCGCAGCTTCCGGGATGATTATTTTTTTTCTATCAAGAAGTTCAATCAAGACGTCTATTGGACGGTGAGAAAAAGGGAAAAAAATAAAGCTCAAGATTGTGCCTCCCAGATATATATATATATATATATATATGTGGTACCATTCAAACATGGACAATCACACGCGACGCGGATCATTGTATCCCACTGCTGTTTTATATATCGACATGGCCTCCCGTATCGATTCAACGTGGTACATAGTGAATAAACGGTATGTATCGTCGTCGAGACATCCGCGGACGAAGCATGCATAGATACAATGCACATTTGGCTGACCCCAAGAGCAATCGAACCTCACTATCTTCGTCTCCGTCTTTATCGCTGCATTTTTGTCTTCCTCTTCTCGCAAACCCGTCCCTCGCCGCCCGTTAGCTTGCGTTGGTCCGATTCGCTCTTTCGATCTTTCTTCTTGTCCGCTATCGGTCTGTCCGTACATCTCTCTCCCTCTTTATCTCTATCTCTTACTCTATCTATCTATCTCTGTCACTCCACCTCTCTCTCTCTCTCTCTCTCTCTCCATCTATCCCTCGCCTACGAACTGCGAGCGGTTTCTCCGGTCATCGGAGATCGATATCGCCGATAACGATGTCACGCGAATGGCCAGACGCGAGATACGATATATATCTATACGTCCACAGACACAGACACTTTCAGAGCCTGCGCGTCCATTCGAGATAAGCCTTCGCGAGTCTCGATTAAATTACAAGAATGAGGAAACTCGCAAAAAGGATCTGCGATCTCCCTTTAAGAGGAGCTCAAAAGAAAATAAAGATCAAATCACATCAAATCAAACCCCGGGCAATTCGACGTTAGATGAGAGCGAGGGAAGACAAAAACAAGTGTGAATAATTTCCATCGTTTTTTATGCATTTGACAATTTGTTTGTTCTTTTTCATCGGACTTGTTCCACGTGTATAATTTAACAATAATGTAAGAATTATAATATATTTTCTTAATTATTTTCACCTTTTTCGATTCAGTTAACAACAATTTCTTCGTTTTTTCATTATGAAAGGGTCAACGCGACGTCGTGGAGGTATTCGTATCTATATACGCGGGATACTGATGTAGCACGTGCGAGACTGAAATCAGGGCGAACGGTACATGAACGGCTCCGATCAAGTTCATTAACGCGCGCCGTATACCAGGATGTACATATATGTATATCAAGGGAATTTCTACGGTCGAACCCGTAGATCTTTTATCCCTTATAACCTTGTACCCATACTTATTTTATATATATATATATACATATACATATACATATACATATATATATATATATATGCATATACATATACATACATACATACATACATACATATATATATATACACACACATACATACAGGGTGCCTTGTTATGAATGGATAATCCTGCAACTGTCGATAGGTCAGATCATATCCTACTATATGCTGGAATTTCAGTTTAGTAAAAGTACCACGGTTTTCGAGACAAAAATCATCTGCTTTTGGTTTTTCGCATGCCATTTTTACAAATGATAACTTTTGTTTACCCAATAAAAAAAAATACTCTTGGTTGTTTGTTTTATCTAGAAAAGTCTTCTTTTTAACCTTAAATGTTAAGGAAACTTTATGAAAAAAGATCTTATGCAGAATTTTCATACAAACCAATTCGAACATCTGACTTTGATAGCCTGCGGTGTAGAAAATGTACTACGCATATTGTGTTAATTACTTTAAAGAGTTGCTTAGTTATTGTCGATTCATATAATTTGTCGAAATGGCATGCCAAAAACCAAAAGCAGATGATTGTTGTCAAAAAATAACGTGAAGCCCAAAATCTCGAAAAGCGTGGAACTTTTACCAAAGTAAAATTCCAGCATATAGTAGGGCATGATCTGACCTATCGAAAGTTGCAGGAGTATCCATTCATAACAGGACACCCTGTATATACGTACATATGTAGTGCATAGTCTTGCATAGTGAGACGAACCATATTGCATCGTTTTAAATTCTTCAACGATCTCTTATAAGAGTATCGTTCTCGCGAGCACGGCCTCTTGGATCGTCAAGGTATTCATATATATATATATCGTACATAGTCAAACCGTACCTCATGTACGTAACGGGCCAATTACTAGGGACTGCAATATATATATTGCAGTCGCCCGAAAACTAACGTCCAAAGGGATAATCGAGATGCATCGTATCAATACCTATCCGAATAGGGGTGCTATGTATGTTCTACGATCATTTTTATTTTTCGAGGAAATGCATTTTTTTTCTAGTTTTCCTCTAGCATAGTTTTTTTGCCTTTTGTGTATGTACTTTCGTCTTGAAATTTTATTAAAGCAAACGGGAGTTATTTAGACTAGTAAAAGTATTTTTTTTTACCGTCTGAGCTTCAAGGACTAATATTCTTGAACCTACTTTCTAGCTTTTTAGCAAAATCCAAGGCATCAACGTTAGTGTTCAGTCGGTCGTTTATTTATTGCTTAACAGTGCACTTTATAACCATCACACATGTAAAAAAAATGCGGGGAAAGTACATATATAAATGCGAAAAATAAAATGGTTTTTTTTATCGAAAAGTGAAAAGGATCGTGGAACGTAGATGGGGGTGCTTCGCATAGGTATCGATACGAGGCATGTGATTTTTCCTATTGAAAGTCACTTCTCGATTTTTTTGCATTTTCTCAAAGCATACGTATTCAGGAATATGTGAAAAAAATTTCGATGTATAATATAGAAAATTGGCCAAGTTACAGACGATTTAGTGACAGCGAGTAGCGAAACGATTCACGCATACAAAAACTTTCAATCGCGTTTTTCTCGAAATTAAGTTTCTCGACCTGGCCGGAATGGTAACTCCAGCTATAATTGTCCGAACTTAAATTTGAGAAAAAAACAAAATTTCCGTAATTGCAGTAGCTATAATTTTACGCAGCCGCTTTTTTTTTCAATTTAGTATTTCTCAAACCCCCACAAAGAAATACAATATTCGCTACAATTAGACTTTTCTTTAACACCCGTCGATTGGTAATTTTTTATTTCAAAAAACGCCTACGTACAACGAGAACTACATTTATATAAATCATAAAACTTTCTTATTTTTATTTTTCACACCAACCATCGTCAAGTTATCGATTCGGCCAGTAGCCCATATTTTTACAGAGAGGCTCTACTATTTTGTAACGTCGGTCATTATTATTTTTTTCGAATAAAAATTTACACGGAATAAGTTCAATGTATGCTTAATAACATACCTTTTTTCCAAATTCCAAATAAATAATCTAGTAGACAAAAAAAAATCGACAAAAAGCGACCTTTTTCGGCCTGTCGCAGTGGTATCCTCCCTTGTAGTTCGATTACTCAATATTGTTATTATTATAATATATGCCGGCGTTTTTGTGATTATTGTCATTATTGTTGTTATTTTCTTATTATTATGGTTTTGTTGTTATGATCATATTATATGCTAATATATGCCGGCGAGTGCGTAAATAATAGTCCACCGCGACAATCCTTGCGGAAGGGACGACAAGCTCGACTCTTTTTCACCTCGGTCCGCGGGTGTTCCACTTCGTAAACGAGACCAGCAAGTTTCTGTGCGGAGGTGATCAGAGTTCCCGTATAAATTTATATACACATATGTGTGTGTGTGTGTGTGCGTGTTTGCATGTGTGTATGTGTATATATGGGTGTATGGAATACTGGTATACGAGGACCGGGATGGCCGGTAAAGGCACACGAGACCGCTCCCACGGAATCGTGGAAATCTTCAACCGGCACTCCCTCGCACATGGACCGATCTCCCGTTTTCTTTTTCCCCGACGCTATTAAATTAACGGATCAGCAATTTTTATCTACTTATTGGCAATTTTGTGTTGACTTTTTTTTTATACTGGGAAAAAACGTGTACTTACCCTCATAGGAGATGTGACGGAAGTCCTCGGTCCCGCTGATCCGGCAAACCATTTGGAGAATTAGCGTGAGCAAAAACCATGGCGACAACATTTTGAGGTTGTGTTGGGCACTGATCCGTTGGTCTGGAAATATATAAATAGTTGGAATTTGTCAGTTCGAGATTCGTTTCTTCACACATGTGTGTCTTTATTTTTATTAATTTTTATTTGTTCGTTCATTTTTATTTTTTAATTCATTCAAAAAAATTTCATCTCAACTTTTTAATTTATTTTAATTTTCTGAATTTTTAAACTTGTTGATTTGTTTGAATTTTTTAGTTTCATTTTGATGGTACCGAGAAAATTGATAGAAATTATTATTGATAGAAATTGATAGAAAATTGATAGACATACAATGCTAATATGGTTGAATTTTTCTATTGTATAACCTAAACGAATCAGAAAACAAGGAAAAATGTTATGCATACTGGATTTACGTAGTATCGATTACGACGATTTACAACAGTGCAGACCATCTCTTCTTTTTTCCCCTTCATTTCGAAATTAATTCGTGTTTCTTACCTTTATCCTCTATAAAATATATTAAAAATTGGAAAAACGATTTTTAAATTGTCTTCACAACAATAAAAATTTTAAAAAACACAAGCATCGTGTTCAAATTGAAATTTCCTTTATAGAACGGTATAAAACGTGGGTATGTTAATGAGGAAGACATCAATGAGTACTGTTTCTCGCTAGCCTTGACATTTGACGATATATCAGTTTATTATTTTATTCCCAACGGTAGGTGTGCAGATGAGATAGTCGTCGAGTCTCCCAGCAACGGAGTAGAGAGGATGCTCGGGAGATATCGTTGCATAGATTCGACACTGCTGCAATTATTTTGTGCGCAAAGAGACATAGATAGAATTAATCGAACGAGACAATATACATACAGGGTGTCCTGTTATGAATGGATAATCCTGCATCTGTCGATAGGTCAGATCAAGTCCTACTATATGCTGGAATTTCATTTTAGTAAAAGTCTCACGGTTTTCCAAATTGTTGGCGTCATGTTATATTTTGAAAAAAATCGTCTGATTTTGGTTTTCTCGCATGCCATTTCTACAAATGATATAAATCGACAATAACTAAGCAACTTTTCAAAGTAATTCAAAATAACCAAGAGTATTTTTCCAGAAACCGGATAAAAAAAAGTTATCATTTGTACAAAATGGCATGTGAAAAACCAAAAGCAGATGATTTTTATCTTGAAAATCGAGGGACTATTACTAAATTGAAATTTCAGCATATAGGACATGATCTGACGTATCGACAGTTGCAGGATTATCCATTCATGACAGGATGTATATATATGTATACGTATACATACATATATACACACACACACACACACACACACACACACACACACACACACACACACACACACACACACACACACACACACACACACACACACACACACACACACATATATATATATATAGTTAAAGGATATTTTGAACCCATCATATTCATGTCATTCACATCTGGCTGTTCTGAGGACGATTTTTAAGGGGTCTTCTGACTTTAAACGCAAAAAAAGGCTGTTTTCATGATTTTTTTGATAGGTTCATATTATAGATATTGATATACATAAAAAAAAATTATTTATTCAAGTCACTATTTATAGACGAAAATGGTAGTTAAAAAAATGTCCTAAAAAGATTGTCGGTCTGCGCTGTTGATGAAATCTCGGAGATGGATAATCCAAAACAAAAAAATCAATCGGTTTTAGATTCAGTATATTAATGGCTATATCGCATATCATACGATTTTTGATATATGCAAAAATAACAAAATGGCGGACATTTTTCGAAAAAACACGTGTTTTTTCACCGTTTTTGGCAAAAAAAAAGAAAATATTAAGATTTGAAAAAAACCTTGATATGCGCTATAGCTATAGTTGTAAAGAATATGTGGTTAAGAGTTCATGAGGATCGGTTGCAGTAGTTTCGAAGATTTTATCAACAAGCCGTCGAAAAGCGTTGTTTCGAGACAAACGCGTTTAAAGTTTGCTGGGGTTACATAAATACATGAAATTTTTTAAAAATCTTTTCCGATAGTGTTTTTATTAATTTTAACAATATCTATAATATAAACCTATTTAAAAAATTCATGAAAATAGCCTTTTTCTTTTTGCGTCTAAAGTGAGATGATGCCTTGAAGCTTTTTAGAAACAAATTATCGACTTTGGGGACAGGACCATCCTTTGGACGACTTTTGTGCTCACATTCGTCCGAAGATTATTTTGAAGACATTAATAATTATTAATTATTATAGACATTAATAAATAAGTGAAGTGAAGTGAAGACATTAATAATTATTAATTATTATAGACATTAATAAATAAAATACTAAATTATTTTGAAAACATTACTGAGCTTACATAATACTGAGTCTCCATACTCAGTATTATGGAATGCTACTACAAGGACGGTCATCGAAGTCAAATGTCTTCAAAATCACCTCTTTCCCCATGTATCTATAAATTCCAGAGTTTCAACGTATACCCATGCAGGTTTTCACGTATTGCCTTGCCCATTTGAACTCTTTCCTAACACTCCCTACCCATACTTCGCTAATTTAACCTAACTTCCGTTGCCTCCACAGCCGTCTAAACCGACACGGAAAATGTTATTTCCGCGATATTTTTCCTTATCAAGAGCAAGTTGATGTGATTACGATTTACGGGAAACATCACACCGCACCGCCAGCGACGGTGTATGCTGAGCGTTGACATAAAAATTTCTCTGCTCGATTTTTCATACTAAATCCTGTTAGATCATCTTGGGATTTGGTGTGTGAACTTATTTATAGTCTCTTGATGAAATACTGAAAAAAGTGATGGTCCCATTTCAAAAGATTGAGGTGACCCTGAAATCTCCGAAGGGCCTTTATCTGGATGAATTTCGTAGCTACCACTCGATGACACCTTCCGAACTATGGAACTTTGGTAGGAAAAGTTTTCTTCTAAGTCCGATAGCTTGGAAAACATTTCTACTGACAATATTTGTTGTTTCATCCTACCGGGTCAGGGTATATATGTTGCAATTATTTTCTACGCAGAGATATAGATAAGTTTCGCGGAACAAAACAGTATATAAATCTGCCGACATACATATCTCCATATATATATATATATATATATATATATATATATATATATATATATATATATATATATATATATATATATATATATATATATATATATATATATATATATATACAGGGTATCCTGTTATGAATGGATAATCCTGCAACTGTTGATAGGTCAGATCAAGTCCCACCATATGCTGGAATTACATTTTAGTAAAAGTTTTCCAAATTTTTGGCTTTATGTTATATTTTGAAAAAAATCATCTGCTTTTTGTTTTTCGCATGCCATTTCTACAAATTATATGAATCGACAATAACTAAGCAACTTTTTAGAGTAATTAGCACGATATGCGTGGTACATTTTTTTTACACCTCAGGCTATCAAAGTCAATTGTTCGAATTGGTTTGTATGAAAATTCTGCATAAGATCTTTTTTCATAACGTTTCCTTAAGGGGTTAGGCCACAATAACGGGTATAAAATCATGTGCGAGTAAAACAATTTTTTTCCGTATGAAAAAGTGATTCACTCATAAAATTAATTACACATCTATTTAGTATGAATATCTGTTAGAAAATATATATATTTTTTTCGATATACAAAAATGGCCGACTACGAATATTTTCTCTTGTTATCTTTTTTTTAGGTGCTCCGCGGCGTGACATCTAGCATCCACAATTTTTTACCTAGAACAAAAAACAAAAATTCTCGTCAATCTACATTAGAATACCTAGAGGAGTACGTACGAAATTTAAAAAATATTGTTTTATCCAAAAGTTGTAGGTATTTGAATTGAGTTGTACGTATTTGAATGAATTTTCAGTGAAAAATTTCGTATAAAACTGCTCATAAAATGCAAAGTTTTCGATTAATCAGAAATTCCGTACGTCCTTCTCTGCGAAATGCAATTGGGAACATGACTTTAAAATTTTAAGTGAATCGAGTGAAAATCGTTCAAGTTATTTGTCACGCCAATTGGAGAAAAGCTGTTTGAAGTTTTAGGTACTCTATGGCCATGCCAGAGGTGGGCTTACGTTATACGCTCAAAGTCGGTGAAAAAAATGCTATAAATGTTCTTGCTATAAATCGAATAGTAATTTATTCTTATGATGACGAAGCACCGTTTAAGCGGAACAAAATCGATGTATGGAAATTCTACTGTGGCCTTACCCCTTAACATTTAAGGTTAAAAAAAAGACTTTTCTACATAAAACGAATAACCAAGAGTATTTTTTTTTCAACCAGGTGAAAAAAAGTTATCATTTGTAGAAATGGCATGCGAAAAACCAAAAGCAGATGATTTTTATCTCGAACACCGTGGGACTTTTACTAAACTGAAATTCCAGCACATAGTGGGAAATGATCTGGAGTATCGGCAGTTGCAGGATCATCCATTTATTACAGGACACCCTGTATATATACGATTCTATGTACGTGTACTGTATCGAGAGTCTGCAGAGAAGTGATGGTGTCATCAAGATTGATAGACGTAAGCATCTGCAAAGTGTACGTATAGTCATCTCTATAACTATATCGTGTTTTCTCTCTCTCTCCCTCCCTCTCTCTCCCTCTCTCTCGATTATTGTGGCTAATCAACCGTATACATGTATCTAATAGCTGCCGCGAGAGTTTCGACAGCACACGGATATACGCGCGATCGAAGATTCTTGATAAACTCCATAAAAGCGAGTTCCCTGCGCACAGCTGGTTTTTGACAAGGGTCGCTCTCAGTGCTGGCGACCCCGTTACGTCCGTCCGATGACGACGAGTGTTTGCGAGAAAATAATTCCCGCAGCTCGTGGGCCTCGTTCGAGTCGAGGAACCGGGGAGACTGATAGAGCCGGAAATCAAAGAGTCATGAGCCGAAAATCAACGTAGTGGTATTGAGAGTGGAAAGGGGGCGAACGGTTCTTGTCCACCGATAAGGGCAGGCCCCCGATGATTTTTACAAAGATCGCGATGTGTATGTACGTAGTTCTCGCTGCGATCGTTGAAAGGGAAAAAACGGCCGCGAGTCACCGTCACTTCGTTCACTGGAGCCTTTGACTTACGCCCTTTCGCCTCGACAGCAATCGATTTTTTTTCATGTAGGCAACGAGAAGAATCGAAAAGCGTCTGACACCGAGGCACACGAGATTCGAGAGAGTTGCCCAACCTCTTTTCGGCTTTCGCATCCTTTTTTGGTGCACCGAGGCGCGCTCCAGCTCGCTCCAGTCACCTGGACACTTCCTTGCGAAACAATTACGATGTGGATGTATGTGGATATATATATATATATATATATATATATATATATCCACATACATCCACATCGTAATGTAATGTTTCGCACATAATATGTGTGTGTGTGTGTGTGTATATATATATATATATATATATATATATATATATATATATATATATATATATATATATATATATATATTTAAACAGCCTGTGAGGAGGGTACGTCCTTGCCTCGAATCGCCGGAGACATTTACGTGAAAACGTACGATAGCCGGGTATTTTTGTGTTTTTACGTTCGGAGGGGCTCTTAAATTTCCAGGCCGAAAATTTGATTGAAAATTGTGCGTGGGATGTGCTCATGCGAAATAATTGGAATAAGCGTGGTCGTTTGGTATTTATCGTTGGCAGGAGTTGTTTCGCATTTGTGGACGACAATGCAGTTTTTTAAAATAATTGGGCGAGGAAAAAAATTGCTGATTCACGTGACTTGTTTTTGAGGAAAGATTTCTTTACGATTTTTGAGACCTAAAAAAGAAATGAAATGTACGCTAAGGTATGTTCTGATAATTGGGCGAGGAAAAAATTTGCTGATTTACATGATTTTTTTTAAAGAAACGATTTCTTTGTCATTTTTAAGATCCAAGTCTAAGAGTAATGAAACATACCCTGAGAAATGTTTGATAAGTGGGCTAAGGGAGGTATGTTTGATAATTGGGCGAGGAAAACATTTGCTGATTTACATGATTTTTTTTAAAGAAACGATTTCTATGTCATTTTTGAGACCTAAGTCTAAAAGTAATAAAACATACCTGAGGGTATGTTTTATTACTACTTTTGGCTTTTGCGTGGTATTTCTTCATTTTTATTCATCTTTAAGAATGACGGAGGTATGGTACGGTGCATTTTTAAAGCTGGCGTGACGTATAGCTGAAAAACTAATCGACCGATTCTGATGAAATTTGATACAAATCTTTCAAACCTTATTGTCTAAAACATGACCCTAAATGTTTTCGAGATTTTTTAAAAGTATTTTTCATCGTATACTGTAGCTGTTTTATTTTGAAAATGCAATTTTTTCTTTCAAAACGTACCATTTCATCGATTTTCAACATTCCTCACTTTTTCTTGGTTCATATTCTGCGTATGGGTGTTGAGGAAAGAAAAATCTGCTTTGGTTTTTTTTTCTGATTAATCCCGCCGATGCTACGTGTCACGCCGTCTGACAGCATCCGCCGCAACCCGTTTAAAAGACCGTGCCATACCTCCGCTATTTTTTAAACATTAATACAAAAAACCATGGAACATCCAAAAGTAGTAATAAAACAAACCCTAAATCTCAAAAATGGTGAAGAAATCTTTCGATAAAAAAAAACCATGAAAATCAGTATTGTTTTCCCCGCCTAAAGGTGGTTTCATCCACCCCCCTTAATTTGTGGCGGAATGGACGAGGCTTTTTTTAGGCTTCCTCCGCGAATGGGGACGATTGCATCGTTTTCAATGCAAAATAATTATTGGGGGCCTAATTGTTTTTTTTTAATCAATTTAGGCTATGCATTTATTGAGCTTAGCTTTTGAATGTTTTTACGTATTCGTATTGGAGATTTGCCAACTCAATTTGCAAAAAAAGGGCCTTGGATGGTGATAAAAATACAGAAATAAACAAGAGAAATCGTTGCATTCCAATGACGCAAGCTTCAATGTCGATTCGGGACCCTTACGGTTTGATCGTATCATTGGTTTGGCCCTTCGTCGTCACATGTGCTCAATTTGTTCTTCAAATGCGCCTAACTGGCAAAACGTCTTTTTTCGCAAACAGACTTTTTACCATTTTCGAGGCATGTTTCCATTTCAATTTATCGCAGAATGGCACCGTCTGCATATTTTTCGATGATCGATGTGCACTCATGAATTTCGTTGGATTCGAACCGATGGGCATTGGACTCCGTAACGGTTTGAAAAATTGCTTGGGCCATCTGGAAACCCAACTGACGAGCGCGGAACGTTCGGGATTTTTTGGAACGCAACGGAATATCTTTTTAATTTTTTTGTTCTTCAGTTTTCAAATGATTTATTTCTTATTAGTTATTTGATTATTCCTTGTTAGTTCTTGAGTAATTTCTCATTAGCTATTTATTTATTTCCTAAGTCATCCGAAATCTCACCCTGCAAATTAAGGCTGTAGATTTCTGACGCGAATCCTAAAACACAGTTGACCAATTCTCTCATTCCAAATTTCCCAAAAACGTTCTCCACTATAAGAGCCCCAAAAACCGATGGTATTGAACTTTGCATCGTTGGGATTCAACAAAAATATTGATTTTCGTATTGCTTAATTTTTTTTGGCCCATTCAGACCCAAAATTCACTGATTTTTTTTTTGAAAATCCCTTTTCGGGTTCCATAACCTAAACTTGGAAAAAAATTTGAAATGTTTCGAAAAATAAATGAATGAAAAAATAAACAACCCCACAACCCCATAAAAAGCTTTCGTTGCGTTCCAACGACGCAAGCTCCAACTTCCATTTCAGGACTACTAAAAAATAAAGAATTCATGCCAACAGCTCCGTAGTACCTCTAACTACCCCCATTACTCCCACTCTACACCATCAATTTACCAAGTAAAAAAAAACGTTTTTCAATTTCACATCCATCTTCCACATTTTCGACGCCCTTCGCCAAAATCTTCCCCCTCAGATATTCGTAATCATCAGGTGCTCATAAAAATACCGTCGTTCGATGGACGACCGATTGATTCTCGAGCTTATCCAATTTCAGTTGGTTTCCAATCGAACACACGATAATTACGCGCGTAGACAACGAGGCACGAAGCTCCCCTGCGATTCAATACGCGACCCGATACGCACTTGACCGCTTTTTTATGGCATCTATCAGGATACGTTCAGGATTTCGTCTCGGTGCTTCCTTCCTGGTACGGTCGTTTGTACGTGCTACGACCAAGAGGTTCGCGATCTTCGACAATGAGATGGGGCAGTGTTCTCTCTCTCTCTCTCTCTCTCTCTCTCTCTCTCTCTCTCTGTCTCTGTCTCGATATAATCGTCGTGTGCGGATCGTGTCTCGTGGGCAGCGTCAATGTCTTACGTACGACCGGGAATCTAGAGAGCGAGGACAAGGTAGCAGAAAATCTAAGAGCCAAGAGGCCGAGCAGGTTCGACGACCTCACCTACGGTGAGTTCCGTCGTCCTATGTACTTGTGGTACGAACCTTTACTACACTTTGATATATATATATATATTTATATATACATACATATATACGTATATCTTTATACATAAATAAATACCCACACATATATATGGGGCAATCCAGGTCAACTCACGTGGTCATCGGCCTGACCCCTACCGAGTCAGTAGACGATTTTTTCCGAGCATATTTTGATCCAAAAAAGCGGTGATTTTTTCGGATTTTTATCACATGTTTATCCCCGTAAAATAACCTTTTCCCCATAACATAGGAGTAAAAATGGATTTCGACCAAGTTTAAAATTTTGATTTTTTTTTCATAAAATCTAGAACTAAAAGCAAGTATTTCTATCATAGTTTGAGAGTGGGCCGAGAATAATTCATATTTGTTTTTAATAAAATAATTTTTTTTCCAAATCTCGAAAATTAAATATTCCGATGATGGTTACCTGAAGAAAAAAAAGAAAAATAAATGATATCCTGGTGAAAAAAATGTTTCATATATTTTGAAAGTAAAACGCTGAAAATTCGCCCAATAATTAGAATAACATTGAAAAGGCTATTTCTATTGTATTGTTTGTTTAAACTAAAATAGCTTTTCCAGCGTTTTACTCGCAAATATAGGGAACAAAATATTTTACCAGGATATGATTTATTTTTCTTTTTTTTCTACAGGGAACCATCGTTGAAATATTTAATTTTTAAAATGTGGAAAAAACATTTTTTCTTCAATTAAAAAAATATATATAAATTATCTTCGGCCCACTCTCAAACTATGATGAAAATACTCGTCTTTAGTTCTAGATTTTATAAAAAAAAGATCCGAGTTTTAAACCTGGTCGAAATTAATTTTTACTCCAAAGTTATGGGAAAAAAGTCATTTTATGGGGCAAAACAAATGATGAAAATCTGAAAAAATAACCTCGTTTTTTTAATCAAAATTTGGAGGGTGGTCAGACCGATGACCACGTGAGTTGACCTGGAATGCCCCATATATACATATATATATATATATATATGGCTTAAACCTTGCGTACACAGAGCTCCTTACTTGGATCCCTCTGTGACTCTCTTTTTTTCTTTTTCCCTTTTTCAATCGCTCTTCCCGTCTCCGGTTCGAACGAAATAAGGAGTTTCTCGGGACGCGCGGAGCGAATTATGGCATTTGTACGCGAATCGCATATAACATCGCGACGAGGAGGACGACGACGACAACAGGTGTACAAGAAGCTCTCAGGACTTTGGTGATTTTTCTTTGCCGTCGTGTATGCGTTTTAATTAATCCTCCGTCGGAGAATGTTTTTTTTTCTCTTCGCATCCAGACTAATTGTGTCGTCGATTCGATGACGGATCGGAAGTCCCGATTAGGCCAAACGCGCGTAAAAATTCTTCGAATTGCGATCGAAAGTTTATAACAAAATTAATTGGATAAAGTATTTTTTTTTTCTTTCGCACAATTTGAGAATCGTAGCGTGCAGTGACGAGAAAAAAAAAGAGTTGAAGAGTACATCAACATCAAGCTGTTTAGTGGTTTTCAGTTGGACCCAGACTGACGATTCGAAAGAGCCTAAAAACGCCTGCACCGTTCTTCACTGATATCCTTTGACACACGTACGCGTGCGATGTTCATTGTTTATTATCCATGGTAGGAGGCCATTGATAATAAACAACGAAGACGTTAAAATTGCGGCATGGAAGGAAGAAAAGCAAAGAGGAAAAAAAGTAATGTGGTATTGGGCAGTCCAGATGCTGGAGAAGGGATAGAGAAGGAGAGGAAGAAGAACAAAATTAAGGGGCTCGGGAGTCAAGACTAGGGGAATTCCCGCTGCCATGCGATGTCTGATTTGAATGTTTTTTTAATCTCTCTTCTACGAATAGGATAGTGGTAAACTTAGGGTGCGTTGCCCCATACCGAACGTATAAAAATGAGGGGACGAGAGCATGAACCAAATACATACATAAATTAAATAAAAATATATATTTAGATATATATAAGTATTTATTTGGTTTATGAGCTTACTCTCTCATCTATATCATATTATACATATGAATTATTTTATATGCATAATATGATAGTAAAATAGATATAACTTGCTCACATTTATCTGAAGGTTAATTTCGGATTGATATCATATTGAGTATATATATATATATATATATATATATATATATATATATATATATATATATATATATATATATCAGAGCGTCGTATCCCCAGAATCAACGATTCGGTGCCAACCTGGAAACGGCCATACCTACTGATAGTCAACATTATACATCCATGAGACGGGTTCAAAATACATACAGGGTGTCCCAGAACTGAATGCGTTCCCTGAAATGGGGGATTGGGGGTGACATTCTGAGCCGATTGATATAAGCATGTGTGGGTCTCAGATCAACCGCTGAATTATTATTGATTTTTAAAGACAGGCCAATCAGGTGCGCCCGCCTTTGAAAATTAATAATAATTCAGGGGTTGATCTGAGACCCCCAAATGCTTATATCAATCGACTCAGAATGTCACCCCCAACCCCCCATTTCAGGGAACGCATTCAGTTCTGGGACACCCTGTATTTATAAAGGGTGTTTTGATATGAATGGATAATCGTGGAACTGTCGATAGTCCAGATCATGTCCTACTCTATGCTGGAATTTCAGTTTAGTAAAAGTCCCACGGTTTTCGAGATAAAAATCGTCTGCTTTTGGTTTTTCGCATGCCATTTCTACAAATGATGACTTTTTTTACCCGGTTTATTAAAAATACTCTTGGTTATTTGTTTTATCTAGAAAAGTCTTCTTTTTTACTTTAAATGTTACGGAAACTTTATAAATAAATATCTTATGCAGAATTTTCATACAAACGAATTCGAACATCTCACTTTGATAGTCTGCGGTGTAAAAAAATGTACCACGCATATCGTAGCAATTACTTTAAAAAGTTGCTTAGTTATTGTCGATTCATGTTAGTTGTAGAAATGGCACGCGAAAAACCTAAAACATGATATTAAAAAATAAAAAATAAAGCCCAAAATCTCGAAAACCGTGGGACTTTTACTAAACTGAAATTCCAGCATATACGTGGGTCATTTGACAAGTACCTAGCCTCACCGCTAGATGGTGCCACTATTGCAAGAGAAATACACTATAGTGTAGTACCGTCTTGTAGACGGCTACTGACAAAATTTCAGCCGGATCGGACTTGTAGTTCTCTTTTGAGAGCGTGTGAAAGCAAGTGTGTCCGTTGATTTTTGAAAGAATGGAGAAAGAACAATATCGGTCGGTGATTCGATTCTTGTTTTTGGAAGGGAAATCGCGCAGTGAAATTAAAGAACGCTTGGATGCAGTGTATGGGGATGCTTCTCCTTCGATGGCGACCGTTAAATTTTGGTATAACGAGTTTCAACGTGGTCGTACGTCGGCTTTTGATGATCCACGCCCAGGTGCTCCAAAAACAGCCACTACGGAGGAGAACGTGACAAAAATACACGATATCGTTTTGTCAGACCGCCGATTAAAGGTGCACGAGATAGCTGTGATAGTAGGCATCTCAGAAGAACGCGTGTGGCATATCCTACATGAGACTTTGGGCATGAGGAAGCTATCGGCAAGGTGGGTGCCGCGTTTGCTGACTGCAGACAACAAGCGCATTCGTGTGACCACTTCAGAGCAGTGTTTGGAGCTGTTTAATCCCAATCCAAAAGAGTTTTTGCGTCGTTACGTGACCGTCGACGAAACATGGATTCACTGGTATACTCCAGAGACCAAGGAGCAGTCAAAACAGTGGACCTTACCCGGTGAACCTGCTCCAAAGAAGGCGAAGACGGTCCCGTCGGCTGGAAAGGTGATGGCCACTGTTTTCTGGGATTCTCAAGGTGTGATTTTTATTGACTACCTGGAGAAGGGCAGGACGGTCACGGGACAGTACTATGCCGAACTATTGAGCCGATTTAACGCCGTGTTAAAAGAAAAACGGCCCCATTTGTCGAGAAAGTAAGTGCTTTTCCACCATGATAATGCACCGGCTCACACCTCCGCGCTCGCCACGGCTAAATTGGTCGAATTACGCTATGAACTGCTGCCCCATCCACCGTATTCTCCAGATTTGGCTCTGTGCGACTTTTTTTTGTTTCCGAATCTAAAAAATTCACTCGCCGGGAAGAAATTCCACTCCAATAACGAAATAATCGCCGCCACGGAGGCCTATTTTGCAGACCAAGAGATAACATTTTTTTCAACGGGGATAAAAAAATTGGAACACCGCTGGGCCAAGTGTATTCAACTAAAAGGAGACTACATTGAAAAATAAATTTTATTTTTAGCAAAATTTTGGTGTTTTCATTTGTAGGCTAGGTACTTATCAAATGACCCACGTAGTTGGCGATGATCTGACCTATTGATAGTTGCAGGATAATCCATTCATAACAAGACACCCCGGATATATACACTACCGGGCAAAAGTTTCCGGACACTTCAAATAATTGCAAAACTTTCGATCACTGGATAAATGCCAAATAATGTTAGAATTATATAGTTAATTTCATTTATTATTTTAAGAAGATATTACATAGCTTTGTATAATTTATTATATTATTCTAATACCATTTTGCAATTATCTGAAGTGTTCGGAAACTTTTGGCCGGTAGTGTGTGTGTGTGTATATATATATATATATATATATATATATATATATATATATATATATATATATATATATATATATATTATGAAAATGTATGCATATGAGAAGCACACTGCTTTTTGCATGTCAATATAGTCTGAGGTGTACAGAGACCCACGTGGTGGCGCTTGCTGATGACTTTTACTATTCCGAGAGTGCACAACGCGTGAGGCATTATACTATATGGCGACTATGCTCGACGAAGCTACTTCCCACCGCTCGTTATATATTCGGTACTATTCTGACGGTACCGGAATTCAGGCGTCTCTCTCTCTCTCTCTCTCTCTCTCTCTCTCTCTCTCTCTCTCTCTCCCTCTCTCTCTCTCTCCCTCTCTCTCTCTCTCTCTCTCTCTCTACTTATCTATCTATCTATCACTGTGCTTCTTTGTTTTTCTCTTGCTCCTTCTGACTCTCCTGAATCGCCGCAAAGAAGATATTTCGGTCCATCGCGGTGGTCTCTGTGGCCCGCGTGCGCGTTCGTTAGAATACGCAGCGAGTCTCGATGTCGCGAGTAATAATAAATACACGCTGATGCCACAGAGACGTCAAGACGTGTGCGCTTTGAATTTTTATTTTGTAATTTTTAAAAGGCTGGGCGTGTTCCTTTTCCCGCGCTTTAAGCCATGTTTTATTCTCGGCTCTTGTTCTCTTTCGTCTTATACTCCCTCGATATTGCTCGCGCTTCGAGAGGAAACCGATAATTGTCGACGGACTCTTGTCATTTGCATTTGTCATTCGCACTCTCGAGCTAACATATTGAATAATATTGTCGTTATGAGAAAAAAGATAAACGCTTTTTATTCACTTCTCTCTTTTGCGTATGAATTTTCATCGCGATTATTTATTGCTCAATAGTGCTCTTCGTAACGATAACACAATATTTTGCTTATCGCGAAAAACGTAGATACGCGAAAGAGAAAAAATAAAGAATAACCAATGCTACAGAGAAAGTCGAAAAAGGCACTTTTAATGCGTTTTTCTCGAAAAGTAAAAAAGATCGTAAAACTTGCGGGGGAGTGATTCGGATAGTGACGGATACGAGGCAGCCAGATTTTTCTTCTTGACGTCACTTTTCGGGCCACCCTACGTATGCAGACTTTTGGTTTTTCGTGCAAAATTCTTTCGGAGTTTTCATCTTTCGGGGTAGTATATTTTCGGAGTTTTGAGCGTCCTGATCGGGGCCGGGTTGGAATTCCGAACTTTCAATGATCAGAACGCTCAAAACTCCGAAAATATACTACCCCGAAAGATTAAAACTCCGAAAGAATTTCGCACGAAAAACCAAAAGTGCGAAAATCTGGACGCCGTCAAAATACTTTGGCTATGGAAGTTTTAAAAGTTTCAACATTTTCAATAAATCGACGAATTATTTCAAGAATTTTTTTTATTATGAAGTGATTTCGCGTCAATTTTGAAATCTGTCTCGACAATGTTATACGTTCTACATCATTCACAGTCAACCGTGTAGACTTTCGCTGGCATAATCTCGACGAAACTTGTAATTTCGGAACATTAAAATTAGGAATTTTAAACCGTCGGCGCATTCAATGTTCGGAATTTCAACCCGGCCCTCATGTCAAGATCATGCCAGCGAAAGTCTACACAGTTGACTGTAAATTATGCAGAACGTATAACATTGTCTAGACAAATTTCAAAATTGACGCAAAATCACTTCATAATAAAAAAAGTTTTTGAAATAATTCGTCGATTTATTGGAAATTTTGAAACTTTTTGAAACTTTCATAGCCGACTTATTTTGACGGTGTTAAGATTTTCGGAGTTTCGGTATTTCGTGTAAAATTCTTTCGGAGTTTTAATCGTTCTGACCATTCAAAGTTCGGAATTTCCACCCGGCCCTAACTTGAATTTCAGAACATAAAAATTCGGAATTTTAAACCGTCGAGCATTCAGAGTTCGGAAGTTCAACCCGGCTCCAGGTAACCTAGGTTAGATATGTTCCTAACGTGGTGACCTATCACCCCCTTAAGGCTTTGGATCGACCTTCCTAACACCCTGTGTGTATATACGAAATTGTGATTTTGAAGACGTCCTGCTATTTTTACAGGTACTATGCGTTTCTGTATATATATATATATATATATATATATATATATATATAAATGAAGTGGTCGAGAAATCCGAAAGAACGTCTCTCATGGATGTGCGTGGCCGTACGAGACTTAGATAAGGCAACCGAGGATTTTCATAATAAGAAACGGGATAAGCGGGCATGCAACGTGGCAGTTTTCTCCCTGCGATAAATGAGGAGCTTGGACACGCGGTTCTATCGTACTCATATATATATATATATATATATATATATATATATATATATATATATATATATATATATATATATATATATATATAAGGAATATTTATCTGTGTAGCGTCTTTATCTTTCGAATCCCTTTCCCTGTCGTCGAGAGTACAAATCTTTGTTCGTTCCATTGTCGTTTCTACAGGCCTTACGTATGGGCCTCGTAATAATACTGATGACAGCAATAATAATAATAATAATAATAATAGTAACAATAAAAATAGCGATAACAGCAGTAATAATACTAATGGAAAATAAAATATTATTTTTTCCATCAACAACACAGGCCACGTTGCTGCGCCTGAAGATATCGCCTCGCGGGCCTTCATCGCTTTGAAAGCTCCAACAATCGCGTCTCTCTTCTCTCAATCCGCTTCGTCATATATGCGGAGAAAAAGTCTCGCTTATTACCTGTGAAAACATCGTCTCGGAGAGGATAGATGTGTACGCGCACGCGCGCGACTCTATAAAATAATTCACGCTCACGCGGGACTCAAATTTGCAGAAGGAGAAAAAAAACAGCGAATTTAACGAGAGTACGTGAAAAGTGTGTTTTTTTTCGTTCGGTGGAGGAAATCTGCAGTGAAAATTGAAGAAAGCGGCGATTATTGAAAATATCGATTGAAAGTTTGGGTTTGAGGAGAATGGGTGTATAAAGGACGATCGAGAAGGCGTATATCGTCTACCCAAGAGAGAGGGGAGGAGAGAGAGGAGAGAGAGAGAGAGAGAGAGAGAGAGAGAGAGAGAGAGAGAGAGAGAGAGAGAGAGAGAGAGAGAGAGAGAGAGAGAGAGAGAGAGATACTTAATTATATACGAATGCAGGCGTGTCACGAAAATTCAAAACCCTGCTATACACAAGGGACATCCAAGACATAATAATTGCAGCCCTAGGGTAGACGAGGGATGCCACGTCGTAGGTATATACATGAAAATATACGAGGGCCATTGAGATAAAAGATACAATCTTTGGGTTTTTACATTCACCCATATACAGGGTGTCCTGTTATGAATGGATAATCCTGCAACTGTCGATAGGTCAGATCATGTCCTACTATACGCTGAAATTGGAGTTTAGTGAAAGTACCACGGTTTTCGAGATTTTGGGCTTTCTGTTATTCTTTGTAGTCATCTGCTTTTGGTTTTTTGCATGCGATTTCTACAAATGATATGAATCGACAATACCTAAGCAACTTTTTAAAGTAATTGGCACGATGTACGTAGTATATTTTTTTTACACCGCAGGCTACCAAAGTGAGATGTTCGAATTGGTTTATATGAAAATTCTGCATACGATCTTTTTTTCGTAAAGTTTCCTTAACATT
>OY723389.1:43877190-43897913 GCA_963210295.1 Ophion ellenae
CTCAAGCATTATGCGGCTATACCAGTGTGACATTTTCAAAAAATCGATTTTTTTTTGCCTTTTTCGACGGACATTGTATGGGCCAGGTATAGCTGATTAGCAGTTTTTATGGTAAACATCATTTTATCTTGCAATAATCGATAGTTAAATCTTTGAACGCGTTTTTCTCAAAATGAGATTTTTCAAATTTGCTGACATTGTAACTCAAAAAGCAATTATCCGATTGACTTGAAATTCGAACTGAGTACTCTTGAATATATTTACTCTACAATGACGTAGGATATTTCTGATTGGATGAAAATTGACGATTTGGCATTGAAAAAAACGACCATTTTATAGGCAAGAAAACAGACTTTTTTTTATAACTACGCCATTTTGTTAGATTCTGATATTTTTGGAAAATCCTCCGTCATTGTACAGGAAATACGTTCCAGTTTAACGACATTTTTTCATTTTTCGGTTTCAGCTACTCAATCGGCCGGAATCATGTCAGCAGTGGAGGAACTTTTTTTTTGGCGCCTCCGAAAGCAGCGTATAAGTCGCTTGGATCTCAATATTTTTCTATTAAAAAATTATGTAATATAGGTCAAATATAGCCAAATATATTCTTAATTTTTCGAAAAATTTAATCGAGTCCTTTTCTTCCAAAAAAAATCCCGCAAATCACCCAAATTTTCAGCGTTCACACTGGGATGGCCCCTTCAGCATGTCGCAACTCCCCCCACTCTACTGCAACACAGTGTCAGTGGAGTGGGGGTAGCGTTGATTTCAGGTAACATCCAGCTAACTCAGCCCCCTATAGCGGGGCTACCTCAACAAAAAAAACAGTTTTAAAAGCATTTTCAATGCTAAAAGATGACAGTAGCCAAAAAGTGCAAAAAAAACTTTTGGCAACAAGGCTTTCAAACAAGGCCGCGGAACCGTGGGTCGCGATATATACCAGCAAAACAATAAAAACAATGCGCGCGCACGGTGAGAGCGTAAAATCGCTCGTATATGGCATTTATCGAAAATGATAAATGGATTTGGATACGTTGAGAGACCACCGCGTGCAATAATTGGAAAGGTATTAGTGGGAAATTAGTCAGCTGGAAGTTTCATTAATTATCGGATCATCCGCGGATATAAATTGACGTGAATATCGCCCGGCCGCCCCGATGAGATTCCCGAGAACCCAAGGATTTTAATATCCTTTCGGCTGTATTAAACGCCACGGGTCGCCCGTACAACAAGTATATACTTATACAGTGTTCTCCATTCGCCCCCGGGGAAACGAAATCGTCTGTGCCCTGCATTTCTGCGCCGATCCCACCGTGCGCACTCTTTGAATTATTAATTTCTCATCCACTCATCGAAGATCGCTGCGATTCTGTCTCTTTGCATCGGATAATTCGCTGGCGTGGTGAACCACTCCTATATACAGGGTGTCCCAAAACTGATGGTAGTCCCTGAAATAGGGCGTTGGGGGTGAAATTCTGAGTCGATTGATATAAGCATGTATGGGTCTCAGATCAACCCTTGAATTGTTATTAATTTTTAAAGGCGGACCAATCAGGTACGCTCGCCTTTAAAAATTAATAATAATTCAGGGGTTGATCTGAGACCCATACATGCTTATATCAATCGACTCAGAATTTCACCCTCAACTTCCCATTTCAGGGACTACCATCGATTCTGGGACACCCTGTATATGTATGTGTATACAGGGTGATCTGTTATGATTGGATAATCTTGAAACTGCCCATAGGTCAGATCATGTCTTAGTATATGCTGGAATTTCAGTTTAGTGAAAGTCCCATGGTTTTCGAGATTTTGGGCTTTATGTTATTTTTTGTAAAAATATCATCTGTTTTTGGTTTTTCGCATGCCATTTCTGCAAATGATATGAATCGACAATAGCTTAGCAACTTTTTAAAGTAAGTGGCACGATATGCGTAGCACATTTTTTTTACACCGCAGGCTATCAAAGTCAGATGTTCGAATTGGTTTGTATGAAAATTCTGCATAAGATCTTTTTTCATAAAGTTTCCTTAACATTTAAGGTTTAAAAGAAGACTTTTCTAGATAAAACAAATAACCAAGAGTATTTTTAAAAGCCGGGTCAAAAACGTTATCATTTGTAGAAATGGCATGCGAAAAATCAAAAGCAGATAATTTTTATCTCAAGAACCGTGGGCCTTTTACTAAACTGAAATTTAAGCATATATAAAGACATGATCTGACCTATCGACAGTTGCAGGATTATCCATTCATAACAGGACACCCTATATACATATATAGAGGTGATTTTTAAGGGCGGAGATAAAAACTTTTATCTCCGCCCTTTTTATAAATTTTTTTTATAAAATTTTACTTTTATAATATTTTTAAGGGCAGGGAAAAAACGTGCTGATTTTCATGATTATTTTTAAAGAAAAGATTTCTTCACTCCTTTGGAGACTTAAGGCATGTTTTATTACCACTTCTGGCTGTTACATGGTAATTTTCTTTATCAATCTTTTAAAACGACGGAGATATGGCTGGTCTTCCAAACTGCATTTTCAAAATTGGCCCGACGTATGGCTGTAAAACTAATCGACTGATTCCGATGAATTTTGCTATGAATCTTTCCAACCGTATTGTCTAAAACATGACCGTAAGGGTGCTTGAAAATTAAAAAAAAAAGTATTATTTTATTGAAAAATGTAGCAATTTTTTCGGAAAATTCTATATTTTTGTTTCGAAGCGTACCATTTCATCGATTTGCAACATTGCTCACTTTTTCTTGGTTCATATTCTGCGTATGAGTGTTAATGAAAGAAAATTCTTGGTTTCTATTTTTTCAGATCGATTCCGCCGACGCTACGTGTCACGGGGTCTGACAACATCCGCCGCAACCCGTTTAGAAGACCGTGCCATGACTCCGCCATATTTAAAGATTAATAAAGAAAAATAACATGTAACAGCCAGAAGTAGTAATACAACATTCCTTAAGTCTCAAAAATAGTGAAAACATCTTTCCCTTACGAAAAAAATAATGAAAATCAGCTATTTTTTCCTCGTCTAAAGGTATCTCCCCCCTTAAGACTTTCGTCTTCAGAAACCGTCCTCGTAGTAGCTTGATATCCTCAAATTAAAAATTGTATTAATCCCACTCCTTTCACAATCACTTTTCGGTAAATGCAAGCCCATTTTTGTAAATATAATTCCGAGGATCGTCCTAAAAGGAGCCAGTTAGCGAGACGGCCAAAATTACGTAGATATAATAGGTTCAAAATATTAGTTTCCGTTTTCGATTATGTTGAAGCTCGTGTATATGGTACAGCATTAAAAACTATTAGATACGTATTTTTTTACAGGCGAAGAAACGACATCAAGGGGTGCAGCACCCCTTGGATTGCGAAACACGTAAAGGGCTGATATTGCAGTTTCAGCTGGTCGCGGGTTTTAGTAAAACAAAAGGGCAATTTCTTGTTTGCAAAACTATCAGGTATACGTTGAAAAAATATTCAAAGCATTGAAATAAGGGCTGTACCACTCCTCGAATATTCTTTCTGCCACCCCACATTTACAAGGGGTGCATCAAATTGAAACATACAGGCCAAAAAGGTCGATTTTTTTAGCTGCTTTTATACCTTTTCGAGGGTTTATAGGATCGGAAATGGTCCGTCGATTACAAATACCTCACCTAAATGCGAAAAACGTGTTTCCATAAAAATTCGACAAATATAATGACATAGTTATAAAATCAATAATAATAATAATGCCAAAAATCATATCATAATTTAATAATATTAATAATAAGTATAACAATAGAAAAAATGCAAATGGTAATAATAGTAGCAAAAATAAAAGCCTAATAATAAAGTCCTAATAATGACGGTAATTGTAACAATAATGAAAATAATATAATACTGAATACCAGATTCTCAATACAATACTGAAAATAATAAAATACACATTTTTGATTACACAAGTAGCAAAATTACAAAAATAGTAATAGTAGCAATAATAAATAAATAAATGAAAATAACAATACGACTAATAGTTGCAATAATAAATCAAATAAATAAAAGCTCAGCATAATAAGTAAATAAATCAATAAAAAGAATAATACTAATAGTAGCAATAATAAATAATATCGTGTTCAGGCGATAATAATAGCACAATAATTCCATTGAATTTATTATGCACGCTAGATTGAAAGTAATTAATGAACAGAACTATCAATGGACATAACGCGGCGGTTTAATGAATCACGTATCCGTACATACGCAAGACATATCGTAACCGGGTGCAATTTCCATTGTGCAACACTTATGTGGGAGTCGAGGTTCTTTTTTTTCCTTCGGGGCGATTCGTCGCTCGCAGTGCAAGTGCAAACAGCAGACAACCAAAGGCGAAGAAGCAGAGGAAGAAAAAAAAGTGCGCGCAGCTACGTTTGTTTGGATGTCACGACGGCAAAAATCAATTACCGACAATGCTCGCGGGTGGGTGTTTCTCCCTTGAGCATACGCGGACGTTACATCGCGCGCTGCTGCAACAATTGCCACGGGAAAATTTCGTAAGAGAACTCGCGAGATCGCAGCGACGATCCTCAGCGATGACTAGGATCCCAAACTAGTGTGGGCTATAGCCGACAGAATTCCCTCTCTCTCCCTCTTAAGGGGTTACCCCCACTTGCGATTTTGAAAAAATCGATTGTTTTTTATTGCATTTTTTTGAAGTATAAGTATCTGAGAATATGTCCTGAAAATTTCACGTCGATCCGAACAAAATTGACTGAGATATGAGCGTTGAAAGAGAAGAATCCGCGTTGAAAGAGAAACTTTAAACGCGTTTTTCTCAAAATGGCATTTCTGAAGTCGGTGACCAAGATTACTCGAACACTAATGAACCGATCTTCTTGAAATTTTGCAGGCTTATTTAATACATAAAAATGTTGTCTTTATGTGTTCGATTTTTTTTTCGAAAAAAAAACTGGCCGTTTTATAGCCAAAAAACGGCCGTTATTTTTCGTTAAAATCGAACCATTAACTTTGACTGTCCGCCATTTTGTGAAAAATGAATATTCTTTAAAATCCTTCGATTAAAGACTAGTTTATACTTATATTTGACTAAATCCATCCGCATTTTTTTTTCAGATGATCCACTTCGCCGCAATGTTGGTCACCGCAAACCGTGTATATAAAAATATTATTTCATTGACGGCCATTTGCCACTGAACAATGTAATATTTTTCAATAAAAAAATTACTGAAAGTTCTTCAAGATGTGTTCTTTAAGATGGTATATTGATCGATTAAAAAAGTTTTGTACTTTTCTTTAAAAAAAATGCATGAAAAAGGCCTTTTTTGCGCTACAAGTGGGGGTAACGCCTTAAAGCTCTCGCAAATTATTCGTTCGCGATTAAAATTCACTCGCGGGCTAAAACTAGTAATATTTTGAAATCTTGATTCATATGTTCGATTTTTCGGTTGTTAAAGCGTGAAGAATAAAATATCGATGAATATCGTGAAGTATTGTGTGCGATAAAGAATACAAATTATACAGTTTTTATTCTTTTTTTTTGTCAAAATATCCGAATGAGAAATTTAATTAAAATTCTGAAAAACTTGCCGAGAATTTGGGTAAAAACCAGTTGTGGAAATGTTTAAGTAGATGGTACATTTTTTAAACTATTTATAAAGAAACCAAATCAGCATTTTAATTTGCTTAGGACACTACACATTCCCTATTTATTTAAACATTTTCGCGATTTCTTATTACCTAACTACTCGACAAGTTTTACAGAATTTTTATTAAATTTCTCGCTCGGATATTTCGGCAAAAAAAAATTAAGAATGATCGTATAATTTGTACTCTATCGTATTACGGTATTCGTAAATATTTCATTCTCTACTGCTACAAGCTAGATTATCTTTTATTTATTGAATAAATTTTATATGTATTTATATTTATAAATATAAACTTTTGTATGTGTGAGTGGGCTGAAAAACGAAAATCGTTGTATAATGAGGAATAAATTATACTAATATAATCTTTTATATACATATATAGTTCTATTTATATATAAAATGAAAATATAAATAAAAAAAGGTTATCTTTTCATTTATTCGCATTTGTAAATGTACTTTACCCGATTTTTTTTATCGCTATCGTTATGAATGACACTGTTTAGCAAGAAATAAACGATCAACTGAATACTAACGTAAATGGCTTAGATTTCGATTGAAAGTTTGAAAAAAGGGTTCCAGAGAAACAATCCCTAAAGTTCACATGTCAAAAAATATACTTATACTAATCTAAGTGGATCCCAATTGCTTTTAAGAACTTTTAAGAGGAAACTAAAATGAGGAATATACCTAAAATAAAAAAAGAAAATCCCACGCGACAGAAAAATTCGAAAAAAAAATTGAAAAAACGTATTTTCTCTAAAACTATATGGCGGATACGCGGCATCTAAATTGTCCTTCGGCCGTCACTTTTCGAGCTCCATATCAAGTGTATGAACCAGCTCTCAGCTACTTAACGTAAATTTGTTGCATTTTTGCAACAAAAGTTTTCACAGATACACATCTATGTATGAAAAAAAATTCTACCTTATTTTACCTTATTTTGCGATAAATATATCTATTCGTATAATCCGCGACTTACGCCGCCATCACGATCGCCTCGTCCAAATTGATCCAGCTCCTAGTAAGTCCGAGGAAGAGACGAAAATCCAGCACTTTTTAGCGTGGAATATGAATTTTTGACTGCAGGTAGATGGTTGCATGCTAGAAGTAACCCCAATAAAATATTGCCCCTCAACTCGCCCCAACCCTAAGAAATAGGGGTTGAAAACTTCAAAATCGCCGTATCTCGGTAACCAATAGGCCGATCAAAAAAGATTTCAAACAAAAGTTGTTTGGAATAATAAAACTCGTATAAAGTTATGTAACGTCCAATCCCCTATCTTTGAAAATAGCGGCACAAAATGTTCGAATCGTTTTTGTGCCGCTATTTTCAAAGATAGAAGATTGGGCGGCACAAAACTTTATACGTATTTTATTATTCCAAACAACTTTTGTTTGAAACATTTTTTTACCGGGCTATTAATTCTCGAGATACGGCGATTTTTAAGTTTTCAACCCCTATTTTTTAGGGTTGGGGCGAGTTGAGGGGCAACATTTCATTGGGGTTACTTTCAGTATGCAACCATCTACCTTCAGTCAAAAATTCATATTCTACGCTAAAAAGTGCTGGACTTTCGTCTCTCTTACTGAACTATCCGCCTAATACGAGAGTGTGTACCCCGAGTGATATCTCGGCCAACGAAGTACCGTGGGCGCTCGCGTTTTCCTCCTATCAGACGTTAACTCCTCTCTCGCGATAACGCAATCCACCTAACTGAGTGAGAAGAGGTTCTTCGTAAGAAAAATTCGAAAAGCAGAAGAAAAAAAAACATTTTAAAGAAGTCTCCGACGGTATTGGCGCGATGTCGTCGGCACTGATAGTCGAACTATATTGAAATCGTTTCGAGACGTCCCCAAGCTCGTTCTCTCTCTCTCTCTCTCTCTCTCTATCTCTATCTCTCTCTTTCTCTCTCCAGCTTGTCCCAGGAAATCGCAATAAGCATGAGCTGGTGCTGCAAAATGAAGAAAAAGAAATTCAGGGAGACTAGAAAGCGCACCCTGATACAGCAGCAGCTGAACGCGAGAAGGCAATAAGGATCGTTTTGTTGCGTCTGTCGATCGGTGTAGACGCACGTCGCCGAGGAGCAGAAACGTCGCGAGAGAGATAGGGAGAGAGAGAGAGAGAGAGAGAGAGAGAGAGAGAGAGAGAGAGAGAGAGAGAGAGAGAGAGAGAGAGAGAGAGAGAGAGAGAGAGAGAGAGAGAGAGAGAGAGAGAGAAAGAGAGAGAGAGAGAGAGAGAGAGAAAGAGAGAGAGAGAGAGGTTCGAGTTTATACAACGGGACACGCGCGCTTCCACCCACATATGCAACGAAATGTACATATATGTGATTACACGTTCGTTGGAAGGTATATATATATATATATATATATATATATCCATATAATTGTCGAGGTAAAAGAATTAAGCTAGACGGAAAATAAAAGACAGATGGAGAAAGAGAGAGAGAGAGAGAGAGAGAGAGAGAGAGAGAGAGAGAGAGAGAGAGAGAAAATGGCAAGACAAACGTGCGTGGGTACTTTTCCCTCTCCTCATTGGGCACGTATTATTTATATATATGGAGAACGATAATTTCAAAGACGCCTGATTTCGAGGGCCGGCCCGTAATCTGGCAAATGTGCTGATATTCAACATTACATTAGATATTATGGGCTCGAAATGACCTTTCTCTCTCTCTCTCTCTCTCTCTCTCTCTCTATATATATATATATATATATATATATATATATATATATATATATTTATATATTTATATATATCTATATGTGTGTGTGTGTGTATGTATGTATATGCAGCAAAAGTAACCACGCAAAAACCTTGAAACCCTCCCAGTTTCCATCCACAATTGCGTGGCTTCGATTCCGAATGGTTTTACATAAATAATACATTTGATGTGCCTCAGGAGAATTTTTAATGAAAGCCTTCATCATCTCGGTTTAGCGCGGTATATTCTCTACCATATCGCGCTTGTACAACTAATTTCACCGACTTCAAAATAACGAATCACGCGACTAACAAATTTGGAATCCTCCCAAGTAGAAGAAAAAAACAAAATTTCATTTTCACAAGATAACTCCGACTTCTCCAACTCGCGCAGAGCCAATTTGTCAAAGCTTTTTTTCAGAGCTTTAAAAATAAAATAACAAATCGTTCGAACGAAAAAATGAGAATCCTCCGACGGAGAAAAGAAAATAAAAATTGATGAGATGACTGCGATTTCTCCAAGCTGTGTATAGTTTTTTTAAGTTCCAACTGAGGGCGGAACTGAAACCTTTTAGGTGGAAGAAAAAAAGGTGTTATTATAGGGATGATTAGTATTCGAGTATTTTATTCGGGACCCGTGCCACCATTGGCATTTGATTCGTCGAAAAAAGTGCACGATCCAGTTTGGCGCGCAACAACTTCCGGTTGTGCTTCCAAGAGTACTCCAAGAAATAAAAGGGACGCAGCGAGAAAACCTCGCGAGTGAAACTCGCGCAAATTGCCTCCCTCATATTCGACGCGATTTTTCAGGATTCTCGTTTGCGCGCGAAATATCACGATCGAAAATTAACAACACGCACGCGCTTTCCCGTTATCGCATGCACCCGGGTACTTCGAAACGCGGCAAAATTTCACGATGAAGCAATTAGCGCATTTATATCGCCCCGTGCGTACTCTTCTCGTCGAATGCGCGGGAATTCTTACGGCGATGCGGTAAAGAGAAAAAGTTCAAGAGTATTTACGAGCGGGAGGACTCGATTCACCGATGTACGGTACGATGTGCATACGTGCACATTATATATATATATATATATATATATATATATATATATATATATATATATAAACATTTATAAATATAAAGATATAAAAAATGATCGCTCCGCATTAACTCGACGTACGAAAAAACGCATAAACACGTGCAGAATCGATCGCGACATACATATTGGCTCTTCGCCGAATTTTTCCAACCCGCGAAATGCGATTGATTGGAGAATAAAAAAATGCAAGCAGCTGTAGATGCACCATTTTTATATATGCACACACACACACACACGCACGCGCGCGCATATATAACTTTATTTTCTGCGTAAATCTAAAAAAAACTAGTATCCATCCAAAGTGCCCAAAATTGATTCCACTAGTGTATATACGACATATATACAGGGTGTCCCTCTTATCTCTGCCACTCTAAATAACTCGGTAATTATCGAAGTCACAAAAAATTGTTCCAGACAAATGCGACCAATTTTTCTTATGTCGGTGGTGGCGCTGACGCACAGTGAAGGTCACATCCACTTTTTAAAATGGAATGGTACATTCTTTCAGCCATTCTGTGGAGCACCTCAAGCCGCTTAAAAACCTGAAGGTGTCAAAGTCGTTCGAGGTCATTCGAGGTCATTATCGATGATACAAATCTAAATATCTCGGATGACTACCAAGTATTTGGTAGTGATCCGAGATAGTTAGATTTGTATTTCATTTTGATAGATGACCTTGAATGACCTTGAACGACTTTGGCCCCTAATGTGTTTTATGCGGCTCGAGGTGCTCCACAAGATGGTTAAAAAATGTACCATTCCAGTTGGAAAAGTGGAGGTGACTTTTACTGTGCGTCAGCGCCCCCGCGGAAATAAAAAAAAATTGGTCGCATTTGCCCCCCACCCCTTCACACCGTACAACTTCTGTCTGGAACATTTTTTTGTGGCGTCGATAATTACCGAGTTATTTCGGGTGGCAGAGATAAGAGGGACACCTTGTATATATATATATATATATATATATATATATATATATATATATA
Source organism: Ophion ellenae (assembly GCA_963210295.1). Classification (NCBI taxonomy): domain Eukaryota; kingdom Metazoa; phylum Arthropoda; class Insecta; order Hymenoptera; family Ichneumonidae; genus Ophion; species Ophion ellenae. The sequence continues at coordinate 43,887,631 of OY723389.1, forward strand.
TATATATATATATATATATATATATATATATATATATATATATATATATATATATATATATATATATATATATATATATATATATATATATATATATATATATATATATATATATATATATATATATATATATATATGGGGCATTCCATACCAATTCGACCTGGGTCTGACCCTCAAATCTGGTTCCCGATTTTTCCTATCATTACTCTCACTCTATCAAGCAATTACAATGTTTTCAGATTTTTCAAAATAAATTTGTGCGCGTCATGAATTTTTGAATTTTTTTTGAACACCTCGATGGCCGTAACCGAAAAATCTGAAAATTCCACAAAAATACAGTGTCAGATATAAAAAATGTTGGTGTAAAATTCATAATGTCTGGGCTTTTGCTTCAACCCGTTTTTTAGCTTTTGGAGCAAAAAAAAATGAAAAAATAAGAAGCAGAGGTCAATTTACTATAGACTGTTTCTCGAAATTTTGTATGCATAATACCAGATTAAAAAAAAAAATTCTCCGATTTTTCTCAAGTGTATTTTGTGATTTTCGATTTTTTTTTTATCATGGTTGACAAAAACCCTAATTAGGGGCTGAAGCAAAAGCCCAGACATCATGAATTTCACACCAACATTTTTTATATCTGACACTGTATTTTTGGGAATTTTCTCAGATTTTTCGATTACGGCCATCGAGGTGTTCAAAAAAAAAAATCAAAAATTCATAACGCGCTCAAATTTAGTTTTAAAAATCTGAAAAAAATTGTAATTGCTTGATAGAGTGAGAGTAATGATAGGAAAAATCGGGAACCAGATTTGAGGGGTCGAGAGTCAGACCCAGGTTGAATTGGTATGGAATATACTTGTATACATATATATATATATATATATATATATATATATACACACACACAAGTATATATATATACAAGGTGTCCCTTGTCCCAAAACGTTGTGGATTAAAATCAAAACATTGCAGTGTCATTGCGGCGTAGCAAAAATCATACTGCAAAGTTTTGATTTTAATCCACAACGTTTTTATACTTAATATTTGCCGTAATAAGTCTACTTTGATAAGAATATAAAATATAAGTGGTTGTCGCGTAAAAATAATCGATAAAAGCGAAATTTTTACCAATTTGGAAAGTGTCCAGACTTAATTCCACTGGTTTATATACATGTAAAGCGGCACTGGTGGATGGGCGGTCGGGGTTCGTCTCCGGCGGTCCTTCGAGTTAAGCAGCGTTGTACATAGCCGATACTGGGAGCGGTGACCGCTTAGACGTGCACCGGCGCATCAACCCGTCACCGGAAGGCCGATACTTCTGAGACCTTGGTTAAACTACTTGAGTAAAACGTCTGCGCACCAGAGAATCAGAAGAATATGGGGGCCATCTATTCTGGTACGGGTTTTCCACAGTTTCCCCGTACCCTCGGCAAATGCGGTATAGAAAACCCATAAAAACCCGCAAGGGCATACGGTGAAACGTAGGATAAACATAGTGTAATGCAAAAGTACATATACATATACCTCGAAAAATTGAATGGATATACATCTTTCCAATTTTTTGTTAACGAATCGTTGACTCCGTAGAAAGGACGAAGCTTGAAATGTACTCTATATGAATATACGCATTCATTCATCGAAATGCGATTTTGAAGACCCCGGGGTTAACATGATACTGAGTATGGGGACAATTGGCTACTGTGAGGACGGGCCTCGGAATCGAATGCCATTAAAATCACCTTTTCTTATATATATATATATATATATATATATATATATATATATATATATATATATATATATATATATAGCGCGAAGAATCTTTCTCCGAAGAGTCCTATTTTTTTACGGGGAATTCTTAATTAGGTGGGAGGAGCGCGCGCGTATACATGAGATGGGTCCATATACTCGGATTTCATTTAAACGAGGCCGGCTGCGGGCAAGGTCGCTCGAGAAACCGGTAAACCGAATAACAAGTCGGAGAGAATTTTTTTTTCTTAATTTTTTTTATTTTCACGAGACTCAACGGACTGACTGTCTATATGAGCACCGCTCTCCAACAGAAGGGCGTAATGGACCTTATAATTTTCATGTTAAATTGTCCGAGTTATTCTCTTTTGTCTATTAGGCATTGGATGTATATCGTGTTTCGTAAGGTCTTAAGGTGGGGGGGGGGGGGGCTATACGTACGGTAGATGGTCCTGACCTTACATACATATATATATATATATATATATATATATATATATATATATATATATATATATATATATACACATCACTATGGAAGTATCGTGTATAGGAGTACGTATCTGACAGGATGTGTCACAAATGTAAAGGAAAAGGGTTGGGACGCGTGACGTGAAAAAAGAAATGATTGACTGTCTCTCTCGAATTTGTCTTCTCCTTTTTCATCTTCAATCTCTCTCTCTCTATTTCTCTCTCCTTCTTTCTGTGTCTCTACACACACACACACACGCACACAAACGACTTGTGAAAGTGGCAGACTCTCATGTACCTATATGCGCATGTGGGCGTAAATGTGCGTGCATATATAGACTGCACCTATGGATTAAGCAAGTTAACCACTGAAATGATAATGAGACAAGATCCCGTTGCGAGTTTGTCGTCTTCTTCGTTGTCAGCATATGGAAACGTGGTCAGAGCAACCAGCGTTGCCTCGGATTCTATATATATATATAGGGTGTCTCAAAATGGCCTGACATTAATAAAACGTATTATTTATTTGAAAAGTACGAATATTTTTATTTCAATATAAGGTACAAACATTCTGGCACAATTGCGAACTAATTTCATCAATGGTGCGTCCAATTGCTTTCTTGAACTCCGGAATGGTTTGTGGATCATTGGCATACACTTTTCCTTGAAAAAAAACCCAAAAAAGAAGTCCAATGGCGTGAAATCGCACGATCTTGGTGGCCAATTCCCATCGCCGCGGCGCGAGATAACACGACCATGAAACTTCGTCTGCATAGTTATTATGCAGTAATAATGCGGCAAATAACAATTTCTATGCGTTGCTCGATCGTGTAATTCTCCATGACAAAACCTCAATGATTCCTGATGCCAGTTGTCAAAGATTAGCACTCTATGTTCGCCACAAAAAAAATGGCGCGCAATTTAAAATGTCAGGTAATTTTGAGACACCCTTTATATGGGAAAAGAGGATTTTAGACATTTCACTTCGAATACGGTTCTCAAAACAGCCAGGTGTGGTGATTATGGACATCAGATAGATATAATGACTGCAAACGCTGCTGGCTGCTTTGAAAACAGTTCTCGAAGTCGAATGCCTTCAAAATCATCTTTCCCCACATATACAGGGGGACAATCACAAGATGGCCACCTGTTATCAAAGGGCCTGGCGCGGAGATATTGCGACCGAGAAAAATATGATGTTCAATGGCTTTTCAAGTCTTCTGCGAAGAATTTATCGTATTTTTTTAACGAATAGTAGTTTCGACAAAAAAATTGAACATTCGGGAAATAACATAAAAATTCCATTTTGAGTAGACCAGAATGAAGATAGGTAATTACGTTCCGAATACGAAACAATCCTGAAAACCTTTTTTTCTTTTATCCTGTCACCGAGAAAAACATTATTGAAGATGCATTTTTTATGTGAATAAATGAAATTTAATTCCATTTTTAAATGTTTTTTTGGAGTTTTTCGTATTTGGAATTTACTTATCTTCATTTTGCCGTGCTCAAAATGATATTCCGATTTTTTTTTGCAGAATACTCAATGTTCGTGGCACATTCTACCGATTACAAAAATACTACATATTTTTTTTCGGATGATGTTGAAGTTTGCATCGTTGGAATGCAACGAAAATTATTTTTTGTATTTTGATTCCTGTCTTTTCATTAATGTACCGAGACTTTTTGTGCATATTTCGATCACAGATCTCCCAGGGAAGATCTGAAAGAAATGGTTGGATGTTTTTGGTGCCTGAAAACGTCTAAAATAAATTTGAGATAAAAAAGAGAATCATTTTCATTGCACTCCAACGCTGCAATCTTCAATCTATTTTTTTCTGAGGGGCCTTAAAAAACGATTATCTTATGTATATAATCTCACCATTATGCATGTGCGTGCACATGAACATACAGATGGTGTTTCATTTGGAAAAAAAAACAATTGAAGCTACCCTCGATAAAAAGGTCGTAGAAAAAAAATTCTCTTTTTTCTGGGACACCCTGTGTATACAGCGTTTGGGTATCTTTTTCATTGGAACAGCACAAAATAATGTACAGCTGTCAACGACGAGATGCAAAATGAAAGAGACCGGAGACACGACTGAACGACGCTCTTCGCTGCAAACGCATACACACGAGCGCGTTGATTGGTCTCGTCGAGTCGTCTGCGCGACATCAGGAAATAAGCTCGCCAAAAGGCAAAGGAAATGCGCGGTGCGCTGAAAAGTTGCTGTAAAAAGAGGTGATATTTTATGTTAGTTATTTTTTGCACTTAAAGGAAAAACGAATCGAAAACTGTGAAAAACGAGAGCAGAGCTGAACGTGCTGGTAAACATTTTTCCCTAATGCACAAAAATATTAACGTCACTGCGTGAATAATTGTCATGGCGATTAAAGAATGTGGGGTATATCTCAGTCTTCTCACTTTAGACGCTAAAAAGGCTTTTTCATGAATTTTGTTGATAGGTTTATATTATAGATATTGATGTAAAAGATGTTACACGTAATAAATACACTTTCAAAATACATTAAATTTTTTTATTCATTTATTCAAGTCACTATTTATAGACGAAAATGGTAGTTGAAAAAATGCCCTAAAAAAATTGTAGGTCTGCGCTGTTGATGAAATCTCGGAGATCGATCATCCGAAAGAAAAAATCAAACGGTTTTAGATTCAGTCTGTTAATGGCTATAGCGCATTTCATACGATTTTTGATATATGCAAAAATAACAAAATGTCGGACATTTTTCGAAAAAAAAAACAAAAAAACTTGTTTTTTTTACCGGTTTTGGCATAAAATAGTGTGTATCAAAATTTAAAACAATCCTCGATATGCGGTACAGCTATAGTTGTGAAGAATATGTGGTTAAAATTTCATAAGGATCGGTTCAGTAGTTTCGAAGATTTTATCAACATGCCGTCGAAAAACGTTTCGAGAAAAACGCGATTAAGGGGCTATTCCAGTGTGACACTTTCAAAAAATCGTTCATTCAAAATTTTTTTGGCCTTTTTCGCCAGTTTATACTTTCAAGAATATCATTATCATTGTATCTTACAAAAATCGATAGTTAAATCTTTAAACGCGTTTTTCTCGAAATGAGATTTTTCAAATTTGCTGACATTGTAACTTAAAGAGCAATTATCCGATTAATTTGAAATTTGAACTGAGTACTCTTGAATATATTTACTCTACAATGACGTAGGATATTTGTGATTGGATGAAAATTGACGATTTGGCATTGAAAAAAACGACCATTTTATAGGCAAGAAAACAGACTTTTTTCATAACTACGCCATTTTGTTAGATTTTGATATTTTCCGAAAATCCTACGTCATTGTACAGGAAATACCTTTCAGTTTAACGACATTTTTTTCTTTTTCCGTTTCAGCTACTTAATTGGCCGGAATCAAGTCAGCAGTGGAGCAACTTTTTTCGCGCCTTCGAAGGCATCGCATAAGTCGCTGGGATCTCAATATTTTTCTATGAAAAAATTATGTAATATAGGTCAAATATAACCAAATATATTTTTAATTTTACGAAACATTTAATTGAGTACTTATCTTCCGAAAAATTCCCGAAAATCACTCAAATTTTCAGCGTTCACACTGGTGTAGCCCCTTAAAGTTTGATTGGGTTACATATCAACATAAATTTTTTTTTATTGTATTTCGAAAGTGTATTCAATAAGTGTAACAACTTTTATATCAATATCTATAATATAAACCTATCAAAAAAATTAATGAAAATAGCCTTTTTTAGCGTCTAAAGTGAGAAGACCCCTTAATTCCGTTCTATTTTCGTCGTATTTGTTTTTATTATCAAAAAATGCATCTCTGTAGAGTTATTTATTCGAATGTCTCTTATTGCGATAAGCTTTTCCAAGAATATCTCGTTCGCGTCTCGCGTGATAAGAATTTATAATCGTACTTTTGGAGATTCCGTGTGTATAAAAATGTGACGGAGTAAAAAACGAAGGAAAACCGAATAATTCCCTCGTCTCTCGTTACGTTTTGTTATGTTTTTTTTTTTCAATACCTGCGTAGATTTTTTAACCGCGATACTTTTTGACGTGTGAAAGCAGAGGATTCTCCTGCACAAAGAAAGACAAAAAAGTGAAGACACTCATTGAACGAAGAAGAGGATGAATCAATAAATGCGCGAAGAGCAAAACACGAAAGGTGTGCCGGTCTATTTGGAATCTGTCCTCTTTTCGGTGTATTTGAAACGGACACGACCGACTGAATCATTCATTGAAAGAGATGGTTGTATTGCCTCGAGTGTTTTTGAAGCTTGTACAATGAATTAGCACTTCGCGCGTGGTGCAAAGAATTACAGAGGATCCGTGCGTGTGTGAGTGTGTGAGTATGAAGCATTTGTGCGACTTGGGAAAATATTTCGGAGCTGTTGAAACGCAAATTGTTGAGTAATGATACCTTAAGGGACGACGGGGAAATAAGGAGGAAAATTAGAGGAAAATAACCATGCTGGGGTGCAGGCAGAGGGAGAGAGATTGATTGATTGATTGATAGATTAATTGCTTATTATATGCCTTGGTATAAACTTTTAGGCATTGAATAGTAAAAAATAGTATTCTAACGAAAAAATTATAAACGTTTTTAAAAAAACTTTTCCTACAAAAGTTTTGGCCTGATAAATGTTTTGACGAAAAAAAATTCATGAAAAAAAACATATTGGCCATCTGAACGTCGCCGTTTTGAATTTTTGACCAAAAAATATTTTTTTTTAACGTCGTTCTTAGAATCTCAAAAGTTTTATTGTACACAATACTTGATCGAAGCAGTATTTTTCGAGATCAATCAGGTTCGAGTACCCGGTATATATACATATTCTTACCCACATTTTTTTTGAAATTTCTTGAAACATCGAAAAAAAAAATAAATAAAAATTCTAAAAAAATGGATACTAAAAATGTTCTTTGTTTTGTTTCATCAAGTCCGAAATGTAGGTCTCAAGACTACGATACTCGGTACAATAAATGAGTCAAGTAAAAAAATCATATGTGTATATATATTTTTTTTGATTTGTGATATTGTTTAGAAAAAAAATAAATTATAATCAATATGATAATAATAAACCAATAGCAGTGAAAAAATATCCTTAAATAACCCTATATCGGAAACAGAGTCATCAAATATACAAAATCATGTTAAGCATACGAAAAAAATGGAAATGCAAAAAAAGAAAATAAAAATATGAGAGAGGGAGGGAGACAGAGAAAGAGAGATAGCGGAATTGTACTCGAGATTGTCGACTCTTCACGCAGCGGTAATAATATCGAGTGGATAAACGAGGAACGTTATATTTTTTATTTATTTTAGGTCTCCTCGATCTAACGCGATCGAGGATTGAGGGCGTAAGGTGTATACGTGCCAAGATACAGAGCCCTCGACGCCAGTTATATATTTGCTCAAGAGACGTTAAACTGACGAAAACTCTTTTCTCCCCCCCTCTCTCTCTCTCTCCCTCTCTATAGCTGGGATGTGCTAGATAAAACCCTCGTATTTTTCTTTACCTCACTTTTCATTATCTCGGCCCGTAGCTCTGTCGCTCCGTCTTCTGCCGTGGCTTCTGGACAAATTGACGTCCAAGTCGACGACCCGAGAGCAGGAATGAGAAAACACACACACATATATGAGTGTGTAGAGGAACAGAGAGAGAGAGAGAGAGAGAGAGAGAGAGAGAGAGAGAGAGAGAGAGAGAGAGAGAGAGAGAGAAAGAGAGAGAGAGAGAGAGAGTGGAACCTACGCGTCATTTTTTACGTGTGGACAGTGCGTTTATCTTCATATAAAAAAAAATGTTTATAAAAATAGTCGCGACAACCAGGTGAGAAAAATCGACACGTAACATCTAGTGAGGTATAGATGTATATATATACAATTTGATTGAGTTCCTACGTTAATTAATTAAATTTAACAAGCAGGATTTCCATAGTTTCATGCCTGTATATATGTATCCAAATATACATTTAAATTTAATTATTTAAAATAGTAACTAAAAAAATCACAATAATTCCACTTTTTCCGGCCACGAGCGAGGTATAACCCTTTAAACCTTCGTTGACCCACTTATATTTGCCCACGATTTTTACACACGGGTCATATTGACCCGGATAGTACTTTATCCACCTGCCATTAACAACCCTTCGGTCGGTTTTCATTTAAACAAATCAGGAATGTACTTTAAACATTTATCAACATGTCTGCATAATTAAAATTCGGAAAATATCAAATTAATTGGCTGTAAAAAAATGTTAACATTTTTTTTTCTCCGAAAGGTGAGCATTTTTTCAAAATCTCGTCCGGGTCAAAATGACCCAGTGTGTCAACGTAGGATTAATAATTCCCTTGAGCAATGATTATTTCACATGATAAATTCATTATTCAACGGCCCAATTTTTCGTAAATTTTACTCAAAACTAACTACAAAAGATAAACAACTCATCGTCGGCATTGCGAATTTCTCTGACGAGATTTAAGGCGGGATTTACGTTTACACCGATCAAAAAATCGATTTCTTTTTTTCTCTTTAAACGATAGAACTAGATATGTAGAATATTTTCCCAAAGTTTCAAAGCGAAATTCGAAAAACTTCAAACGTCACAGCCCGTCAACGCTGAAATTGGCGTGCTGGATTACTCAAAAACTACTAAGCCGATTGAGTTGAAACTTGGTAGAAATATTGATAATATTGGTACCTTCTACTTGGAGAGAATTGATTTTGAAAAATTGAAAAAAAAACGACTTTTTTAATCCACATTTTACAGAAATATTGCGTGCATTGTTGATTTTTTTTTAAATGCGTGCCATTTTCTTATATTTGCATTTTCTTCATTTTAATTACCGTCACATAGAAACTATACATGCTTCAACTGAAAAAATGTTTGCACTTTTTTGCAAATCAAAGTCTACGGGAAGCTAGACTGCACGCCAATTCGCAAGTGCCGCGGCGACCTTGCTGCAACATTCTCCCACAGCTGTGCCATTTTGATGATAAATTAATTTTTTTTAATCGTTTTGTGTACTTAAATATACTATTAAAGTATACCTAAAGTTTTATAATTGTAGAATAATTATTTCTTAGTTTGAAAAATCCCGCAATATTGCTTATTTTTTCCTGTCTCAATGTATATTCCCCCTTCAGCTGGCAAAGGGTGTTAACCCTTGCCCGGGTCATATTCATCGAATTGTGTTGTAAAACGGTTCAAGGAGGTGGATAAAAATGTGGGAGAGATTCCCAGACGTGGGGGACTGGGAGCCGAGCTATTTAAAAATTCTTCACAACCGCGAGAGAGAGAGAGAGAGAGAGAGAGGAGAGAGAGAGAGAGAGAGAGAGAGAGAGAGAGAGAGAGAGAGAGAGCGAGAGAGAGAATTCAGAAGCCGTAAAACTCGTTCGCTTCTGTCTGTCTCGCATTAAAGATAATACGAAAAGCGATGAAAAAAAAAAGTAAATAGACTCAAGTGTATTCGCAGCAAGGGAAGCCACGAGAGCCACATGCTGCGCGAATCTCCGCGCCCTAGGCGCGTCTCGGATCTTTTTTTTCCACCCGGGATTTCTCGCTCTCTCTTTCTAGCCTGTATATCAATCAAAGCACGGCGTTGACTACTGGCCAAGTAGAAAAAGCTTTTCGCGGCAAGACGCGGACTCGCGATTGGGCGTTTTGCGCAAAACGCGCACGTGTCCGGTCTAAAATAAACACGCGCGAAGGGAGAAGGGAGAGAGGACGATGATCATCCGGAGACGAAGGGCGGGACACGGAAGACGGCGAGATATATGCCGGACGGAAATACATCGAGTATTCTTCCTGACAAAGGGACACGAACCACGCGCAGTGCATCCCGCGTTAAGGGGGGGACCTTTGGGCGAACAAATTTTTTGCTGATTTTCATGTTTTTTTTTTAGGACAGATTTTTTAAACATTTTTTGAGACTTAGAGTATGTTTTGTTACTACTTTTGGCTGTTACATGATATTTTTTTATTTCTTACTCTTCAAAAATGGCGGAGATATGGCACGGTCTTCTAAAATGCATTTTAAAAAATGG
>OY723389.1:43898113-43925613 GCA_963210295.1 Ophion ellenae
GCGCTGCCTTCGGAGGCGCCAAAAAAAAAGTTCCTCCACTGCTGACATGATTCAGGCCGATTGAGTAACTGAAACCGAAAAAAGCAAAAAATGTCGTTAAACCGGAAGGTATTTCCCGTACAAATGACGTAGGATTTTCGAAAAATATCAAAATCTAACAAAACGGCGTAGTTATGAAAAAAGTCTGTTTTCTTTTCTATAAAATGGTCGTTTTTTTTTTTTCAATGCCAAATCGTCAATTTTCATGCAATCGAAAATATCCTACGTCATTGTAGAGTAAATATTATTCAAGAGTACTCAGTTCAAATTTCAAGTCAATCGTATAATTGCTCTTTGAGTTACAATGTCAGCTAATTTTTAAAATCTCGTTTCGAGAAAAAGGCGTTTAAGGTAGTAGTCTGCTTTACAGGCTTCAAAAAATCGATTTGAAGAAGAGGAAGGATTATTGTATGGCCCGGGGATAGCTGATTAACATCCAATTAGTGTAAGTATCCAAAAACTTATATTTTTTTGGACCGAAAACTTTAAAGCCCGTTTTCCTCGAGTTTTCATTTTCACAAGTTTTAGAAAAACGGTGCCGGCGATAGCAAAAAACAATATATGTCCGATCGAAAAAAATCAAAGTGATCTAGCTTCAGTATTAAATTATCTTCTATTTGAACTAAAAAAGTTGGACAAAAGTACTATTTAAATTACTTGTTTTGCAACTTAAAGTGAATTTTTTTTTTTCAAAAAAGTGATTTTTTTTTTCAAACTTCGAAAAAATTTGGAATTTCATCATTTCTTCGGTATTTTTTTAGTTCATATAGAAAAGGAACTTATAAAAACTAAAAAAAAATTTGGTTCGACTGTTTCAGATGCATCGCACGACCTCCATCACCGGCACCGATTTACAAGTGCAGACTCCAGGCGCCCCAGAAAAATCGTTACAACTTTGAAAAATTTCAATATTTTTTAATAATAAAAAATGTTTTTTAAAGCTTGAATATAATACACTATCGTCTCAAAATTTCGTTTACCGCAATCATTTCCTTCCCCTTTCAAAAAAAATTGCTGAAAAAACGCTTTTTTTCGGCTTCTAAAGCAGACTACTGCCTTAAAAAATTTAACTATCATACCTACTACATTTTATACCTACGAGCGGCTGCTTTAGAAGGCTGCCATTCGGGAAGTATTAGAGATACGGCCTTGAATTTTTTACAGGATATTCTTGAAAGCATAAACTGTCGAAAAAGGCAACAAAAAAATTGATTTTTTGAAAGTGTCACACGGGTATAGCCCCTTAATGGTGCGGCCAATTGCTTCCTTGAGCTCCGGAATGGTCTGTGGATCATTGGCATACACTTTTTCTTTCAGAAAACCCCAAAGAAAGAAGTCCAATGGCGTCAAATCGCACGAATCTTTGTGGCCAATTCACATCGCCGCGGCGCGAGATAACACGACCATGAAACTTCGTCTGCAATAACTATGCAGTAACAATGCAGCAAATAACAATTTCTATGCATTGCTCGATCGTGTAATTCTCCATGACTAAACCTTAATAGTTCCCGATGCCAGTTGTCAAAGATTAGTACTTTAAGTTCGCCACAAAAAAAAAATGGCGCGCAATTTGAAATGTCAGGTCATTTTGAGATACCCTGTATATGGTTTTAAAATGTGGAGATTATTCTTATTATTTAGTCTTATTTTCTGAGTTCCAATGTACACCCTTGCGGATTTTTACGTATTACCCGTCCTAATTGAACTTTCCCTATCACTCCAGCCGGTGCACAGCTAAGCAGTCACCGCTCCGAGTATCGACCATGCACAATGCTGCTTAAGGCAGTATCGTTGACGAGAGCTTTTTAAGATTCAGAATATTCAGAATATTCTTTTTGAATTTTTTTTACACGTATTCATTGATCCTTCAAGAATATGTACGAATTAAGAGAACATTTTTTTCAAATTTCTTATCACGTACCTACTTTCGTAAGTTTGTTCACAACGGTACGTAAAAAACGCCCTCAATTGGCGACCAGTGTTGTGGACGTTGTATGAATGCGCAATGAAAACCAAACATATTCTTCATCTGTATGAGTGTTGTGACGTTTGATACCAGATTCGGCAAAAAAAATTTATACAAAAAGTCATTGTGCTTAAGGGGTTACCACCACTTGCGATATTAAAAAAATCGATTTTTTTAATTGCATTTTTTTGAAGTATAAGTATCTGAAAATATGTCCTGAAAATTTCAAGTCGATCCGAACAAAAATTACTGAGATATGAGCGTTGAAAGAGCGTTGAAAGAGAAACTGTAAACGCGTTTTTCTCAAAATGGCATTTCTGAAGTCGGTGACCAAGATTACTCGAACACTAATGAACCGATCTTCTTGAAATTTTGCAGGCTTATTTAATACATAAAAATGTAGTCTTTAATCGTTCGATTTTTTTTTCGAAAAAAATGGCCTTTTTATAGCCAAAAAACGGCCGTTTTTTTCGTTAAAATCGAACCATTAACTTTGACTGTCCGCCATTTTGTGAAGAATGAATATTTTTTTAAATCCTTCGATTAAAGACTAGTTTATACTTATATTTGACTAAATCCATCCGCATTTTTTTCTTCAGATGATCCACTCCGCCGCAATGTTGGTCACCGCAAACCGTGTATATAAAAACATTATTTCATTGACGGCCATTTGCCACTTAACAATGTAATATTTTTCAATAAAAAAATTACTGAAAGTTCTTCAAGATGTGTTCGTTAAGATGGTATATTGATCGCTTAAAAAAGTTTGTAGGTTTCTTTAAAAAAAATTCATGAAAAAGGCCTTTTTTTGCGCTACAAGTGGGGGTAACGCCTTAACTTTGATTATAATTTATTCCAATTTTTCTTACGATTCTACGAGTTATATGATAAAAAAAATGTTTTCAACTCAATTCTGCCACCAACGTTGAAAAACAGTATACTGAAGGTGTATGCCAAATTCGAGCTCAACCAGCTAATTGCTTATCGAGATATCGTGGTTGTCGATTTGAAAAAAATGGTTTCGAGAAAAACGCGTTTTAAGTTTGCTCCATCTCGACCGCGCTCCCCGAGCGTGCTTGAGGAGCGATAACTATTATTACTCGGCCAATTTTCCGTGTATCATTGAACGGTTTTCACAGACGTATTCAGAAAGATCTGTAGAATATCCTAAACTAATTTCGAAAAAAAAACGTTTCTTTCAAATTTCTAGACGACAATACTGGCTTAAGGTAGTACGAGCGCGCAATCTTGATTTCTATTGATTTTGTTCAAATTTTAACCACACATTGTTTATATCATTATGCATGTTTGAGTGAAACTTCAGAACAGATTGGAAAATAATGGGTTTTTTAATTGCAACTTTTAACACGCAGGGTCTGCATTGAAATTTAGACAGAATAATTTTCCGTAAATAATATTTGTCCCCTATATCAAGAAGACATGTGGCAACACCGCAGAACAGTATTGTTCAATATTTCGAGAAAAAAAAAATAATCATCGTGTTCCTAAGGTTAACATTTTTGTCATAAAAAGATATTTGCATTATAAATATTAATATTTTACATTGTTTATGTTATCTTCATTAACAAATAAAAGTGTTGGTTCATTCATAACTAATTAAAAACTGTGTTCGATTAAAAATTACTTCCAAATATAAATGAGTGTGGCAGTATTATTTTAAATATGCCGCGCAAAGTCACGTCATTGGATACGTGGAACGATGCGGTATTGCCATATGTCTTCTTATTATAGGGGAAAAATATTTTTTACGGAAAATCATTCTGTCCAAATTTCAATGCAGACCCTGCAGTGTTAAAAGTTGCAATTTCAAAACCCGTAATCTCCCAATCTAAATAGTCGACTGTTTTGAAATTTCACTCAAACATGCATAATGATATGAACAATGTCTGGTTAAAATTTGAACAAAATCTACAGAAATCAAGGTTGCGCGCTCGTACTACCTCAAGGGGCCAGTCCACTTTGAAAATGTCAAAAAATCGAAAGCAAGCAAGAGTTGAAGAAATCGACGATGATGAGCAATCAGAAGGGATTTTGTACGGTGCAGGAATTGCCAATTGAGTTTAGGTAAGAAATTCATAGTATAAACTTCAAACGCGTTTTTCTCGAAACAACGTTTTCAAAATCTAGCTCCATCGTTTCTCTAAAACCAATAAACCGATTCTTTTTAAATTTGAACCACATATCGTAAACATGATTCGCAACAAGATGGCCCTCGATGGTTTAAACATTTTGATTTTTACTCTTTTTTTGCGAAAAACTGCGAAAAAACGCGTTTTTTTTACTTTTTTCGATTTTCATCTACCATTTTTTTATTTTTTTGATAAAACTTTATATCCGAGGGTCATTTTATAGCTGGTGTCATACTGAATCTAATGGACGTTGATTTTTTTGTTTCAGACAAGCCGTTGCCGAGTTGTGATGGAGCTACCTAGCCCACCTATTTTTGAGGCGTTACGTTAAACTATAGTTTTTGTACTTAAAAATGAATAAAAATTAATTAAACTTTTTTAAAATGTATTTCAAGACTTTATTTATCAAGCCCAACAACTTTTACATTCATATCGTTTATAAAATCCTCAAAAAATCGCGAAAATAGCCTTTTTTTCGTGGCTCCAAAGTGGACTGGCCCCTTAACTCAAGGTACCGTCGAATAATTTGTGGAGTGACACACTTCCGGCGAACGCGAAGGAGACATGTAACGAAAAGTTTGTGCATTTCCGGTCTCTCTCTCTCTCTCTCTTTCTCTCTTTGTCTTTTTACGTCTTTCTCTATCGTCGATACCAAATACGATAGAAAATTACGACGATGCGATAAACACTCTCGCTCTCTCCCTGGAAACAAAAATGATAATCGATCGAATCGTAAACGGCGAGGATCAGAGTGCTATCCGTTTCTCGTGCCGCGAATCGCGCGAGCAGGCTTTATTTTCACTGCGGTAGGTCCGTATATACGTCCCCGAGTAATGCGACCGCCACCACGTATATATATGTGTGTGTGTGCATATATATATATATATATATATATGTATATGTATGTATGTATGTATGTATGTATGTATGTATGTATGTATGTATGTATGTATATATATATATATATATATATATATATATATATATATATATATATATATATATATATATACATATATACATACATACATACATACATACATATACATATATATATGTATATATATATATATATCGGGTATTCCATGTTAATCTTACACCTGATTTATCTCGAACAATACTGCTCCGATCAAGTATTGAGTAGAATAAAACTTTTGTGGTCGAAGGGAGACGTTAAAAAAATTGTCTTTTTTGGTAAAATTTTCAATATCCCTAGTGTAAGTGTGCGTGTGGGTGTGAGATTGTTTGGGTTTGTTCGATAGTCCAAAAAACCCCAAACAAGGCTTAGGTCTCTGCGGCTCGTCACTTCAGCTAAAAAATGATATTCTAACCTAAGAAATTATGAACATTATCAAAAAGCTTTTCCTACGAAGTTTTTAGTTTTGGCCAGATAAATGCTTTGGTGAAAAAAAAAACCTGATCCCATTTTTTAAAAACATCTCGGCCATTTTAACGTTGCCGTTTTGAAGTTTTCGACTAAAAAAGGATTTTTTAGAACGTGCCCCTTTGGACCCTAAAAGTTTTATTGAACTCAATACTGGATCAGAGCAGTATTTTTTTAGATAAATCAGGTGTGAGATTGAAATGGGACAGCCGGTATGTATATAAGCCCAGGAGAGACTGAAAGGACACCGATCCAATATTCGATATACAGAACCATGTACAGGCTGGCGCATAAGTAGCGCTGCACCGTCTCGGGCAGATATTTGTTGGGAAGTTCCAAGATTCGAGCACATTTCTATAGGGATTTGTTAGGCATATCGCACATAGGGAGTCTTCATTGAGATCCAATTAGACTCTGCGCTGTTCCCCGATGAACGCCGTTTGAGAATCCTTACCGCGTTCGAATCGAAAATACGTGAAAACTTTTAAGGCGAGAAATCCCTTTAGGAGCGTGAAAAATAGGTACTTATCGGGAATTTTTTTAGATGGGATAATATAATCTGATCATTTTCAAATTTGGACATGAGTTTATTATAACTGTCAAGATTAAAAAACAAATTTTTTTTTTGGGATGCCTAACAAAATGTCGGCGTTATTAAGGGTCTTCGGACGCCTGTTTTCCGCGACATCGAAAAGTGCTGCAGTTGTCACTCTTCTTCTCTTGATCTGAAAAAGATTTAATAAGTGTCATTCGTTTACTGATATATTAAGGGGAAAAATATACCTGAAAAATGATGAAAAAGTGCAAAATTGAAAATTTGAGAGCCTTTTTACTCCAAACTTCGAATTTTCGACTATTTTTTCGACACACTTGACCCTAAAAAAATTATTTATTTACACGCTACCTTTCAAACTTTAGGTATGTCCTTCCGATAATATTACTGAGAGTAACCTCCCAAAATTTCATCCAAATCGGTCGATAACTTTTTGAGCGACAACACGAGCAGTTTTTGAAAAAGTAGTTTCGAGATAATCGCGTTCAAAGTTTCAACTTGTGATTCGCTACCTGACTGCACGCTGTCCCCGCGCTCCGGACTATAAGCGATAACTCCGCAAATATTCAATATTTCGAGTTTTTCTTTGTTCAGTATATTCTTTGGGTATCATACTTTCGAAAAATGTAAAAAAATCGATTTTTTGAAAATTCTAAAGAGATTTCTGGCCTTAAGGCGCCCTGTATATGTTTACGCAAGGACATTTCTCTCTCTCTCTCTCTCTCTCTCTCTCTCTCTCTCTCGTAATATATATTGACATGCATACACATACACATACATTTGCGACATAGAGAGTGCTGATAATGTCATGAGGAACCTGCTCACGATTTGGTGACGATCGATATTAAAATGACTGCACACACCCCTCCTTTTTATATTTTCCCTCCCTCTCACATTTCCTCATTCTTCCTCGCGTAATCTCCGCTCTCTCTCTCTCTCTCTCTCTCTCTCTCTCTCTCTTGCTCGCTCTCGTACCCACCCTGATCCGTTCCCTGCCGCGAGATTGAAGTTTCGTGGCTCGCAAGTGACGATCGCAAGCGATGGTCACGTCGAAACGACGGGAAGAGCATTTTTAATTCATCATTCTGCTTGGGGGGTCGCGATATCATCTTTTTCCGTACCGTACTCATGCACCAATATAATTAATGAACACGTGTAACGCCGATTGATCTTAAATCGTCGTCATTTATCAATGCACTTGACGACAGCGAATTCATCATCTCCTCTCTCTCCCTCGCTCTCTTTCTCTCGCGACGAAACACACCGCGTATGTTTGTGCTATTTTTTTCATCCCCTTTCGATCTAGCCAAAAATATTCGAAATATTTGACAAGAGGCCGACGAAAAAATGCATTTGAAGAAAGAATTTGCATGATAAATAAAATCATTTTTTTCAACTCATCATTATTTTAACTCGTTACATATTTTAACTCATTAAATATTTTAACTCATTAAATATTTTAACTCATCATCATTTCAACACATTAAATATTTTAACCCATCATCATTTTAACTCATAAAATATTTTAACCCATCATTATTTTAACTCATTTTGTTTCAATTCATCAAAAAACAATTGAGCGTGTGTTTATCTTTCATTTGAGTGAATCGATCGAATAGGTCGATGATTTTTTTTTTCGCGCCACGATCGAAAACCTACCCCAGTGGCCGAATGGGATTTCAACGTGGAACGGAAACACACTAGAGCTGTTTTTTTTTGTCGCCGGAGGCGAGGTGGATCGAATACATTGAGAGCGAAACGTCCGAGATCACTGCAAGATTTCTCGGACGATAGATGACGTGCATGAGATAGCAAGAGAGTTGGGAAGGCTCGAGAGTGTACATGTGAAAAGGAAAATAGCAGAATCGATTCCTCGAGGAAACTCGAACGTCCGCGATTGAGTTCAAGCCATACATACATACATACATACATATATACATATATACATATATACATATACACGCGCGCACACACACACACACCCACACACACACACACACCCACACACACACACACACACACACACACACACACACACACACACACACACACACACACACACACACACACACACACACACACACACACACACACACACACACACACACACACATATATATATATATATCTTTATCGCCACAGTTCTGCGGGAAGCGAATGAAACGAGATTGATGACGGTGACTTCAAGAACCGCCGAGTGTATATGAATACAAATATATACAGGGCGCCTCAAATGTAACGCTTACAACGCACTCTGGGACTCGGCGAACAAAAAACACTCCTCGACTGAAATTTCGAATCATTTCCCTCCCATGTTTATTGGAAGTTTCGAAAACCCGAAAAAACTCCAGCAACACAATAATAATTATAAGAATTCGTAATGAAAATAAAAATTGCAAACGGAATGAAATTTATCCGTGAGAAGAACATTATATTCGTGAAGAGAGAAACCTGTTTGCTATACTTTTTCCATCGGATAAGCCCAATAAAATGGGAGGTAGAAATTACGATATTCGTAGACTGGGCACCCTGTATACACGAGAGGCGCTGATTTATATACACAGTGTGTGTGTGTGTGTAAGTGAATAAATAAATATATATATCAGATCGCCACGCATTATCTACGGGGTGGTAGGAAGGTCCATGCAAAACCTTAAGGGGGCGATGGGTCACCTCATTACGAACATATCTAACCTAGGCTACCTTAGTCCAAAGCCTAAGGATTTCGAGCTATCATGGTAAGTATGATTTTTGGAAAATTTCCCAAAATTAGGTGCTAACTCGTTCATAATGTTCAAACAGACAATAATTGGTAACTAAAACTTATTTGCGTCTTAGCATCATGTGTATTCAATCGACAAACACCAATACAATCATCTGTATCCACACAATTACCTAAATGGGACGTGCTGAATAATTAATAATTTATCAACAAATTAAAATACCTCTTATGTTAATGCTATTTTAAATTGCATTAACATAAGAGGTAAACGAGTTAGTACCGAATATTGGGAAATTTTCCAAAAATCATACTTATCATGATAACTCGAAATCCTTAGACTTTGGACTAAGGTGACCTAGGTTAGATATGTTCCTATCGAGGAGACCTATCACCCCCTTAAGGTTTCGCATCGACCTTCCTGACGCCCTGTATATATATATATATATATATATAAGTATATATTAAAGAATTAAGAAGAGGGAAGGGGTTTCAGCGGGAAAAAACACTTTTTTGCGAAATTTTTTCATCTATATGGATAGAGTAAATTGATTGAAACCTTTTGTACATTGTTAATTGTCATTTCAAGAACATTCCGTGAATTTTGTACGCGAAAATATCCACAAACAAGCCGGTGCCGCGTTTTTCTCGAAACCACTCTTTCAAAGTCCGTGTTCACTGCCGTTTGAAAACGACATGACCGATTTATTTCAAACTTGGTACACACTTTCTACATATAAAATACCTTCCCCACAACGGTTAGTTTGAGATTTTTTTTTACATTGAGGGGTTTTTCCACCCCCAAAATGACGGACTTTTTCGTGAAAAATAGCACTTTTCACTTTACATGACCACCAAAAAAGTATAAATGAAAAAAAAATTATCAAAGACCGTTGGGGGGAGGATTTGATGATACTTTGACTAAATTTCAATGGTACTTGATTTCAGATAATTTCTAGCTGAGATACAGTGAACACCGCAAATCGTGTTTTTCCAAAGGCGTTCTTGGAAAAGCTTTGTCACCGGCTTGTTTGTGGATATTTTCGCTTGCAAATGTCACGGAATGTTCTTGAAATTACTCTTAACAATGTACAAAGGGTTTCAATAAATTTACTCTATCCATATAGATTAAAAAAATCGCAAAAAAGTGTTTTTTTTAAGTAAAAAAAGATCGTGGAACATAGATAGAATACGAAGCATCTTGATTCGCCTTTTGGACGTAACTTTTTGGGGAACCCGGTGCACATACACACACACACACACATATATATATATATATATATATATATATATATATATATATATATATATATATATATATATATATATATATATATATATATATATATGTAGGTTCCACGATCTTTTTTTACTTTTCAAGAAAAAAGTAATTTTTAATTCTTCTCTTTTGTGTACTTTCCTCGCGATTTTCTTTTACTCGTGTTACCGTTATAAAGTGCACTGTTAAGCACTAAATAAATACCCAACTGCACACTAAAGTAAATGCCTTGCCCTTTGATAAAAAAAAATTGAAAAAAAAAGGTTTGAATGAATCATTCACCAAAGTTCAGATAATAAAAAAAATATTTTCACTCCTCTAAATGACTCCCACTTGGTTTTAAACATTTCTACGAGGAAAGTACACACACATAAGAGAAAAAAATCAAAATCTATGCTACAAAAAAACTCAAAAATAATGCTTTTTTCTAAAAGTAAAAAAAATATCGTAGAACATAGGTTTGGGTAGGTATTGATTTCTAGATGTTTCTTCTTGGCGTCACTTTTCGGGCCACCCTGTATATGCATCGAACGAGGGCTTCGCACTCGTCTATAAACATCGATAGTTCGTCGTAGTCGGATTTACTGCCGCCACGCAACATCTCTTCAGGGCGGCTCTGAGAGAACGCAGTTCCTTTTTTCTTTGCTTCTTTTTTTTTTTCATCTGCGGGCATCTCGAAGCCGTCGATTGGTTTATGTTCGTAGGTGCGCGCAGCCATGTGCTGTGCCACGCTGCGTCTCCGTCTTTCGATCCATCCCCGCATATGTGTACATACACACGCGTCTACGCATGCGCGAACCGAATCTTGTTGCAGCGATGGAACAATAGATATACGGTAAATCTATACGCGCGAGGAGAAATCGCGATCGGACGAGAGTATTTCCCCGGAGAAATCGCGAGTAGCCGGATTTGGAAAAGCGTGGCTTTGGGGTAAAAAAGGGAAAAAATAACGTCCAGGCTTTGTGGTTGAAAAAAAAATTCTCGGCAACCTCAAAGTCCGCGACGTATCGCGTTTTTTTTGGGATTTAATATGGGAATTTCCAGAACACTTTTCTTTAAAAAAAATTTGATTGAAAAGATCGATTTTATTGAGAATGTGCGAGTGACGGCTCAGAAGGGAAAGAAGGACGAAAAAGGGCGTCGAGGAAGACTCATTGGTTATGGAAATAACTGTAATGTTGAATCGAAGTTCAATTACGATGATTCGCCAATTGAGGGGGAACGTGATTCGGAAAAATTTTGAAATTACGAAACAGTGCTTTTTTTAATTCCGTATTTTTTCTCTTCTCTTTTAAGAAAAAAAGTATATTTCATCTTGATAGTCATTGCTCATATTACACGTGATAAAAAAAATACGAAATATAGTGCATTTTTAAATTTCTCTTTTCTTTAAGCGGAAAAAAAAATACGAAATATAGTGCATTTTTAAATTTCTCTTTTTTTTAAGCGGAAAAAAATACAAAATATTGTGCATTTTTTAATTTCTCTTTTCTTTACAGCGAAAAAAAAAACGTAAGTACGAAATATAGTGTATTTTTTAATTTCTTCGTAAAAAAAATGATAATTGTCGTTGCGTTCCAATGATGCAAACTTCAACGTGATAAAGAAGAGGGGCTCGTTTGGATACTGAGACTTTGGCTGCAGTTGAAAAATTTGAACGTGCGGAGCTTCAAACATGATTCCAAACATGATATTCTCTACGAAATTTTTTTTTTAACGAAACAGAGAACAGTTGCATTGGTAAATCGTACGATAAAATATTCCTAAAAGGTTTAGGAATATTTTACGTTCGAATGTTTCAACTGCATCGAAAGCCTTGGAACCCAAACGAGCCCCTCTTCTTTATGAGGTTGAAGTTTGTATCATCGGAGAGCAACGAAGACTATAATTTATTTTTTATTCTTCAAACTCGAGAGATTTGAGCTAATAAAATTATGCTAACATTTAAAAAAAATGTCATGATGCTATCATTAAATCCTAAAAAGGATCCTTGTTTAGTGCTCTACAACCTGAATTTTCGAAATGTAATTTTGCATAATAAGGAAAATAATAAATTAAAAAGAACCTTCGTTGCAATCCAACTCTGCAAACTTTAACCCCTCCTCCTTTCGAAAATATCACACTTTGCTCACGCTTTTACACAGGGTCCGAATTTATGACTTGAGACTCTATGCTCAAGTATTTAAAAAACTTGGGATTTGTGCGAAAAATCTTTCGAAATAAAGTTGCTCGGCTTTTAGTGATCTACGCAACTTCGAAATGAAAAAAATATCCTTTTATATTGCATATCTTCACAGCCAAGGATCTCAACTAAATGCCATTAAAAATCGTACAAAAATCTCAAAAATCTTACAAAAATCTTACAAATCTTAAAGAATCTTACAAAAATCGTACAAATCTTAAAATATCTTACCAAAAATTGATCGAATTAGGACGATTTTCGTGAAGGCCTAGATCGCCCACTACACTGCGATTTGTCGTTTTTTCATTTGCGTTTTTTCCAAAAACCGTTGCTCCGAATAAACCGAGCAGGCCACCTTATTCCAATTTATTCCGCGGAAATAATTCAGTCCATCGTTCTCATATTAGGCATGTAAACACGTTGAAACTGCTTCCCACAAGCCGTTGATTTGTAGCTCGAGATATTGCAGGTTCCAAGAGCACGCGGAGGGGTGCTAGACGGGAAATGTTTGAAAAATTAGTCTTCGCGCTGATAGTACGTGTACTTGTATCTATCATATCAGTAAAGTGTGCCGTCGTCGTCGTCCATACGCGAAAAAAGTGGTCTTTTTTCACTTTTACCGGCTCGGTACACCATCGCGGTGGACTGTCGTGCCACACGCGATATCGATATCAAGAGAGAGAGAGAGAGAGAGACGGAGAGAGAGAAGGATAAAGTTTGCGACGTTAAACCGAGCGGGCGTACGTGGCTCCTTGCTCGTTTGCTTTTACCCGACCCCGTATTCAGCATCTTCGTCTATGTGTGTGTGTGTGTATGGGTGCTATGTGCGTTTATAGTAAGTCTCTGATTAAACCGCATCGTACACCATGCTGATAAAACATATATACATATATATACATATATATATACATATATATATATATATATATATATATATATATATATATATATATATATATATATATATCAGTAGATAGTTACCTCGTGGCAAGTTCTGCAAGCGCGAAAAGCGCGATAAGAAATCATGAAGCCACCACACGCGCCTCTCGAGCTCGTTGCGGCGACGTGCTGTCTCTCGATCCAAAGAGAGGCGTTGTCACGTTCACTTCCCTTCACTGTACTATAGTGGACATCCCACAGCAATATATATATATATATATATATATATATATATATATATATATATATATGTGTGTGTGTGTGTGTGTGTATATCCATTATTGAGGTGATAATTGTCTTAACTCGATTTCTGCACAGTCGCCAAGACTCTTGCATATATATATATATATATATATATATATATATATATATATATATATATATATATATATATATATATATATATATATATATATATATATATATATATATATATATATATATATATATATATATATATATATATATATATATATATATATATATATACAGTCGAACCTCGATACAACGAATCTCTAGAGAACTTCGTTATATTGAGGTTTCGTTATACCGAAGTCATGTTCCTTAAAATGTGCTTAAAAAAAAAAAAAATATATATATATATACATACATATATTTGTATTATCAATATGGGGATATTTTTTGAAGAAAGAAACGTTTAAATTAGAGGACTGTTTACAAGCAATTAGCAATTAAAGCATAACGTATATGATTATGCAATTGTATCAAGGTTTCGGGTGTCTATCGGAAGAGAATGGACAAATGGTCATTAAATCGAGGTTCGACTGTATATACAGGGTGAGGCACATAAAGTGTTACAGAGCAATAGCACTCAAACTATTGATCATATCCAAAAATGTTTCTGACAAACGTTTCAGTGTTCGAAAAGGCCGTCATACTGGACCACCCCATTTTTTTTTTCGGTGTAGACGCTGAAGCTACGTCAAGGTCAAGTCCACTTTTTCATATGGAATGATACATTTTTTCTTCAACCATCTTGTGGAGCACCTCAAATCGCATAAAAAACATTCGGGGGTCAAAGTCGTTCGAGGTCATTCAAGGTCACCTATTAAAATGAAATACAGAACTAAATATCTCAGATCACTACCAAATATTTGGTAGTGATCCGAGATATTTAGATTTGTATCATCGATACTGACCTTGAATGGCTTTGGACGACGTTGACCTCCTAATGTTTTTTATGCGGCCTTCTCGAACACTGAAACTTTCGTCTGAAACATTTTTGGATATGATCAATAGTTTGAGTGCTATTGCTGTGTAACGCTTTATGTGCCTCACCCTGTGTGTTTATATGTATATTTAGATATAATGTGAGCTATTGAGAAATGGTTCGCACAGTAATCTCATTGTGAAAATCCGCGAGTCGGTTAAATGACAATTTAGATGATATTGAAAGAAAATTCACGCTATTTATTATACCGCTGGCAAATAACGATGCTTCGATGGCCTTGTTCAATTTTCGCGAACCCCCGATTCGACAACGTATCGTGAAACAGGGTGGTTGGCGCTTATCCGCAGCCTCGTTGCAACAGAAGGGAATAAGTATTAAGGGCTTACAACTAGTTGACATTTTTGGAAATATCGATTCTCAAAATATAGCATTTCAAAAATATTCTCTGACAATTTCAAGTCGATAACTTCAAAATTGGGGGAGCTAGGCGCGTTTATAGGTAGGTTCCGCGAACCGGAGAACTTTAAACGCGTCACAGATCAACTTCAAATTTGACAAGATTTTTTTACGTATCATAAAGCAGTGCTTCAACGAAGGAATTCTTTTTTCGTTGCATAGTTTTTTTATCAACGAAAATGAAGGGTTTTTTTAAAACGAAAAATCGATATTTTGTCTTTGGACGACGGCGATTTTTTTTAAATTAAGGGGTTACCCCCACTTGCGATTTTGAAAAAGTCGATTTTTTTATTGCATTTTTTTGAAGTATAAGTATCTGAGAATATGTCCTGAAA
This sequence comes from Ophion ellenae, assembly GCA_963210295.1. Classification (NCBI taxonomy): domain Eukaryota; kingdom Metazoa; phylum Arthropoda; class Insecta; order Hymenoptera; family Ichneumonidae; genus Ophion; species Ophion ellenae. The sequence goes on from OY723389.1 coordinate 43,913,308, forward strand.
ATTTCAAGTCGATCCGAACAAAATTGACTGAGATATGAGCGTTGAAAGAGAAGAATCCGCGTTGAAAGAGAATCTTTAAACGCGTTTTTCTCAAAATGGCATTTCTGAAGTCGGTGACCAAGATTACTCGAACACTAATGAACCGATCTTCTTGAAATTTTGCATGCTTATTTAATACATAAAAATGTAGTCTTTAATCGTTCGATTTTTTTTTTCGAAAAAAAATGGCCGTTTTATAGCCAAAAAACGGCCGTTTTTTTCGTTAAAATCGAACCATTAACTTTGACTGTCCGCCATTTTGTGAAAAATGAATATTTTTTGAAATCCTTCGATTAAAGACTAGTTTATACTTATATTTGACTAAATCCATCCGCATTTTTTTTTTTCAGATGATCCACTTCGCCGCAATGTTGGTCACCGCAAACCGTGTATATAAAAACATTATTTCATTGACGGCCATTTGCCACTAAACAATGTAATATTTTTCATTAAAAAAATTACTGGAAGTTCTTCAAGATGTGTTCTTTAAGATGGTATATTGATCGATTAAAAAAGTTTTGTAGTTTTCTTTTAAAAAATTCATGAAAAAGGCCTTTTTTGCGCTACAAGTGGGAGAACGCCTTAATATTTTTTTTGAATCCTTCATCCGAGCACTAGATAATTTCTTGCAAAAACTGAATGCGATGGACTTTTGTTTATTTCGCATGATTTGTTTCATTTTTTAAACGGCGGTCTGCACAGACCATTGCATCTACCACGTTTATAAATATTTTTCGATACAAAAATTGTAAAATATACTTGAAACCATACTCGTTAATGTAAAAAAAAACCACGAAAGCCTGGACACGCTTTACCCGAAAAAAATCACCAAAATTCACGAAATTAAAAAAAAATTGTACTAATTAACAATTAATCATAGAAACAATTAACAATCAATAACAATTAACAATTCCTAATCACGTATTCTATGTATAATTCATGCATTAATAATAACTAATTATAATTAACAAATCAACTCATATAAATCATTAAATCAATGTAACAAGTTTATATTCCGCGGCGAAAAATATGATTTTCTCTCGACCGGACTGGTCGTACGGTGGATCGCGTTATCCTGATTTTTCCGGACTCGGAATCGCATCATTAGACTTTCACTTCGCGCACGCACTTTCTCGGCCCATCACATTCATTTTTTGAAATTCTTTCTCGAATTAGATCGTACTGTCGTTTCTCGATAAATGCACGGATCATGCGATCTCGTAATGTGCCCGCAGGTTCGATTAATTCGCCGAAGTCTGAGGAGTGGTAAAAATTGATTAAATTATTTAATTAATTAAAAAAATTGATTTAATTAATTCATTAAAATTTCATTTACAACGATCAAAAAATCGATTTCTTTTTTTTTCCTTAAACGATAGAAGTATATATGTAGAATATCTTCCCAAAGTTTTAAAGCGAAATTCGAAAAACTTCGAACGTTACAGCCCATCAATGCTGTGCCTCGCTCGGATTCGGAGCGGGCGTGAACTTCGAACGCGTTTTTCTTAAAACTGCATTATCAAAATTGGCGTGCAGGATTACTCAAAAACTATTACGCCGATTAAGTTGAAACTTGGTAGAAATATTGATAATAATGGTACCTTCTACTTGACGAGAATTTTTTTTGAAAAATTGGAAAAAGATCTGCTTTTTTAATCCACATTTCACAGAAATGTTGCGTTAAATGTTGATTTTTTTGTAAATGCGCGTCTTTTTTTTGAATTTGCATTTTCTTCATTTCAATTACCGTCACATAGAAACTATACATGTTCTGACTGAAAAAATGCTTGAACTTTTTTGCAAATCAAAGTCTACGGGAAGCTCGATTGCACGCCGATTCGCAACTCCCGCGGCGACCTTGCTGTAACACTCTGCCACAGCTCCGTCATTTTAATAATGAATTAATTAAAAAAAAAAAATTTCTTATATTAAACATACTATTGAAGTATAGCTAAAGTTTGATAATTGTAGAATAATTATTTCTTAGTTTAAAAAATCCCCCAATATTGCTTATTTTTTCCTGTCTAAATGCATATCCCGCCTTAAGGGGAGAGTGAGATTATACATACGACATTTTTTACCGCGTCGAACGTGCGCACGGAGCTCGGCGAGTGCGAGATTATTGTTGACGGACCCACGTGACTTCAATACAGCGTTGCAATAATTACGTATGTTGCTGGTTTCGAGACTCGAAGAATCTTCGATATCATCGCTTGGCAATTTTAATTGCGAATCACGCTGCAAGTCTTTCGCACTCCGATATAATTATATTCGACGATATATCGAGTGTTGTGATATCCCTTCGGAATCATCGTCCGATGAATCGCGGACGTAAGATCGTATTATTGGGGCCTGGCGGGAATGATTAACGATCGATCGCGAATCGTTTCCCGGAAGAGCCTATCGCGCATGTGTAATCTCGAGGGTCATTCGGCAAACGCGGAATTGATGTTGAATTGAAAAAAAATAAAAAAAATATATAAAAAATAAGAGAATTTGCGAAGGTCGTCACTCGTACTACGTTTCCCACTTGTGTCATCACACAAGTGCGGTCCAAGTAGGTGTACACTAGCTCTTCGATTATTAATAACGGACAGAGGAATTGCGTCATTGCTCGGTAAATTGTACAAGGTAGCGTGAAAAAAGTGTACGTAATTCTCCATCGAGACGAAAGAATCGCCGCAACCGCGACGCGCAGTCTACGCGTACGATAGGAAGCATGATTTTGCTTTTTTTTCGTTCAAACCAGCGAGACGAGAGTATTGTTAGTTTCCAAATAAATAACAATGATAAGCATTTTTATCATAATTATTCTAAAGTAAATACTAATTTAATTTAATATCAATTTTAATTACTTAAGAAATTTAATTGAATAATTTAATTAAATGAAAGTAATTTTAAACAATGTAATAATAAAAAATTAATAATCCCGTGTTAAATAATAATAACAATAATAATGCTTATTTATTATTATTGAAATATTCAAAAGTACTTCAAAAATTTAAATAATCATAATGCTTATTTATTATTATTATTGATTTGCAGGGAGTAGTAATAATGAACATTATTATTGGTAAAATAAAACACAATTATTTTACAAAAAATAATAATAATAAGATGAAACAGGGTATATTGTTTATTATAATTTGTTGTTATCGAGTATTCTTGATTTTTTAATTGTTAGCAATTATTGTATATTTTTTATCATTGTTTGTTGTTATTTTACAAGAATAATAATAAGCAGAATACTGAAGCAAACATGGAATACTTTATTTTTCGTTCGATGATTAGAGAAATAATTAGCTAATGACTTTTAGATCAGAATTAGTAACGATGACAATATAGATCTGTCTGAAATAAAGGGAAAAAGAATAAGAGTTTAAAAAATTGTGGATGTAAAAAATAATTTAACGAAATATTGAGTTCAAAAACATTTAAGAAGGAAATCTCGGTTAAGATAAAAAAAGAAAGAAAACATATTGATTATTAGAATTTTTTTTTTAATTTGGACAAACATACCTTGTCAAAATTTGAGGAAAAAAATCGAAAAATATTGATTGCCAATATTAAAGAAGTTAGATATTGATTGTTAGAATTTTTTTTAAATAGGAAAATAGTGATAGTCAAAATGAGTAAAAATTGAAAAATATCAATTGTTAGAATTTTAACCAAATATGCAAAATATTGAACGTTTGATTAAAATATTGATAACCGAAACGTCAAAAATTTAACTGACGTTCATTCCGAAGTTCAAACGAAACAAGCCTCATTTAATTTGAATATAAAGTATCTTTGAAATCGGGCAAACTTTATTTCCGCCGTAAATCTCGTCCTAACGGTCTGGGTTACGAGCAGAGCGGATCTCCCGTTCTTACTGCGCGTGAACGTTTTCTCAAAAGATTGAGACGTCAACGATTGCCTCGTCGAGGGGGCGATGAAAAAATAAAAACTCACACGAATGTATAATAGAAGAGATGAGAGAAGGATAAAGAGGAAACGCGAGATGAGACATGTCGATAAAAAAGAAGCATATATTGCACCGACACGCTGCGCATGGCCGGTTAATTTTCGTTTTATGCGTAAAATTGTATCTAACCATCGCGCTATCCCTTTCATTACTAATTCTTCCTGGTAACGGCCCGTATCTCGTCCGTAATGCATACACATCCTGCGTTATCGAAAAACCCATCTTTCCGCACTTTGAGAGAAGAATCGGTGTCCTGCATGTACATCTATGTTGTATAGGAAAAAGGGGGTCGTAAGGGTGCACGAGGGTGTCGAAAAAGAACCTCGCTGCTTCCTATCTACCTTTTCAGAGAATGGCCGCTTTTATTTATTTTTTCATCGATTATTCATATTTTCTTTGTATTTATTGTAATTATAAATGAAATCTATTTTATTTGTTCACAGTATTCATTATATTCATTTATTATATTTACTCACAATATTCATTTATTTATATTGATTCATTTATTCAGTTTTCTTTTATTAATATCGTTTATTATATTGATTATATTTTAATTTTCGTATTTTTAACTTTACCATATTTATAATATTATCATTACAATAATAGGTATCATTTTATTCTTCCCTTGAATGCAGACGATATTTCCCGATCTATTAACTCATTATTATTGGTCATCCATGCTTTCACTCGATTCATTATAATTATTCACTAAATTTACTATATTAATTGTATTTATTTATTATATCGATGCCATTTGTTTATCCCGTTTATAATATTATTACGAGAACAACAGCAATATTGAGTGTAACTAAACATTCTTCAAAGCCACATTTTTTCCTAATCAATCCCATCATTAGAAATTCTCCTTAAAAAAAATAAGTACAAATAACAGAAAGCAGAACGTACAATTGTTAAATCCACCTTAATGGTCAGAATAATTTGACATTTTTTTAAATCCCTCACCACAGTTGTAATTAAACATTTCCCGAAGAGAAATTTCGGGTCTTTTTGTGGACCGAAAAAAAGAGGTATGGCTGACTGGACCTGGAAAGCCTGATGTGGAGCTACCGCTGGACGTACACGAAGCAGCGTCTTACTCGTTGCTTATTCATCGCGTATATATCTCTCTCGAGAAATATTCCATTATGTTTATTTTTCGCAAAAACCTCGTCGTGCTGTGTTCCCCCTCGACTCTTCGCATCTCGCATGTGGGTAAGCCCCTGTACATGTCCGTGTGTGTGTGCACGTATATGCGTATTATTATGCGTGCACTCTTCTGCCCACATATATAGGCCTCTCTCCTCCTCGGGGGGAACGTTCGAACTAAACGAGCCTCCCGGGCCCATCAGAAAACTTTTGCACTGCGGTCCAAAGATCTTGCTGCTGAGAGGGCAAAAACTCGTCGTAATCCAAGAAGAGAGAGAGAGAGATGCTCCGAAGTGAGCAAGAAATAATAAGAGAGAGGCGAAGAGAGAGAGAGAGAGAGAGAGAGAGAGAGAGAGAGAGAGAGAGACCAGTATCTAAAATACTCTCAGGTACCACCCTGTACCTTTCCATTGTCCTCTCGCTATTCTTCCCTCGCGTAGGAGAGAACAACTCCCAAGGAGGAATAAAAGACAGCAAAAAAGAGTATTAAAAAAAACGACCGAGTCCTCCACAAATTTCTGCCAACACCGGAATAATCATAAGAACAACAATAACAAAGAGCAACAACAACAATCAGAAATTCAGCGTATATACTGGAGGAAACGAATCTCGGACTGCAGGGCGATGGTTGCGCAGAGGGCACGTGCTCTTCCTCTCTCTCGGGCCTTAAACGAACGTGAGTGTACAAAGGGAGGCATTCATCGTGGTGTTCCCTTCCGTCGTCCACGGTGCCCTCTCGTCGAGCTAATAAGCCGAGCACTGTTTCATCGTCGAGGCTCTGCGTCGGATGAACGAGAAGAAAAGCCATACACTACGTTTGCGTTCAACTTTTTTGCAAATTGCGTTTCCGGTACTCACGATTCTTTTATTTTTAATCATTTTTTCGTTGGGCGCTTACGAGAAGCTTGTATAACACCTGATAGGGGTGAAAAGGTTGGCGAAAATGAGCATGCCAAAACGTAGGGATGATGATGAGCCGAGGAAGATAATAGAGATCCCCTGATGACGATCAAAGATCATGAAGATCTTGTTGATGATTGCCAAAGGTCCCGAAGATCGTGTTAATGATGATGAAAGATCATGAAGATCTTGTTAATGATGTTCGAAGATCATAAAAATCCTGATGATGATGATCAATGATGATAATGGCATGATGATGATGATGCGAGGAAGATGATGATGCGAGAAAGGTAATACGGATTCCTTAGATGATGATCAAAGGTAGTGAAGATCTTGTTAATGATGATCGGAGATCATAAAAATCCCGGTGATGATCATCAATTATGATAATGGCATGATGATGATGATCCGAGGAAGATGGTGATCCGAGAAAGGTAATTCGGATTCCTCAGATGATGATCAAAGACCACGAAGACCTTGTTAATCATGATCAAAGATCATAAAAATCCTCGTGATGATAATCAATGATGATAATGGTACCTGGTATCATCGACGGTGATCAAAGATGCTAAAAGATGATGATGAACCCCTTTGTGATGTTCGAAGATGATAATCCGTTAGACAACGTCAAACATAGTAATACCATCAATTTGATGATGATCTAAGATCACAATGCCATCCCTTTGATAACGATGACAATTTATTTTCTAATAAAGATGATGATCTTGTTGAGGACGATCAAAGATCGTGATAATCCCTTGGGCCCCGATCAAAACGGATGGTACGATCCCTCGATGATGATCAAAGGTGATGATGACCCCTTCGGTAATCAATATGATTCCTTTTTCTAATAGATATATTCAACTATTTCATGTACTGCTCGTGGTTCGTTGCACTGCTCTAAATGTTTCATTCGTATTCCGGAACACAGGCCCTCTTATCAGAACGTGCGCTGCTCACAATTCCAAGCCCGTCGTCCTCCACCGCCGTTCAATCATCAAGCGAAGTATTATGTAGTATCGCGGTGGGTGAAGAAAAGCGGGCGTATTTCACGCTCTTTACCGGTACACTTCAGGCTACGCGGAAAGCAGCCTTCGTTCGTGGATTTTCGCAATCTTCGAGACATTCCGCACAACGGATATTAATTGTACTGAGAGTATGTGGACGTATGGACCGTGCAAGTATCGATTGCGATCGATCTGTAGGCTGATCGCCGAAGCGTAGATAACGGTTAGATATACGTTCGTTTCGATTTCGAGAGCTTCAAACGTCAAACGACATAAACAGAAGCCCGAGGTAGTTGCTGCTTTTTTTAATCCAGCTTGCAGCTTGGATAGACCCTAATGGAGCGCAGATGGAGCGTATCACTCGATGAGGCACGAGTTTCTAATGGTCGTATAAACGTGTCTACAGGGTCTGGCCAGTTGATTATGAATCGGGCGATTTCCATTTCTTCGACCGATCGATCATGCGGGCGTCGATAGATTTACCTCATGGTCTCGCGCCTCTAAGAACAGGAAGCTGTGAGGGTGTGTGTGTTGGTGATGTTATTGATAAGTGGATTCGTACCAAAGTACGAGTTCATTTCTGGGAAAAATGTCGTATCTAACGCTGTATTCATTCTAACAACTGAACGGGAAAAGGGAGATTGAAAAGGAGAATATAGATTTGTTTAAAGTCCGGAGATCTGTTAGCAGATGAGGATTGTTAATGAAGGTCATTGGAGATTGCCATTGCTAAGAGAAGAGGAAGAATTGTCAGCGGAGATCGTCGCTGCCGGGGAGGATTTTTAATGAACATTGCTACTGCCAGGGAAGATTGACGATGATGATTGCTGCTGCTAACGAAGATTGCCACTGCGGAAAAGGATTGCCAATGACAACTCCCACTGCTATTAAAAATGGCCACTGCTAGAAAAAATGCCAATGACAATTCACCACTGATCATGAAGATTGCTACTGCCAGGAAGAATTGTCAATGATAATTGCTGCTGCTGCTGCTGCTGATCATGAAGATTGCCACTGCTAAAAAGGATCGCCAGTAACAATTGCCACTGCTAGAAAACGTGCCAATAGCATTTACCACTGTTAATGAAGATTGCTACTGGTTGGAAGGAACGTCAATGACACTTGCTGCTGCTAATGAAGATTGCCACTGCATAAAAGATTTTCCAATGACAAATGCCACTTCGAATAAAGATTACCACAGCTAGCAAGAATGACAGTGACAATTACCACTGCTAACGAAGATTCCCACTGCCAGGAAGGGTTGTCAATGAAGATTTCCATTACCATGAACAATTAGCAATCAAGATTGCGACTGTCAATGAACATTTTCACTGCCACGTAGGATTGCCGATGATGACTGCCAATACTAGTGAAGATTGGCATCGCAAAAAAGGATTGCCGAAGACAATTGCCACCGTTAATAACGATTGCCACTGTCAATAAAAATTGCAAGTGCCAATAAAGATTCCCACTGCCAATAAAGATTGCTACTACCACAAAAAAATGTCAATCAAGATTGCCCCTGCCAATGGACATTTGCAGTGCTGAGTAGAATTGCCGATAATGACTGCCACTGCTGACAAATATTGGCACCGCTAAAAGGATTGCCGAACACAATTGCCACTGCCAATAAAGATTGCTTCTACCAGAAAGAATTATAAATCAATATCGCCACTGCCAATTAACATTTGCACTGCCAAGAACCATTGCCAATAACGATTACCATTGACAGTAGGATAAGACGGCTTGTCACCAAAGATTGCCCCTGCCACTGCCAATAAACATTGCTGCTGCCAATAAGCATTGACACTGCCAATAAAGATTGACACTGCCAATAAAGATTGCCACTGCCAATAAAGATTGCCACTGCCAATAAAGATTTCCACTGCCAATAAAGATTGCCACTGCCAATAAAGATTGCCACTGCCAATAAAGATGGCTACTGCCAATAAGCATTGCCACTGCCAATAAATATTGCCAGTGCCAATAAACATTGCTACTGCCAATAAACATTGCCACTGCCAATAAACATTGCTACTGCCAATAAGCACTGCCACTGCCAATAAATATTGCCACTGCCAATAAACATTGCTACTGCCAATAAAGATTGCCACCGCCAATAAACATTGCTACTGCCAATAAAGATTGCCACCGCCAATAAACATTGCTACTGCCAATAAACATTGCCATCGCCAATAAAGATAGCCACTGTCAATAAATACTGCCACTGCCAATAAAGATTGCTACTACCAGAATGAATTGTAAATCAATATCGCCGGTGCCAATTAACATTTGCACTGCCAAGAACCATTGCCAATAAAGATTGCCATTGCCAGTAGTATAGGACGGGTTGTCACCAAAGATTGTCCCTGCCAGTCAGACATGGAAAATGGCCTCTGCCAATAGGACTGGAAACTTTACCGATGAAGATTGCCACGCTTATCATCGATACACATTTGTTCGAGCAAAATTGAATATATTTTAATGTACAGCGCTGTACGAAGCCTGTGCATGAAGACGACAGGATCTCTCGGTTAACTTCACGCACGCACGCACGTATCTCGTTTTCCGCAACGTAAACATTTCAACATTCCTGTCATCCCTCCTGATGGAGCCAGAAAGAAGGAAAGAGATGGAGCAAAAGCGAACGCGAGATAGAGAGGCAGGATGGGTGAAGAACGAGGGCCAATAAAGAAAAAGATATGCATCCAGACACGTGCATACGCCTCTTGTAACTCGGTCTAACCATTTGATTACCCTAGACAGATCACGTACAGCAAAAATATATTTTTCAAACCAAGAACGTATCAAACCGTTCCGTATTCACTTGAGCAACAAGATGTAATAGTAATTTCGCTACGAGGCCCAGTTGCGAAAGTGGAATTTACGGGGTAAGCTTGAAGCGTTACGGGCATAAGCGTGAAACTTTTAACCCCGTCTCCATAAACTGCGAGGTCCTCGCAATATTCAGGAATTCCTTTTAAGGGGGCCTCCAAGACGTACATATGCGTTCGAGTGCTACAGGAGTCTCGCAAAAATTGCACAATTCTCCAAAAGGAACATGGTGTTAATGAAGGCGGACCGAGAATAAGCACGTGTATGCGTAGCTCGTTCTAGGCGGATTCGAACGATGATCAATGCACGAAAGGATCGTCTGGTCTGGCAATCAGCCACGGTCGCGAGACAAATATTTATGCGCTTTTGCAATGCGTCGGAGCGGATAGACAACCGTGCGAATTCATCGGGGAAAGCTCGAAAAGTAAAACCGCGACCAATGGACTCCACGTTTAACCTCAAACGCCTGCCTGAAAATGAGAACTAAAGTCGACGTAGCGCTCGACAGCGTTGAAACTCATTTGAAAGTTTATTTATGCACTTTTGCTTTCGAATACGCAGGTATAAGTGCCAATAACGAGGAGCTCACTGACTCCGATTTTTTTTTAGTGATTGAAAAAAGCCTAAAAAATCATTAAAATATCTACACGTCGCCTTTCGCAGTGCAAAAAATTCTTAAGGCCTCAGGCCACAGTAACGGGTATAAAATCATGTGCGAATTTAACAATCTTTTTCGTATGAAAAAGTGCTTTACTCATAAAATTAATTACACATCTATTTAGAATGAATATCAAGCTGTTATAAATTTATACGTATTTCTTTTCGATGTACAAAATGGCCGACTACTCGAAACTTCTCTAAACAATTTTCACTCGATTTACTTCAAATTTAAACGTCATGTTCCTAATTGCATTTCGCAGAGGATTACGTACGGAATTTCTGATTAATCGAAAACTTTTCATTTCATGAGCAGTTTATGAGCAGTTATAACGAAATTTTTCACTGGAAACTAATTTCTTAAGTTCAAATACGTACAACTTTTGAATAAAACCATATTTATTTTTATTCCGTGCGTACTTCTCTAGGTATTTTAATGTAGATTGACGAGAATTTTTGTTTTTCGTTCTAGGTAAAAAATTGTAAATGCTAAATGTCACGCCGCGGTGCGCCTAAAAAAAAGATAATAAAAGAAAATAATAGTAGCCGGCTATTTTGTACATCGAAAAAATAATGTCTTACAGCTTGATATTCATACTAAATAGATGCGTAATTAATTTTATGAGTAAATCACTTTTTCATACGAAAAAAAATGGTTAAATTCGCACATGATTTTATACCCGTTACTGTGGCGTAAGGCCTTACTGATCCAGCGCATGCTAACACTAAGGCAAATGGTGTATCGAAATTGTAAATGAGAGGGGAAGAAAAATTCAAACCAATAACGTCCAATTGCCACGAAATTTATGCACTTTTGCAACGATAGGCAAAATTGTTGAAGTGCCAACGATACGTAAAGATTTGCGTTGACCCTGAGTCGTTCTCGAATAAAAATGATTTAGCACAGCAGGCAGAGCACAATTTCCTATTCATTTATAACGAGCACAACGACTGGTGGTCAAGCGACCATATATATATATATATATATATATATATATATATATATATATATATATATATATATATATATATATATATATATATACGAAAGCCCTGAAGAACGATTCAATTAACCCCCAGTATGAAAAACGATAGTGAAGTTGCCTGCGAATCCTCACGCGTTGCCGGCGAGTCTCGTTGACGGCCATAAGATTGGAAGCGCGGCGAAGGGGTGATGGTGAATCCTTTTTCAGCAAGATGAACGTTGCCAGGCCCTTAGGGTCACATGGGTCCGTCTTTCTGCACGTCCAACGCGATGATATAGCGCGTAGGCCACGCCACCGATATTTACACGCCTATGCACACACTACCGCTCGAATATAGGAAGGATCCAATATAATAAGGGGTAAGGGAGTCCTGTGAAATTGACTCGACCTTTAAGGTGCGTATCGAACTTTGTTCCAGCTGTGTGCACGAGGAAAAGTTCCTCTCGATGATATTTTGTTCAAAACTTGTCCAAAACAAAACATTTTGTCCATACAAAAAAAATTGTATCTAACGCTTAAATAAAATGAAAGTGGTGACACGGAGACTCGTGAGAAATCTTACTGGGCTGCGATGTAAAAAATATGTGTGCATTTTTTTTCTCGTTTTTTACTGCACACTTTCTTGGTAATCGGAATCGCCGGTTTTCGAGAGAAAAGTGTTCAAAATAATGATAATTTTTTAAGGAGTATGCAGAGAAAAAAATTATGTATGTTATTATGTACACTATAATGAAATTTTACGATTAAAAAAAAATTCACCACAAAAAAG